>CM022673.1:20379412-20476912 GCA_012295275.1 Chrysomallon squamiferum | reverse complement strand
GAAGAAATTAATTCTGACAACGAGAAGATTTTAATAGATATAATGAGACTTCTTAAATAACCATTAACCGTTTTCAATTTTTTCTTATTTCTTCTTTTAATTAATTGATTGATTCATACATCCATTTATTTATTTATTTATTTTTTAAAGCGTTCTGGTACCGATTTCATTTTTGATAAATGTATAATGTTTATACGTACATACATACATACATAGAAACATATTATACATATGTATATATTTGTATAAATAAGCAAGAAATGGACATCTTCATTTATAAACAAAACCTCGTTGCTGCTTGCGAAGGGCCGCCATTTAAAGCTTCATGTCCCCAAAAATGTAAGTCCAGCATTGCTGATCTTTTCATGAAATATGTGACATTTTATTTTTATTTATTTATTTATTTATTTTATTATTATTATTATTATTATTATTATTATTATTATTATTATTATTATTATTATTATTTTAATTAATTTATTTAATTTATATTTTTATTTTTTCTGTTCATTTGCTTAAAGTTTACATTTGACCCTTTATTCAGATTAATTTAAAATAGCAGATATACAAGGGAAATAACCGAATTATTTCTTCTTAGACGAACTAAACTGACGAGGTATCTTCCGTCAGTGTTTTAATTTGTTCTGTTTTAAAGGAATCGTATGCTTCTCTGATTCGATTTCACTGTCGATCTGTAGATCTATATCCCATCTCTGACGTACCGAAAGTCGCGTTATATGTTAATAGACTGGTGCTAATAGAAAATTGCTTTGACCTTTTTCTTACGATTATGGTCACAGTGACCAGCTGTCTGATTTCCATCCAACAGCTTCCGATTAAGATCCTTAAACATATAAAAAATCTTAACTTTGGAATCGATTCAGAATTATTTTTATTTGTAATATAATGAATTATTTATAATTTCACACATACACACACACACACACACACAATATTTGGTGTATTTAATAATATTTACTGTATTTGATCGTATCTACTAAACTTAGATAATCACATTTAAAATTGTTGTACGTAATCTTAAGCATAATGTTTAATGTAATTAGTCATAGCTTTGGTATGTACCGATAATGCAAAAGTTTGTCTAATCGCGAATGAAGATATTAACTTAAAATATACCGAAATATTAAACTTTAGTATAGGTAACAGCTTATATGTCATATAACAATGTAAAAACAATTACAGAAGAGGTTTTTTTATCCACAAAAACAATGTTAACAATTGTCTTGCACTGTATGTAAAGAAAAATGTACATTAGGAAAATATAGGCTAAGTTGGATGAAGTTAGGTAGATTAGGATGTTACGGGTGTAGTTTAAAAGGTACTCTTACCTTGATGGAAAATGGGTTGAGAGACGGTTGCTATAAATCTATAGTAAGACTCAGAATAACTTAAAGGTACCTAGAGGTAAGGTTTGAAGTTGAAAATGCCTTTTTTCAAATTTTGTGATTTTTCCATATATGGTCCGGATTCTCGAGTACTGTATCAACAGAACTGTATTTAATCATAATTAAAATACTGTATCTTACAGGTAATATTTACTGTAATTAGTTGTATCTGTGGTACTTACTTAATTTAATCATGTCTATGCTACTTGCAGCTTTTAGTCATATTTACAATACTGTATATAATCTTATAAATAATACTGATTGTAATTAATCGTATTTAAAATACTCTATTTAATCTTTTGTATAATATTAACTTTAATTAATAATGTCTGTGAGACGATATTTAATTATATTGATGATACTCACAGATTTTAATGAGTTTTATAATACTGTATTTAATCTTACATAAACCATTTAATGTAGTTAGAAATATTTATCATACGTACTCAGTTTAATAATAATTATCATGATAATTGGCTTTTTAAATCATGTTTAAAATACTGCATTTAATCTTATAAAATACTTAATGTTTTTAATTATATCTATGATATGCATTCTATTTAATCATATCTTTGACACTTTCTGTTTTCAGTAATATTCGAAATATTATATTTAATGCCTACTGTAATTGGTCATTTCTGTGATACGTATAATTTTTAATTATATAGATTATCCTTAGAGTGTTTAATCATATTTAAAATGACTGTATTTAATCTTAATATTTAGTACTTTCAAGTAATATAAAAGGTCAAACAGAATACATTTTTTTAATATTCATAGCAGTTAAAAAGAAATGATTTAAATAATCAAAACAAAATCAAAACAAAACAAAACAAGAAGATATTATTGTTCACAATCTAACGATTTAAATAACATTTAATAACCTTACTGTGTGGGCCTTTTTACGAGAGTGTTGAAATAAATTATTAAACTGAGTTTTGGAATAAACAGAGATTTACTAGAATCACTGGTGAATGAAATAATAATTTCTTGTTAATAAACTGAACTGAAATCGAAAAACACAAAGAAAAGAAAACCGAAATCATTTGTAAAATGTTTTAGACAATAAAAGAAATCTTACTGGGTATTTTTGACTCATTTATTAACATTATTAACGACAACAACAACAATAATAAGAAAGCTTGATGTCTAACTACAGCGAGATTAACTACTTTAAAAAAGTTACCTCTTATTTGAAAATAGTGTATAATTTATCTTGATCTTATACTTATAGAATACTTATATAACTAACAGAATATATAAATATATATATAGCAGCCCAACGTTTTATCTGCCAATCATTAATAATAATAATAATAATAATAATAATAATAATAATAATAATAATAATAATTTAAATACATAAATAATATTATTATTATAATATATATTTATTTTACTAAGCATTGGTTGTAGACGCTAAAGTGATGTCTCCAACTGCTCTTGGCTTGCAATGGAAAATCTGTCTGAAAGCTGTTTTGAAATCCTGGCTGAACAGATAATACAGGAATGGATTCATCAAAGAGTTTAGATATGCCAACCAAACAAACAAAATAACTGTTATAGGTGGAATGACCTTGTATTCAGTGGTTACGTCCACCAAAGTAGCAAAAATAAGAGGCAGCCAACAGAAATAGAATACACCGATAACTACTGAGAGTGTACGAGCTGCCTTTGGTGTTTCCTGTAAAAGCTTTTCTCTTTTTCTTGTCATCCACCGTAACGGTCAAAGATCGGATTGCACGGGCGTGCTCTTTTGCCTTCTGGAATATCTTAACGTAGAGGATCAGAATAATCGTCATTGGTACAACGGCAATATACACAATTTGTAAATATGCACTCCATTTAGTCTGAAGAAAAAGGCAAATATGTGCTTTCAAAAGACAAAAATTATAATCTTCCAATCCAATCACGTTCATTCCAGTACCGAAATAAGCAGCCATAGTAGACAAAGGAAAAGCCCAGCTAAGAATTGCTGTACATGTAGTTATGGTGGGAGTAATTTTCTGATGTGTGAAAGGACGACAAACAGCAAGATAGCGCTCGACAGAAAGAATGCACAGATTTAATATGGATATCTGATTCAAAGCACCATCAAAAATATTTCTGAAGACACAAATCCAGTGTGGCAAATCAAACTTTCCATTCCATCGTTCATAGATGTGAAGAGGCATGACGAAAATTGCCAGACCCATATCTGCTAGAGCCAGTACTGCCACGTGGACGTTCTGACGTTTGCGCAGGTAAGGAAATTTGAATATTGACACTATAACGAGACTGTTACCTGTTATTGTAATAGCCATAAACAAGAGCTGAAATACACAGTAGAGATCTGTCTGAGGGTCAGACAAAGGCGGTGGTGAAGAAGCTGCTAATTTGTTGTAAATAGCTTCACAGTCATATTCCTCGCTGCTCATCTTTATACTGAACCTGAAAAAGAAGTCAGTAAGACAAGTGTAGAACTGTACAGCAACATTTTAAAGAAATTCAGAAAGAGAATATTTTCTATCACGTTCAAGAGTTAAAATATAAATATTTCTGATAATAATTATTATAAAGTTTGTATTACTAAGAACTATAAGGATTCTATTTGGATTTTGAAGTGGGCTATCATGTTGGTATTCTTATTATTTAGTACAGTCGCATCCGGTGTAATTTACTTCAAAAATAAAATCTCGTTTATTTTTAAATAGCGGGTTATTGGTGTTGTCAGATGCAGGATGAATTAATAAAGATTCCTCCTACTGAATTATTTTGATAAACTCATATCTGACTAAATACGAAAATACGATATACGTGGGTAGATGTGAATACACATAATACGACATCATTGTCAACAACAAAAACAGCCAATTCAACAACAGCAACAGCAACATCGTAAAATCAGTTCGTATTTATGATAAATACCGTTTTCTATTATATTTATTAAAATTACGGTATTTCTTCATTAAACTATTGAGGCTACATGTGCATTATAAGTCATTATAATACTTACAGCTTTCTACTACTGTAGGTTATGTATTGCAGATTCACTGCCACAGAAGAAAAGTTTCTTCAATATCCACAGAAGACTGAATTTAAAAACGAAATTATTGAGATCGTCTTTATTACTATCATTATTATTATTATTATTTTTTTTTTACTCTGAGACGCTGCAACACTGCAGATACTTCAAAATGAATGCTTTTATATTCGTAAAAGAAACTCCGCCTACTAAATATCATGTGTCTGTTTATATTTATCATTTCAATAAATGGAAGACTAGCTATTCATTATGTCGATAAATTACTCATCCAGTTATAAATCAGAATGTTTTTTTCGTGTAGGCATCACGGAAGAGAGCATGTATGGTTTTGGCATTTACAAACGAAAAATGATAAAAATGATAAATGGATTTTATTAGTCTCAGCGAACTGCTATTCATTTGCAGAGAGAGACTATGTTGCAGCAACTTTTGTTTTCCTTTTCCATTTTGATTTTTATTACTTAATTGTTATTGTGATTTCTAACAGTTTCAGAATTAGCAGTTTCTTCATGATCCAGATATTAATTCAATTAATACAACATTTTTTCAAAGTAGAAGAAGTTAGGTTCTTCAAGTAAGCCGTATTAATGGAAATTTCAGAAAGACGGGATTTTTGGACCCCAGTGACATTGAATCGTAAACCATCAGTACATCCACGTCTGAGGTGAAAGTGATTGACTGAATCTGACACAGATCTCTGTGGAGTGTCAGCTATACTTTATGGCTGTTACTATAATTAACTCGTTATAAAATTCATACCTGTGTCAGTTCTTGCTCTAGCTGGTATGGGTCTGGAAATTGTATTCATACCTTTTCTTAGCCGAGTTCATTAAGAAACTAACCTTTCTGTTTGTCACCTTTTCCTCTGACGCAGGAAGAAAGTTTGTTTAGGGGTCAGGCATTATACTCCAACAGGGTCATTTGTATATTCCTTCATTAATAAAGAATTTTAGAAAATCCAATACATTTCTTTTCTGCTGCTATAAGAATTTTTTTTTTTTTTTAATTTTATTTTTTTTTAAATGGGAGACTGCTTTTTAGTTTTCTTTTTAATTGCAATAACAATAATTTAATCCCTCAAAGATTTAAGCGTTCAGGCGAATTAATATATCTGCATTGTTCTTTAACCGTATTTTCTAACCTAACTTAGGAAATGTTCATAATAAAAATCAGTCATTATTTATTGGAATGCCTGGTGCAATATTATAAAAATAAAACAGTTATTATTATTATTCATTATTTATTTATTTCATTATTTATTATTATTATTATTATTATTATTATTATTATTATTATTATTATTATTATTATTATTATTATTATATTATTATTGCTACTGTTCTTACTGTTTTTGTTATTTTATTATAATTATGATTTTTGTTTTTTAAGTCGAGTACTTTCCAAACAATTAATAAACTTATAACAAATACAACTTAAACGAAACAATCAGTATATCTCTACATTATTATAAAAACGATGGTATCGGTAAAAAAAAACAACAACAAAAAAAAAAAAATAAAAAAAAAGGAATGAAAACAAAAAGGAGAAGAAAAACAATAACAAGAAATCAATCAATAAATAAATAATAATAAAAATAACAAATAATACAGGAAAAATTCATTAAATAAATAAATAACACCACCAACAGCAGCAATAAAACAACAACACTAGTAACAATACATTTTTTAATGTTTTATTTCAGCGCTCTGATGACTAATTCAAATATATCACTAATCTGTTCCTATTATATTTTTTTTTATTAAGGTGTTTAATGTAACTCAGTTTGTTTATGAAATGTTCATAGACGTCTAATGATTTGTATCTTTTTTAATGGATTATTAAAAGGATACAAATCATTAGACATCCATGAACATTTCTAAAAGACATTTAGGGTTCTTTGAAAAAACTAAAACTATAGTCTAGACAAAATAACAAAATATTACGAATATTATACAGCAAAGTCAAAGGTCGCTGTTACTCATTAAAATATGTTCTAATGACGATGAAGGTGATGCTAAAAAGACGAAGAGAAAGGGTAACAAACGACAACAACATTAATAGTGATAATTTAAGGAAACTGCATTACATACAAATGTTTTTTTTTCTCTTTGTTCCTATTTTTTTTTTATCATATATAATATGCATAAAGTAATTGTTATTTTCAATATAAAGGTGCTTTTTTTTTTATTAATCTACATGTACATCATAAATTATTTTACATCGCTGGCATTTATCACATTTTATTTCTTTTTTTTTATCTTCTTTATTTTTTTTATTTGATTTATTTTTCTTTCTTTTTATTTTTTCTTCTTTATAAATTATTATTATCATTCTTTGCTGCTATAATCTGGAGAGATTTATAATGTAAAACGAATGAATTTTGCTTTTAAATACTAATATGAACATGAATTACAATCGTTTTTCTTTTATATTCGATCCGGATTATTCAGCGATAATTAATCATTATTTATAGTGTAATTAATTATCCAAACGATTTCATTCTTTATAATTTATTTATACGATTAAATCACTAAGTTACAGATAAGTGCATTTTCCTTTTAACTTTTGTTTCACATAATCTTAGTTAATGTTATTTATGGAAATATATACTGTTTAAGTTTATCATTTTATTAATTCATCTTATGTGTTTTTAGAATTGTCTTATATTTGCAGATGGGTTGACGTTATTTATTTCGCTTTTAATATTTTTTATTATTTATTAATATCTTTTTATCGACCGTAATTATTTTGTGAGATAATAAAGGAGGACATTTTTACACAAGAACAAAATTGAATACAGACATGCATGCTTAGGCATTCAGTTAAATAAGTTTACTTGTTATTTAATCCTTATCAACTAGCTATGACTTTACTTACCGGACACCGCAAAAACAAATCCAAATGCTTTCGTAAATTGCTCAGTCAAGATGTAAAACACTAGTTGACATAACCCAGCCATATGACAAATAATTTTAATTCAATTTGAAGCAGATATCCAACCAGAAACGAAAGCAAGAAGAAATGGCAACCAGATAGGGGAAGAAAAACAAAGCCCAAATAAAATAAGTTTAAAAAATGCTTTTGTATTTTTAGTGTAATTATTTCTCTCCTGTATTGAGAAAGAAACAGCTGCGGTTTGAACTGACTTGGTTTGTCGTCTGGCTGTATGAAGTAAGTGAGAATCATCAAAACTGAGGAAAACACAAAATCCGATACTTTCAGCCAAAACCTTTGGAACATTTAGAATGAGTAGTTAGTCCTCCTGAGAAACCCAAGTAACAAGCTCTTCTGTTCTTATCACGTACCATCAGTTAGCAAGATAACCGATCACAGAGCGGAAATGATGGTCGGGCAGAAATGCAAGATGGCAGCAAAGGATAAAATAACCTATTTGCTCGTGTAGAAATGATCGTCACGCAGTCAAATATTGTTCCTTATCATGCAGGTAAAGGTTTTATATATACATGCCATACAGAGGATTCCGGTGTTTGTTTGTATGCGTATATGCATGTATATATATGCATGATTGTGTGTATACGTGTATATATGTATGTAGTATATGTATTGTGTGTATTTAATCTATGTATTGTATTTGTGTATATCACCTCGAATAATATTGACTTGAAAATCACACACACACACACACACACACACACACACACACACACACACACACACACACACACATACACTCACACACAATCGCTTATAATAACAGTAAATTAACCATCACCTTGGCTCTGTTTTAGTTTCAGCAACATTGTACCGTTAGGAGAACATCCTCCAGACCATCCTCCGCACAGCAGATCTATCTTTGTGTTGTCTGTGTTTCTCACTGCCTCACCCCAGTGATTCCAGCCGTGAAATATAAAGTTAAGCTGTAATAATATAATTACAAAATAACAGAGCGAGAGATTAATTCGAAGTCCATCCTCAGCATCAGACCTCATTTGTATTCAGCACATATCCGTTACATATAAATTACGTTTTTACTTTTTATTTTTTATTATTTTTGTCATTAAATACTTAATACAATATAAAATATTCATTTTTCACAATAACTGGTGAACGGTTAGTCTAAGAATTATCAACTTGACAGATACCTGAAATTAATTGTTCATTTAATAAAATATTCCATTAAAAATATTATTCTAAAAGATATTGTTTTTGTAATGCCAATTATTTCGTGTATCCTTCGTGTCTCGGACTGTCTTGATTTCATTAAGAATTAATTTTTAAAATGCAGAGAGAGAGAGAGAAATAGAGATAGAGAGTTATGTTATTCTATATATTTTTTCTTTTGTTTCACACCTAGAATAATTATTTCTTAATATGTCGAAAATTTAAATTTCTAATCAATACAATATACTGTTTTGAGATTCGAAAAGTTCATTTACTCAATTTAATTTAATTTTTTTTCCTGTTCATCTTTTCTTAGATGTATAATTTCTTAACTGTTCGATTTTTGCTAAGTAACTTATAATCCAGTGTAATTAAAAAAATCAAGGTTTTGATTTACCTAAATCGAACTTGAAACAATCAATATTAGTTTCTTCTCATTTCATGCTTTTTTACTTTTATTTTATTATTATTACTATTACTATTATAAAACAACTAATAACAATAATAACTGGAACATTACAAGTGACTTAAACTTACATGAGAAACGGTGAGTTTCTTCAGCCAAAGGTTTCAAAAAGCAAACAGTGTCATAAGAATATAATAAAATTCAAATAATCTGTGTTAGAATATCAAAAACACTTTAAAAGAAGAAAACAAAAGATAATCAGAATATGAAATTAACACGTATATTAATGTGCTTCAAGACAAATTAGATCATTTATTCTTGGTATATGCATATTATAATTTCTAATTTTTATTTTGCTCTTGCATTCTTTAATTTTAGCTATCTAATAAATAAATAAAATAAAATAAAATAAAGTTAAAGAACCTTCTTGCCTTCAGATTTTATCGACGAGTTTCTTCAGCCAGTTTCTTCTGTGAAAAAATAAATAGTGTTATAAAAATAAAATAAAAATTCAAATAATAGTAATAACTGCAAGCTCATTTCAATCTGCGTTAGAAATATCAATAAACACTTAAAAAAAAAGAAAAAAAAAAAGAATTATCAGAATATGAAACGCACAGGTATCAATACAAATTAGATAATTTATTTTTGGTATAATA
Source organism: Chrysomallon squamiferum (assembly GCA_012295275.1). Lineage (NCBI taxonomy): Eukaryota > Metazoa > Mollusca > Gastropoda > Neomphalida > Peltospiridae > Chrysomallon > Chrysomallon squamiferum. The sequence continues at coordinate 20,467,294 of CM022673.1, read as the reverse complement.
ATTTCTAATTTTTATTTTACTCATGCATTGTTTAAATCTTCTTGTAGGCTAACTAATGGACTGATCTCTCTCTCTCTCTCTCTCTCTCTCTCTCTCTCTCTCTCTCTCTCTCTCTCTCTCTCTCTCTCTCTCTCTCTCTCTCTCTCTCTCTCTCTCTCTCTCTCTCTCTCTCTCTCTGTTGCAACCTACTGTTTGTTACAAATTATTTTTACTTAATGAAAAAATAAATGTCACTGATTGGATTCTGAAATTCCAAAATCCTTGCCTGTTTACTAAATATAGTATTACAGTTTAAAAATCACTTCTTAATAAAAAAAGAAGAAATAATAATAATAAAAAATAATAAAATAAATAAATAAATAAATAAATAAAATAAAAAATCCCCCTCAAATCAACCTTTGAAAATGCACATTTTTTTGATAATCGTTATTTCATCTTTCTTTTATTTTAGATGTAAAATTGCATCAAGTCACATGTTACGTCAGATGTCGAAGTAACAAGCTTCGTTTTTTTATTGAGAAATTAACAGTGTCAGATATTTACTTTGAAAAGTAACAATTACACAAAAATCGCGATACCGATCAACAATGCAAAATGGAGAGCAGAAAAGAAAACTATGAAATGAGTAGCTTTATAATATACTCGTGTGAACTAAATCATTGTCTAACTTTATTAATATATTTATTTGCTTTGGTTGTAACAATTTAATTTGTTGATAATTTAATTGTTAGGTAAGATTTATTTAATTTATTTGTTTAGTTATTATTATTATTATTATTATTATTATTATTATTATTATTATTATTATTATTATTTTAACTTAAACTATTATTTAAATAGCATCTGTCAAGGCAAACGATGATATGTGTATGATAATAAACATCGTTTATTATACAAAAATATCTCTTTACCACCATTTTGTTATGAATATACGGTCTAATTAATTACTTTTATTTCCACATTATTATTATTTATTGTTTTGGGCGATCTGTTATAGATCGTAACAAAATATGACAATAAAATCAAGAAACGAAAATCACTCTATCCTGTAGGTGAATACCACGTGATTACAAAATATGTCGGCGACCAGATATTTGTTTTATTTGTTTAACTCTTACACTTCGTTAAAGTCAAAAGAGAAAACAATTATGTGGAAGTATGTAGAAAATACTGAATTTATTGCTTCTTAAATAAAAATACTTTTTAGATAAAGAAAGTTTAATAAAAGAGTAGAACTGAATCAGTAATGATAATGATCAGATTAGGCTAAATTAGCAGGGAAAAAAAAAAAGCGAGAATGAGATAATTGTTGTTATGATTAGTTCAGATTTTTTTTATATCAGATATTTTAAAACTAAGAAATAAATTTCTGTCAGTAGTAATAATGGTATATTATTTTTAGTTTCCTTCATTCTTCAACACGGAAAACAGAAGACCTATTCTTTTTGACTTATCGGCTCATTTCATTGCATCTGTATAAATTTAATGATTTCTTATTAGCAACCACTAATAATGATTTTATCCCCAGAACAATATAATCATAGCAAGGTTGGTTTACCATGATATCATAACCTCACAATGCCAAAATACATCACAAATATATAATAGTAGTAAAAATATCTTCATATCTTAACATAAAACAATACTGTTGAATTTCTATAATAGGGAATTTTAATTGTAATTTATTTTATTTTTGATTGAATAATAATTACTAACAGTAGCAATTTCCTGAAAATTATAAATAGTGCGATAACAGGCCATACATATATATCTATATATATATTTATATATTGTATTTATATTTATATATTTCATTTCTATGTGTGTGTGTGTGTGTGTGTGTGTGTGTACACACACACATAGAAATGAAAATTATAAATACAATAATGTAAGATAATATTTCATTGTTTGAGTCTATGCATATGTGTCCATTTAAGAATCCAGCGAAATTTTGATCCAAAATTCATGAATGCAGTTCAGAAAAATAAGCGCGGAGCTTTTACTTTCTAGAATATGGAATGGAGGTAACGTAGGTTTCGGAGCACAACGTTATCTCTTATTTGGATTCTTAATGAGTTCTGAATCGAATACGAAGTTGTACACTAACGATATATTAATGTTTGAATTTATAATCCGGTTATGTGTTGCACCTGCTACATTGATGCATATTTTATGTCCTCTAAATATTGTATTGGATCATCGCTTCCTTATTGTTGCATAAATAATTTATAACCAAAACATGCAGAATTATTCACGAAACAAATTTATAATTAATAAAATAATGAAAAAAAAAAAAAAAAAAAAAAAAACGGTTTTAAAACTGAAAACAGTGTAAGGTAAAAGTTCAGTAGAATGTGATATAAAATTGAACTATTCTCCTAATCGAAAATAAAAGCTGACGAGAACATGAAATATTAATTAATAAAATATCATTAATTAGAACTTTTAACATTGATTTTACAAATTAAAACATTCAATATATCAAGACAAATATAACAGAAACAACAACAACAACAACAACAACAATTACAATAACAATACACTGTTATTTTTTCTAATGATATATTATTATTATTTTTTTTTTTTACTAAGAAATGTTTGTAGATGCTAAAGTGATGTCTGTAACTGTTCTTGGCTTGTAATGGAAAATCTGTCTGAAAGCTGTTTTGAAATCCTGGCTGAACAGATAATACAGGAATGGATTCATTAAAGAGTTTAGATACGCCAGCCAAACAAACAAAATTACAATTATACGCGGAATGACCTTGTATTCAGTGGTTACATCCACCAAAGCAAGAACGACAACAGGCAGCCAACAGAAATAGAATACACCGATAACTATTGAGAGTGTACGAGCTGCCTTGGTGTTTCCTGTAAAAACTTTTCTCTTTTTCTTGTCATCCTCCGTAACGGTCAAAGATCGGATTGCACGGGCGTGCTCTTTTGCCTTCTGGAATATTTTCACGTAGAGGATCAGAATAATCGTCATTGGTACAACGGCAACATACACAACTTGTAAATAGGCACTCCATTTAGTCTGAAGATACGGACAAATTTGTGCTATCATAAGACAAAAGTTATAATCTTCCAGGCCAATCATGTTCATTCCAGTCCCGAAGTAAACAGCCATAGTAGACAAAGGAAAAGCCCAGCTGAAAATTGCTGTACATATAGTTATGCAAGGAGTAATTTTCTGATGTGTGAAAGGACGACAAACAGCAAGATAGCGCTCGACAGAAAGAATGCACAGATTTAAGATGGATATCTGGTTCAAAGTAGCATCAAAAATATTTCTGAAGACACAAACCCATTGTGGCAAATCAAACTTTCCATTCCATCGTTCATAGATATGAAGAGGCATGACTAGAATTGCCAGACCCATATCTGCTAGAGCCAGTACTGCCACGTGGACGTTCTGACGTTTGCGCAGGTAAGGAAATTTGAATATTGACACTATAACGAGACTGTTACCAGTTATTGTAATAGCCATAAACAAGAGCTGAAATACACAGTAGAGATCTGTTTGAGGGTCAGACAAAGGCGGTGGTGAAGAAGCTGCTAATTCGTTGTAAATAGCTTCACAGTCATATTCCTCGCTGCTCATCTTTATACTGAACCTGAAAAAGCAGTCAGTAAGATACGTGTAAAGTAAATATTTTAATCAAATTCAGAAAGAGAAATACAAAATTCTATCACAAACAAGAGTTAAAATACCAATATTTGTGATCATAATTATTATAAAGTTTGTATTACTAAAAACTATAAGGATTGTATTTGGATTTTGAAGTGGGTTATCATGTTGATATCGTTAATATTTAGTACAGTCATATCCAGGGTAATTTACTTCAAAAATAAAATCTCATTTAGTTCTAAAAAGCAGGGTAGATGACTTAGTACTGACAATATCATATACTAGGGTAGATGATAAATACTTATAATACGATATACTAGGGTTTATTACTAAATACTGATTATAAAATATATTTGGGTAGATGACTAAATACTGATAATGCAATATACTTGTCAGTGTTGCTAGCAAAATGCAAAATCAGAAGTAAAAAATTCAGCTGTATCTGTTATTCATAATTCGAAAGAAAACTAATTGTTGCAAGATTTAAGCATAAAAACACTCGAAATTGAAATATAAAAGAAACCTCTTCGACAACAACGAATCATTGTCAAGAACAAAAACAGCAACTTCAACAACAGCAACAGCAAAAACAAACATTTATGATTTATGATAAATATTTTTAAAAATTACGGTATTTCTTCATTAAATTATTGAGGCTACATGTGCATTATAAGTCATTATAATACTTACAGCTTTCTACTACAGTAAGTTACGTATTACAGATTCACTGTCACCGATGAACGTTTTTCCAATATCCACAGAAGACTGAATTTAAAAACAAAATTATTGAAATGATCTTTATTATTATTATTATTATTATTATTATTATTATTATTATTATTATTTATTTTAATCTGAGACGCTGCAACGCTGCTGATACTTCAAAATGAATGCTTTTATATTTTGAAAATAAACTCCGCCTACTAAATAGTCATGCGCCTGTTTACATTTATCATTTCAATAAATGGAAGATTAGCTATTCATTATGTCGATACATTATTTATCCAATTATAACTCAGAATGGTTTTTTGCGTAAGCATCACAGAAGAGAGCAGTAATTTTTTGGCATTTTACAAACGAAAAATGATAAAATAGATTTTTATAACTCGATTTCTTAATGTAAGCAAACTGCCATTTGTTTGCAGAGACAACGTAGCAGTATCTTTTGTTTTCCTTTTCAATTTTGATTTGTGTTACTTAATTGTTATCATGACTTCTAACGGTTTCAGAATTAGCAGTTTCTTCACCCGCACCTCTGTCTCTGTGCAGATCTCTACTGTGTATTTCAGCTATGCTTTGTGGCTGTTACTGACAACGGTCTCGGACTCATGTTCCAGAGATTAATTCAATTAACGCAAGATCTTTTCAAAGTAGAAGTTTTGTTCTTCAAGTAGATTTAAGAAACTAACCTTTCTGTTTGTCGCCTTTTTATCTGATGCAGGAAGGAAAGTTTGTTCAAGTAGGCCGTATAACTGGAGTTTCAAAAATATATGTATGTACGTATGTATGTATGTATGTATGTATATACATATATGTGTGTGTGTATATGTGTGTGTGTGTGTGTGTGTGTGTTTTTTTTTTCACCACACTAAGATCGAATTGTAATCCATCAGTACAGCGATGTCTCGTGTGAAAGTGACTGACTGAAACTGAAACAGATCTCTGTGGAGATTGTTACTTAACTGCTATTATGATATCTAACAGTTTCATAATGAGCGTTTTCTTCACCCGCACCTCTGTCTTATGTATTTCAGCTATGCTTTATGGCTGTAGTATAATTAACTCATAATATCCATATTACAATTTCCTTACATGTGGCAGTTCTGGCCCTAGCAAATATGGGTCTGGCAATTTTATTGATGCCTCTTCTAAGGTGTGAAAGATGAAATGGGAAGTGGGTTTGTTTTTTCAGAACTCGGTGTGTCTGGTACCAATTTTATAACAACGTTTATTAGTCTACTATCACAGTTTATAGACATTAAGACGGGCACATTTCAGTGCATTTTAGTCATGTCTTTTCTTAGCCAAATGCTTTCAAGAAACTAAGCTTTCTCATTGTCACCTTTTCCTCTGACGCAGGAAGAAAAGTTTGTTTAAGGGACAGGCACTACACTCCGACTGGGTCATCTGAATATTCCTTCACTATTAAAGAATTTTACAAAATCAAATACATTTCTTTTCTGCTGCTAAAAGAAAATTTCATATATTTTTTTAAATGGAAGAGTGCTTTTTAGTTTTCTTTTTAATAGCAATAAAAATAATTTTATAAATTTAAACTTTTAGGCGAACTAATATATCTGCATTGTTCTTTAGCCGTATTTTCTAACATAGCTTAGGAAATTTTCATAATAAATATCGATCATTTATGCGAATACTTGGTTCAATATTAATAAAATAATAGTTATTTATTATTATTATTATTATTATTATTATTATTATTATTACTGCTACTGTTTTTTATTTTTTTTTTTAGTTATTTTATTATAATTATGATTTTTGTTTCTTAAGTCGAATATTTTCCAGTTAAAAACCAATTAATAAACATGTAACAAATACAAATTAAATGAAACAGTCTGTATATATACTTATATATAAATATAAATTTATTTATATAAATATATTTATTCTAATTCAGATATAGCACTTATGTTTTCTTATTTTTTTTTTTTTGTTAAGGTGTTTAATGTAACCCAGTTTGTTTATGAAATGTTAATAGACGTCTAATGATTTGTATCTTTTTTAATGGATTATTAAAAGTATACTGTGAACATTAATAAAAGACATTTAGGGTTATGTGAAGAAAGTAAAACTATTGTCTAGACAAAATAACGACACATTAGGTATATTATACAGGAAAGTCAATGGACGTTGTTACTCATTAAAGCATGTTCTAATGATGATGAGGATAAAAAGACAAACAAAAAGGACAACAACTTTATTAGTGATAATTTAAGGAAATTGCATTACATAAATTTGGCTTTTTTTTCTCTTTGTTTTTCTTCTTTTTTTAATCATGTATATGCATAAAGATTTTTTATTAATCTATATCTATATCATAAATCATATTTTATTCCTTTCTTTTTCTACCTTCTTTATTTCTTTTTTAGTTAATTTATTTCGATTTATAAATTGTTACTATTATTTTTTGCTGCTATAATCTAGAGAGATTTATAATGTCAAACGAGTGAATTTTGCTTTTAAATACTAATATGAACATAAATTACAATCGTTTTTCTTTTATATTCGATCAGGATTATTCAGCGATAATTAACTATTATTTATAGTTTAATTAATTATCCAAGGGATCTCATTCTTTATTATTTATTTATACGATAAAAATCATTAAGTTACAGATAAGTACATTTTCCTTTTAATTTTTGTTTGACATAATCTTAGTTAATGTTATTTATGGAAAGTTTATTATGTTATTAATTTGTCTTACATGTTTTTAGAATTGTCATATATTTGCAGATGGGTTTAGTCATTCATTTCGCTTTTAATATTTTTTAAATTATTTATTAATATCTTTTTATCAACCGATTATTTTGTCAGATATAAAAGAGAACATTTTACACCATAACAAAATTTAATATAAACATGCGTGCTTAGGCATTCAGATAAATAAGTTTACTATATTAATGAATACTTATCAGCTTCCTATGACTTTACTTACCGGACACCGCCAAAACAAATCTGAAATTGCTCTATGAAGGTATAAAAGACCAGTTGAGATAACCAAGCCCCATATGACAAATAATTTTAATTCAGTTTGAAGCAGATATCCAACCAGAAACGAAAGCAAGAAGAAGTGGCAGCCAGATAGGGGAAGGAAAACAAAGCCCAAATAAAATAAATTTAAAAAATGCTTTTGTATTTTTAGTGTAATTATTTCAGTCTTGTATTGAGAAAGAAACAGCTGCGGTTTGAACTGACTTGGCTTGTCGTTTGGCTGTATGAAGTAAGTGAGAATCATCAAAACTGAGGAAAACAGAAGAAGAGGATATTTTCAGGCAAAACCTTTGGAACATTTAGAATGAGTAGTTAGTCCTCCTGAGAAACCCAAGTAACAAGCTCTTCTGTTCTTATCACGTACCATCAGTTAGCAACATCGCCGTTCACAGCTGCAGAAAGGCAAAATGAAAGCAGTGATAAAATAACCTATTTGCCCCTGTCACAAAGGATTCCGGCAAAGTATTTACGATAAAGCACAACATCCAGTCCTTTCTTTCATCCAGTCCTACAAGTACTGCTAAGCCAATATCGAAGCTGGCTTCAAACAGAGTGCTAATGTGTCTAAAAGGTTTCCTGTTAGAAAAATAATATTACTATAAACATGCAATAAACAGATTTATTAAATATTTATTAACTTTAGTGTCGGCTCTAGCGGCATATGAGCCATTATTACATCACTGTTGAAAGACATGTTCCTATAGAAATAACGGTAAAAGTATTAAATATTGGCTACATTTAAACTAAAGGGCAATAAATTATCAAAATAAATAAATAAATGATTAAAAAATAAAAATAAAGGTAAAAACACACATACATGTGAAAAATTATTAAAGAAGTGATCCAATATGTTATTTGATATATGAAAAACAAAAAATCGTGTGATTCGCATAAGCGAAATATTGAATCCCTATACTAGTGACAGATTTTTTTTATTACAAATATTTGTTTTTAAGGACTTGTATCTGAAGGAATCAAACTGTGACACATGCACTGTCCTGATCCAGTCGCATATTTAGACTATAAAGCGGAATACCGCGTTCCATTTTACTACAACTTCCAAACGACATGTGACTATATTTTTGTTTTTTTACATATTGTAATTATTTACAAAGAATGCTCTAAATTTTGCCCTATCATATGTCTAAAACAGGACTGTACAATTATTTTTATTTGAAATAATATTTAGGTCTTAGGAATATCATTTTGCCGTTTGAAAGAAGTAGACGTTATATTTGTTATTTTATTTCTATAAAAAAAAACCCACCAAAATACCCATTAAAATAAAAATAAAAATTAAAATAATTCCCCAACATTCAAATCGGCATGATCCGCAGAAAAAATATGAATTCATTTTCATTCTTTTCTTTCTTCATCTTTACTGCTGTTGTTGTTGTTGTCATGACTGTAATTATAATAATAATAATAATAATTATCATTAGTATTATTGTTGTTGTTGTTGTTATTATTATTATTATTTGATTTTCTGTTGTATTTATTTGATAGCATATTTATCTCTTACTAATGCATTTGAGTGAAAAGATTACATAGTGTCTGCATTTTATGTGAAAGATTCTTTCCTATTTTCCGGTCTTTTGCCTCTGTTGTAAACAGATTTATAACTGACTCAACGGAACTGGGAAATTCGATACAACACCACAACAAATATTAAAAATAGTTTATGGTAAACAACTTATAATGAATAGACTTGTTTTAGTTAATAAAGAGATTTATAGGAATTATTTCTTGTCATGAACTGAGAAATTGTTTTTCTTTTTCTTCTTTTTTCTTTTACTTTATTTTCTTTTTTCTTTGTTTCTTTATTTATCTCTTTATTGTTTAATTTTTATTTTTTGTTTTTTTTGTTTATAACCATAAAAACACTATAAAATCAGTTATGTATTTGTGTTGTTATAATCTACAGCGCTTTAGTAATTTAATACTTGTTTTCACTGATGTTAAAGGTTTGTTTACAGGAAATATCCTAGCAAGAAATCTCAATCCATTTTGTTTTACTAGCCGTTAACACGGCAAACGGTAGAGATGCACATTCCAGGATAGATATGTATCACATTAGTTACATTTTTAATTAAATTCACATATAGAAAAAACAAACAAAAATTCAATTAAAGCATCGCACAGTAAAATATCACCGACGGTTCGTTCTGTTAGCGCGAATTTAACTTGTTTTAAAAGAAAAAAACAGGAAGAAAAGACTGTGCGACGCATTCACTAACTTGATTAACTAAAGTTACATAACGTTGTTTAGAATCGAACTTTCTTAGAGGACAAACTGAGTGCCAGTTTCTGGTCTATTGAACAGTTGGTGCATTATAAGAAACACGTCTTGCTGCCAATGGTAAATTGTAGCAAGTTTTCTCTCAAGACTTTGTCCGAATAATGTTAGCAGTTCTAATAAAAGTTTGTTGTAAGTATCAATTTTTTAATGAAGAACGACCCATTTTATAATATAGGTTGAACAATTATATAATGTTAAGGAATGCATTATGAATTGCGAATATATCTGATGAGCATTTGGCTCGCCTTATTGTGCTTGATATTCTTCGCTGTGGACTTGATTATAATTACTTTTTCCCCGTGAATCATTGCTACACTACCGGTATACCAAATATCTTCATCACACACACACACACACACACACACACACACACACACACACACACACACACACACACACACACACACACACACACACACACACACAGACACAGACATACACATACACATATATACTATGAACTAGACGCTCATTAAACCAGAATTCCATCAAAGCAGAATATATCTTATAGTCCCTTTAATTGACAAACATCATCTAGATGCATATATGTCTGTCTTTTAATGTGCATACAAAAAATGTGCTTCTCTTCTCAGACACAGGAACAGCGCTAAACTCGGTCATTTGTAATAGATTCCTACTCAAGACAAAGATGTTAAATGAATAAAGAAATTACTAATTTTATCAAAACTTCGGTATGTGTTGGAATTATTCCAAAATTGTTTAAAGCGACCGACATACCAAATAAACGGACAAATGTTCAAGTGAATAATATTATGTCTTAATTTTTATGAACAGAAAGTATGAACTATACAACCGATTTACATGTATTTCAAAGTTTTCAAACAAATACAGTCATAAACTTTAAAAAAAATAACAATTGCAGTAAATTATATAATGACCCGAATTCGATTGTTCTAATGGTCTCGCATTTTCCAAGAAACACTTAGTTTCAAAAGGAAATGAAAAATCGAATATATCTTAGAAATATATATGTAAAAAAATTCATTTAAAAAAAATCGAAAAGTAGTATTTTTATAAATCGGGCAAGTATATTTCAATAAAAATTAGATAATTTGTTTATGGCATAACAATTATGCTCATTATCATTTGTTACATTTATTTTATTCATGTCATTGTTTAATGTACATGTAGCTTAGTCAGCTGGCCACACACATATGAAGAAACATACAGAGACACACACACACACAATCTCTCTCTCTAAGAGAAACAGTGAAATCATTGACTCAGTATCATTTTACAGTTTAAAAATCACTTCATAATCAAAAGTATTAATTGTATATATTTTTTAAAATAACATCCTGCCTACAGAACTAATTCTAAGGTCAAACTCTGATTAAAGACTATCTTTTTGGTAATCGTTATTGCATCTTTCTTTTATTTTAAATATAAAATTGCATCAAGTTATGTGTCTTGTCAGATGTCGAAGTAACAGGCTTTCTTTTTCACCAAGAAATCAATAGTGTCAGATAATTACTTTGAAAAGTAAAAATTATACAAAAATCTCGATACAGATGAATCACGAATAGCTAATAAAAACAAAAATAAATGAATGTTTTTTTTAATACACATATGCGGTTTATATTATTGTCTAACTTTATTATGTACTTATATGAATGTACGTATTATATACGTCTATGGCATGTATTATATACTTCTATGAAAACAATTATATATTTTTATGAAATAGATTATGCTTTCCATTTAGTGATTTTATATATATCTCTGTATGTACATAACTGTAAGAAATCTACGTTATTAATATATTTATTTACTTTGTAGCAGTTTAATTTGTTAACAGTTCTATTTTTCGATCATGCTTTATATACATACATACATACATAATATAAATATATATTAGTTTATTTAGTACTAATAGTTGTAACTGGAGTAGTAGCAGTAATAGTAGTAGCCTTAGTATCATTTACAGTGGTAAATAACCCATGGACCTAGGGCACAAAGAATAATTATTGGATAGAGAGAACCCTCCTTAGCTTAATTTTTGTGCTGATCCTAGAAGAGATATCTTCTTTAGTTCTGCTGTTCAGACATTTTGCTGATGTGTTTCTCCAGGCTCTTCTAAGGTCTGTAGATATGTGTAGGTCTGTAGATATAGTCGTGTGGATGAAAGTACCGTCAGTATAGATGAAGTTATCACCGTATAGAGATCCCAGGTTCTTCATGATAGCGAAAACAAGGAGTTTGTTTATCTCTTCATATATAGCGTGAAGATATTTTTTCACTCCATCTGTAAGTGTCCATGCACCTCATTGACAACATAAAATAACCCAGACAATTTAGTGAGTATTAAAAACATAATCCTCTTTTTTAGATCATTTGGGAAACTTTTAGATGTGAAATTTGATGAGGTGGGCAGGAAGGTTTATTTTCTTTATTATTATTATTATTATTACTATTATTATTATTATTCGTATGTCAGCAGACTTCTTTTCGTATTACCACAGAATATTTTATATATAATATTTGTATAGACTAAAGTCTTATGAGTTTATCGGAAAGGTATTGTTGCCAGTACGAAAATATATCGTTATTAGCCAAAAAGATAAACATAACGTCATTTTGATGTATTTAGAGTATATACAAATATTTACTGCTAATTTCCAAGATACTCTTGAAACAAATATACTTTTTGGTTAATAAAAAAAAAAAAGTCTAAATAAAGGAGTAGAACAGAATCACTAATGACAAGATAACGGCAAGAAAAGAGCGGGAATGAGATAATTGTTATCATGGTTAGCTCAGATTCTTTACCACATATTTTACAATTAAGTAATAAATCTGGGTCAGTTATGGAATATTATTTATAGTTTCCTTCAATCTTCGACCTGGAAAACCGATGACCTATTCTTTTTTTTATTACTCGGCACATTTCATTACCTCTGTATAAATTTAATGATGCCGTATTTCATCGATTTCTTAATAAAAAAAGAAAAGAAAAACAACAACAAAACAACACAACAACATTGTGATACTAGAATTATCATTAAACACTGGTGCAGCAATGCAGTCACAGTAACACGAATTAACAGATAATATTTTAGACTGAATTTAACTAAAAATACGAACTTGTTGTAAATTAGATAGAGTGAAACAAAATGGCTGTCTTTTTTAGATAATCCACACTAAAAGGTTACGAACAAAGAAGAGAAAAACCCCTCCAGTTATTAAGAGAAATAAAATAGCTATTAAATGTGAGACAAAAGAGAAAGGTGCCACTCTTGTGATTCGTATGTGCAAAATACTGAACTAAATCTCTATACTAACGACAGAGTTTTCTTATTACATATTTGCGTTTGCATTTAAATACGATGTCGCATTCTCTCTTCTCTATATTCTTTTTCGTTCAGTTTGTCTACATTTCTAGACATGCAGGTCTTGCGTCTGAAGGAATGAAACTGTAATAAAAATATAATTACATCAATAAAATATTTGACCTGTCCGTAATTATTAAACCCATTCTGCAAACTATAACCAAAATCATCTACGTCTTATCATCTGGTTTTGATAACAACAAGTTATAATAAAATGTTAATAAAATTCGTTAAAATATTTGTTTTTTAATTGTTTGGATGCATACGTGTGTGTGTGTGTGTGTGTGGGTGTGTGTGTGTGTGTGCAATATCACCGATTGTTTCATGTAAAACCAGTGAAAATCTAGAAAATATTAACGATTATAACAACTTTGCGGCTTAAATATATTCAACAACAGTGGATCTTCAGGAAAACAAAATCCTGGAAAACCTCCGCACTACAGATCTATCTTTATGTCGTTTGCACTCCTTTTAATTTCAGCGCTGTACATATACCCATCATCTATAAACACCACCTGAAATGAGAAAGTAACCTGAGTTTTTATATTGATTGTGATTATATTCTAATTTATTGTTAATTTTCTGTATGACTCGTATTTATTATTACATTACTTTCTAACTCGAGTAAGTTAACAAAAACTTATTAATAAAAACAAAATAAATAAATAAATAAATAAATAAAAATTGAAACGAAATTAAATAGCTGTTGGGTGTTTCTTTAACCTGTGGATCTACACTGAGTCCTGTTCCTGACAAATCGATGTTGAAGGTTCCTTTAGGTCCACACCTTGACCTGCCATTACTAACCCTAGCATAATAGTCATCAGCCTCGTCATATAGTTTGATTTTACAGAAAATCTTTTGTCCAGATGTAGAGTTATTACAAATTACTTCCATAGTCTGAAAGAAAATATCTAGTAGATTATCGAAATATATTATTAACAAAAAATGTGATAGTGTAAAGATTTTTAAAATTATTTTTTGTTCTATCTCTGTTTTCTGGGTCATATAGTATTGCATGCAGTAGTTAACTGACATTGACTGAAAATGTATATGCGTTAATCTCTCTCTCTCTCTCTCTCTCTCTCTCTCTCTCTCTCTCTCTCTCTCTCTCTCTCTCTCTCTCTCTCTCTCTCTCTCTCTCTCTCTCTCTCTCTCTCTCTCTCTCTCTCTGTGTTTATATTTTGGTGTATCAGTATGTCTGTATGCCTGTTATTATCTCAACGTTTACTCGTATTTTGATATACACTGTCTGTCCAGGAAGAGAATACTGATTATAGAGTTGGGATAATACGCCGTGTTATTCTGTTAAAGAAACAAGTTCAGTCGGATTTCCACTCATGTTGTGACAGTAGATTCACTGCTTGGTGTCCAAATGCTAGTGGACAAATCCAGTACGAGCTGTTACACTGCTTAACCTCAGCATACGAAGGGAAAGCTTAAAACAAAAAGAAATAAAAACAATAGAGAATCACCTAACAATAGTACTAACTTATACCAATTAATATGAAATCTCACTTCATCGTGGAGTCGATTATTTACACAAATCTATACATTCATTTACATGTCTTGTTTATATTCAAGTTTAGCCATGGAAAATAATAAATCAAATTTAACACACTCCACATGAATCTTAACTCTACTACAGCAACTAATCGTACCACTACTAATACTACTTCTACAACAACAACTAATACTACTGGTGCCATTACTATTACCGTTATCACTACTACTACTACTACTAATACTACCATTTCTACTACTACTACTACTAATAATACTAATTCAAAGGTACTGATATTAAGTGGTTAATTTCAAATTTATATACATATTTATGTATATCTGTGTCTGTGTCGCTGTGTGTGTGTGTCTCTGTTTTCCTAACTACGTGAAAACAGCTATAGATCTTGATGTCACAACATTTCCTTGCAGAACAAATCATGCACTATATGAAAGCACTGAAACAACATTGTCCAAACACAAAAGGAAGAATTTATCCCGTTATAATGGGTCGCCGTCCAGGATTGTCGGAAAATCAGTGTCATGAAGCAATGGGACGCCTTAACGCCGGCCAACGCATACACGAATGTATGGATCACGACTCCGATGACGCGTACACCAAACTGGGCGAGTGCGAGATCGACCACGTTCTGGTAGACCGCGATTAAATGTTCCAAAGGAAGATATATATTTAGTGACGTCACAGGTTGGAAAGTGCTCCACGTTTAGCTCGTACATTGCAGCAGACTACCAGGTACTAGAATTCATGCTCAAACTGTTCGTATCCGTCTTCATGCTGCTGATTACAAGCACGTCGCCCTTCAACGGGAACCCATCCAAGTGTTGAACTGGCTATCGGAGTCCCCTGACTTGTCCCCAATTGAGCATGCATAGCTCCTACTGGGCCGTAGGTTACGCAAAAACCATCCTCCTATCTTAATGTCCATGTCCTGGAAATTGCTTTGAACCGAGAATGGAACACAGTTACTGATATTAATACTCTCATTAGAAGCATGAGACGACGATGTACTGCTGTCATCAATGCCGCTGGTGCACAAACTGACTGGTGAGCCTGTCTCGCCATTTTGGTAGATGTAGCCCTCCGTTTCATCAGGTGACATTAAAGAAACGACGATGACACCGTGACAACGTATTACTGCTGGTTACATTCAGCCAAATAATGGGTACAAATAAATTAAACATCCAATTAGGTTGTCTGTATATCATATCTTGTACGTAATTGCTAAACTTATTTGGCACAGTATATATATATATATATATTTTTTTTATTTTATTTTATTCTATTTTTATTTATTTTATTTTATTTACACGAAAACAGTTAAACACGGTCTATGAATACATTACTGGTCTAATTGCACACAAAATAGTTCAGATATATTCTAACGATAAAAACACAAAACAAAATCTCAAAAGATATATTTTTGAGACATTTTCAATAACAGATTTCGATGACTATTTTTAAAAAATAAAAAAGTAGTGTTTTTAGTAGTCATTTCCGATCTTTTTGATTAAGTATTGCTAATATAACTCCTGGGAAGTCTGTATGTATGTGTGTGTGGAGATACAGACATACACAGAGACTTCCCAGGAGTTATATTAGCAATAAACACACACACACACACACACACACACATATATAATTATAATCATAACTGAAGATTAGTTATCAGAAGATGTGGTACATGCATTTGCACGACAAAAACAACAATTTCAGCCACAATAATAATAATAATAATAATAATAATAATAATAATAATAATAATAATAATAATAATAATAATGTATTTTTGTCTTCGCCACTGATACAAAATTTTAAAGCAACACTAAAACAGTATTATAATTTGTTATATCAATAATTTCTTGGAGTTATTATTTCTAAGGGAATTAAATCGAGCAAATCCGAATGTTATCAAGTTTATATTTATTATCTCCCTTATGCTCGCAGTTGCTCGTTAGGCCTGTCACAACTTCCGGACAACTTGCACCGTTTTTCTTCCAATAATGATTTTCAGGCATAACGATTTATATACATGTATAAGGACAAGATTTTTTCAAAAAATAATAGACCTCAAATAAAATGAAATTCATATCAGTCTGACCATTGTTCTATAGTAAAACTTTGTACAGCAACAGTTCATTCACATGTACAGGTTAAAATATAACATTGTATACTAAGTCACTTCTTACAGGAGTTCATTAACATTTTCAGTTTACACACTTTTATGTTGTGTGCAATTCCAAACAAATAGCCCATGACGTGTCGGTTTTAACGGAGTCTGACCAGTCTCAACAACGCAATGAAGCGTCTTGGTATTTTTGACGAAGTGGTTGAGGTGCTTCCCCGTCTACAATCTGGTTTATTTCCACTTCATTCATTACTTGTTCACGCTTTAAGAAGTTTATAAACGTCCATAAATGCATTGGCTCAAATGAAAGAAGCATCCAGTCACAGTACAGTTGAATGCATTTTTAGATGCAATTTCGAAATTTATCATGACCATTTGCGGATTCAGTGTGTCCTTCACTTTTTCTAGCTTATTCAGGAGCTGGTTGTAGATCGCTTCCGTCTTGTTTCTTCTACTGTCTCAGCTCGTCTTTTCATAGTTCTACTGTATATTCAATTTATGACCCATGATCAGTTTTGCCGATGTTTCATTGGTTGTTATTTGCGGAGTCCTTCGATAGGCTAGAAGGAATTTTATGACTGTCTTGGCAAAATCGAACCGTTACTTGATCTTGAAGCACGTAATACTTGTTTCAAAGATTGCACAAATCTGCGAAATCTGCATATACGTTGCAGACATTCCCATGGCCGAACAAATGATTCCGCTGGTATGTATTTGTTCTATTGATAACCAGAAAACGCTTAGAAACGTTTTCAAGTTCTTCACCAATGTCTGGCCATCAAACATAACTTCGACCCAATGTTTTCTTCTTGCAGATACCTAAATGTCTTTCATGTAATTCTTCCAAGAATTTTGCTGGAAGATGCTGAGAAATGATAACTCGAATTCCCCATGTCAGACATCCTTGATGAACAGATAACTTTGCTCGTCTGTTGTAGAAAGGTATCAGTTACGCCTGGTATTGTATGGCGTAGACATATTGCTCATATAAGGAGTGACGATTTTGCGTTGCAGCCTGAAAGACAAGGTATCACACTGGTAACTCCACCCGAAAGAGTTAACCCAGCAACGAACGGGCAATCGCCTGTGCAATCTCAGACTTTAGATGACTGTACACAGAAGCAGATACTGAACCACATTACCAGGAACAAGCACCCGCAAAGACGTGACTTGTAATGTTGGGTTCACATGATAGTCACACACGTTGTTTTTGAAAATGAAAATCACACAATGGATGCTAAAACTTCTGCAGCTCTGAAAAACTCGTCTGTTTAAGAGAATTCGAAGATTACGTCCTGCCACATCTTTCTGAAAACCAATATCTTCATATCGTTGATATGCTGCAAGCATAAACACCGAAACTCAAAAACTCTTTATGGAAACGTTATCAACAACAGGCATGCTGTCCACATTTGATTCATCTCAACAACATAACAATATTCGGTTGTTTCATTTATAATGTTGACGTCAAGGGGACAGGTTTGTCGACGCTTGCATTATTTAACGTCAGCCGTTTTGAGGCGGAAGTGTGATGGTTTGAGATGCTATGATAAATCACGGATGGACCCAGTTTGGCTAGTATTCGCTACCGAAATGACATCATTCGACTTTCGGTCCTACTCTTTGTTCAAGCCCAGGGACTTAACATCGTGTTACAGCTGTATAACGCCCGCCTAGATATTGCACGTGCTGTAAGAGTCTTCTCAAGATCTCTCGCCAACTGAACATGTCTGGGATGAAATTTACATTATCAATACTGACTCTGTGAATTAACGTTTTGCACAACCCCTTTTTGGAGCCATGGCATGGTTCCTATATATATATGTAGCTATAAGGTATATATATATATATATATATATATATATAAAAATGTAGCATATTATTATACCTTATAACTATAGATGTTGAATAAAGCAGTAAATCTATAAATACCTATGAAAAATATTAAAATTGTTGTAAAATAATGATACGTGTATAAAATATAATCGGATGATTCGTATGATTCCAGAATGTTTTTATTTTTTCTCATTCTGCGCTCTGCATGAAATTACCAAACATGAATATTACAATGAAAGTCGATAGTTTTGCTGCTGTTATTCGCCTGGTACTGAATAAACATAAGTGTTCATTAGAATCCTGATACCTTTCGAATTAACAAATATACAAAACGAAACAGAATTCTAGCATTTAATAAGCGCGTATAATTGTTTGTAACGCTCTGCATATTCACCAATGTAAAAAGTAATCAATTTTGTTCATAACACCACAGACAATAATATATTTTAACCTTCAGATAGACAAACGTGTTCAGTTCAGTAAATAGGTTATTAACAACAGTTAAAGTGTATCATCCCCAGAGAGACGATTCAGTAATTTATTAATGCAACTACATTCTGCAACACTTTAGTTCTTTTACTGTTGTCCCTCTTGCGACGCCTGGTATTGTGAATGAATGTGAATAAAGAGTGAATGAATGTGAAATAAATTAATACTGAATAACCGAATGAATAATAAATATAAAGACAGATATATATATTTACAGAGAGAGAGAGAGATTCATGTCAGAAACACATTATTGTTACTAGTAAAGTGGTTATTGTTTTGTTTTTTTGTTTTTATTTATTTTAATGTTGTTGTTTTTTAAATTATTTGTTATTGTTGTTGTTTTGTTTTCGTTGTTTTGTTCTGTTGCTATTCTCTTTTCCCTGTTGTTGATTACGTTTCCATAATCATGTTTTTTTTATGTGTGTTTGGATGAGTGTGTGTTGTTTGATTACTGCTGTTATATTTCGCTTCTTTTATTTATTTATGTTTTTTCTGTATTCCTTTTTGTTATCGTTATTATTATTATTATTATTATTATTATTATTATTATTATTTTTTTATTTGTTTGTTTTTAACACATCAAGGTTTTTACATATTTTTAAATATCAGTTTTCTCTTCCTGCTTCTTATGCAGTGTATAAATAATTCTAGAGTTTTTTTCTAGTCTCTAGACACAAAATACTGGTTTTCATGAGTGACTGGAAATAAGATGGTAAATGAACTTTAACTGGGTCACACAGTTTATACCCGAGAAAAAACTAAATACTTAATGAGTATTTCAGTGTTTCGTTTCGTTTGTTTGTTTGCTGTTGATTTTGTTGTTGATTTAAAAAGTTTTCTTAATCTTCGCGTCTTCAATTCAGTTTACTTACGAATTTATTTACTTATTTATTTTTTTTATTTTTTTATGTTTTAAATTTTACTGATAATGACTATTCATCTGAAAAAGTTAAAAACTAACTAAATAAATGAAACAAAGAAAAAGAAAGAAATCGCAACACTAAAACACATTAATAAAAACGCGTTTACCTTAATTGATATACAGTTACAATGCATTTGTCTCTGTTATTCAGAAAACATTATTCATTTGTTTAGGGGAAAGATGAATAAAATCAAATACAAAAATAAATAATTAAATAAATAAATATTATTATTATTATTATTACTATTATTATTATTATTATTATCATTAATAAAAACTGAAAATGTCATACCTCTATTATTTAATAATATATTACTGTTTACTTTCATTATTTTAAACATATTTTTGTTTAGTATTTTGTAATTAAATTTTTTATAACTAATTCTATATTTCAATAAAGAAAAGATTACTGCAACAGATTAGCCATATCGAGCACGTTATTATTTTGATCTTAACTGTTATTTTAATACCTTTCATAGAACCATTAATGTAGAAGTAAATGTAAAACAATGGGATAAAAAATGCATAAATGAAATATTTATTATTAAATCGATGTCTCTAAGCAGTCAATTTGTTGTACGTCTACAGAGGCCTCCGTTTGCGAAAACAACATTCTGTTTATCAAAGACCCATATTTTTTTTATTTTAATACATCAAGGTTTTTACATATTTTTGAAATTCAGTTTTCTCTTCTTGCTTCTTAAGAAAAATAGTTGTGCAGTGAATAAATAATTCTAGAGTTTTTTTCTAGACTCTAGACACAAAACACTGGTTTTCATGAGTGACTGGAAAAATACGGTAAATGAACTTTTACTGGGTCACTCAGTTTATACCAGAGAAAAAACAGTAAATACTTAATGAGTCTTTCACTCCTTCGTTTCGTTTCGTTTCGTTTCGTTTATTTGCTGTTCATTTTGTTGTTCATTTAAAAGGTAGGCCTACATCAGTGAATAGATTTTGTCATGGATTTTTATCCTATTTCTATTTCTTTAATTTAATTCAATTCAATTCAATTCAATTCAATTCTGTTTAATTACTAATTTATTTATTTTTTTATTTATGTTAAGTATTATCAATATTGACTATTCATCTGAAAAAGTTTAAATAAATAAATAAATGAAAGAAAAAGGAAGAAATCGCGTATGTATATGTGTATATATATATATATGTGTGTGTGTATATATATATATGTGTGTGTGTGTGTCTACACAATACCATAAACGCGTTTATATTAAGTAACATATTGTTGCAATGCATTTGTCTCTGTTATTCAGAAAACATTATTCATTTATTTAGAGGAAAGATGAATAAAATCAAATACAAAAATAAATAAATGAATGAATGAATAAATAAATAAATAAATAATAATAATAATAATAATAATAATAATATTATTATTATTATTATTATTATTATTATTATTATTATTATTATTATTATTATTATTATTATCGTTATCATTAATAAAAACTGAAAATATCATACCTCTATTATTTAATAATATATTACTCTTTAGTTTCATTATTTTAAATAGACTTTTCTTCAGAATTTTATAATTAAATATTTTATAAGTAATTCTATATTTCAATAAAAGAAATATATACGATTACTGCAACAGACTGGCCATATCGAGCATGTATTCTAAGTAAAACCGTTCACGTTTTTATTTTAATCTTAATTGTCATTTTAATACCTTTGATAACTTTGAAGTATACTGTAGATGTGAACTTATAACAATAGGAAAAAAATGCGTAAATGAAATATTTATTATTAAATCGATTCTCTAAGCAGTCGATTTGTTGCACGTCTGAGCAGTCAGAAATCACACACAGTTGACATTTACCACAAATCAGCTAACTGCGCACCTTCTGAAATATGTATCTTTTCATACCTGTCGTTTTTATTCAAAGTTTATTTTTTTCTACAGAGGCCTCCGTTTGCGAAGACAACATTCTGTTTATCAAAGACCCAGATTATTCAGATGTTAAAATATCTGATGGAAATTTGGCTGTGAAAACAAACGTTGTAAATGCAGGAGAATGTTCTATAAAGTGTAGCACGTTTTACACCAATTGCACCTCTTTCTTTTACAACAAAAACAGCAAGACTTGCCGGCTCAATTCGAAAATCTACGTGTCGTCTGAAGGTTCAGAACTGAGCGCTGGAAATGTCTACTACAGAAAGAAGGCAGGTGAGAAGATTTTTGTTTGTTTATGAATACTGTCATTATTATTATAAGTTTTAAAATCGTATTACAGGTTTAATTCGTCTTAGTTATGATTTCTCAGAGAGAGAGAGAGAGAGAGAGAGAGAGAGAGAGAGAGAGAGAGAGAGAGAGAGAGAGAGAGAGAGAGAGAGAGAGAGAGAGAGAGAGTAGTGTTAAAAGGCTCCGATACCTCTTCTGTTTGGTATTTTGTTTTACTGAATATTTTTCTTACTAATATTTCAGGACATATTTATTATTAATTAATTATTGAATTTATTATTATTATAATTATTTGGTTTAGAAAATGTATGTAAATTCGTATCAAAAAATAATACCGGCTATCCACTATAAACATATACTTATGCTAAGTTTATGTATTAGTAATGGAAGAAAGATATATATTTTCCTTCACGTAGAGATGATTATATAGCCAGCTCATACCACTAAAGTCCGGTTGCTCTCATGTTACAACCAGCGTTTTGTCTGTATTTAATGAAGCTAAAACAAAATGTATAATTGACAACACTAATATAAAGGAAAGAGCTAAAACAGATATCAGTACATTTGTTTAGCAGACGGTGAATCATTAGGTTTATCGGCTGAGAAGAATTATCCTTTGTCGAAATGCTGTCGTAGATTGGCTGTCACTAATTATTAATTAATATATTACTTAGTCATATTAAATAATAATCATTGAAAACATAACTGAACGGGCTAACATTTGTCAGTTTTATTATTGTTATTATTATTATTATTATTATTATTATTATTATTATTATTATTAATTGTTGCTATAATTATTATTACTATCATTATTATTATTATTATTCTAACTGTTCATTTATCAGCCATCAAGTTGACCTAACTATTCCTTTACCAGCCATCTCGTTTGACTTAACTGTTCTGTTATGACGTTTGACATGACTATTTTCATTAGTAAAGTCGTTTCGTGTTTTTGTAGAATGCTCTGCATCACCCACAGTTTCCAGTGGCCATCTCATTACCAGCGTGGCGCCACCTGCACCAACTGCAACACAGCTACTATTCGACTGTATCGGCGGCTACATAGCAAACAACTACAACAACAAGTTCACTTGTCTGGTGAATGGAGAATGGAGTCCAGCAATATGCAATCGTTTGTATAATATAAAAATTAGTAATTTAGTATAGTTATCTACAGTTAATATAGAAGAAAACATACATTCATTGAAACACAATTACAGACACTCGGATTTCAATATCAAAACAAAGATGAAATTATACATCTTCGTCACAGTTACACACACACACACACACACACACACACACACACACAAAACAACTTAGAAACACGATAGCTACATATGTACACATACAGAGAAAAACACACATTCATACACACAAACTCACACACATACACATACATACATAATACGGGCGAATGGGTGCCCTACATTATGACTCGTCAACGGCATCTGACGTCATCTGACATACGTATATTTTTATATATATATATATATATTCATGAATACGTAAACATACATACTGACATACACATTTATTATATATATATATATATATATATATATATATATATATATATATATAATATATATATACATTCTTTCATACATATATACACATATAATACATAAATCTTAATCTCTGATGATAAATATTAAAAGTAATGTGTTATGTAGCAATTCGGTCTTGTACTGAAGTCAAACGATGTAAGAATGTATACGGTGATGGAGAATACTGGATTTATCCGCAAGTGTTTCAAGACCAACGAGTCAAGATCTACTGTCACAACATGTCCGGAACGCCTTCAGAATTTGTGTCTTTGGTAAACCCAAATGTTGGTGTGTTTCCGAATTTACAAAACTCCTACTGTAATAACGAAATTATAGGCACTTGTGATATCAGAAAGGATAACTTTGGCGAGACGAATTATCTTAAAGTGAAGGTCAACATTCAGGTAACTTTCAGTATTTGACTTAATTTGCATCGAAATTGTTCCAATTGAATATGTTGCTTTTGTATCTATAGTGAACATGAAGTTAGGAAATAACATATATTGGATTAGATCGTAGTTAATGAAGTAAATATTTGTTTACTTATTTTTTTTTTTTTTTTTTTTGTAGGGATGAAGTAAATTCCACGATATAATCATTCTTAAATATACCATTACACCTTAAAACACAATTATAATCATATAAAATAAGAATTTTATATATATGATACACACTGACATAAATACATACATACATATATACATACATGCATACATACATAGCTACATATATGCATTTAATAATAAAACAATATATGAACATTTGTTAATGAATAATTCCAAACGGGAGTTAATTCGTAAGAAAACAAAGACATTTGATTATTCCCCTTATCTCTGGTTTCATTAATTTCTCTTTTAGCAGTTATATTAATTTTACTGATACTAATACAAAGCTTTCAGGATTTTAGAAGAATTAAATATAATTTATGTATTCGATAATTAAGAAATATCTTCGGTTGGTATGGAAATGAATATCTATTTATATATATTTTCCATTTCATTGTTGTTTATTTATTTTTTTATTTTTTTATTTTAGTAGTAGTTTGCCAAACATTTTTTATGTTATTATTAATATTTAATTATTCTTATTCGTTTTTAGTGGGGGTTTTCTGACTTCTGACTTCTGAACTGATCAGATATAATAATAATAATAATAATAATAATAATAATAATAATAATAATAATAATAATAATAATAATAATAATAATAATAATAATAATAATAATAATAATTTGTTAATTATTTTCCTTATGACTGTTAACATGTAGCTGGTATGGAAAGAATAATTTCAGAAAAAGGATGGTGTGTTTGAAGCGCTGATTGTATAATCAATCTGATTACTACGTGTCTCCATCAGAAACCTACGACTAGCTTTTAGAAGATTTCAGTAGATTTAAAATGTGCTCAGAGAGCCGTTAAATAAAATATTTCTTTTTCCAGACAATGGAAATCATACGGGACGATAAAACATTTGTAAACATAGTTTCTGGTGCTGCACTGCAATATGGCGAAGCTAATGACTGTTACGCCATACACAGTAATAACCAGAGAGCGTCTTGTGGACCCAAGGGAACATTCACCATCGACGTGTCTGGCACAGGACTGCAGATTGACCCTCTGGTAAATCAGAAAATGTATATATTCGCTCAGTCTGCATAGTTTGTTATATAAATTCTTAGTCTGTGTCACTATCAGGGCCACTGGCCGTGGATTTAATTGTTCACCGTTAAGTTTGCTTTTATTTGCTTATCGTCCATGTCTTTTTATAGTTTAGTTGATTAGTTTACATTGCAAAACACCTTTGAACTTACTTAATATGAAAAACCAGTTATATAAATATGGAAAAGTAATAATAATAATAATAATAATAATAATAATAATAATAATAATAATAATAATAATAATAATTTAACATTCAAAATTAAAGCAATTTTATTCTAAAGATAAAAATATAAATCGAAACTTAAAATAACATTATTAAAATAAAAATGTTTATTTACATAGCTGTTATAATTATTTTGTATTAAGTATTTAACTGAAAAACTGTAATAATAAATAATAATTTATACATACTGGATGTGTGCTGGATAAAAATGAGGTCTAACGATGTGGTTGGATTTCGAATTAATCTCTCTCTCTCTCTCTCTCTCTCTCTCTCTCTCTCTCTCTCTCTCTCTCTCTCTCTCTCTCTCTCTCTCTCTCTCATTTTGTAATTATATTATTACAGCTTAACTTTATATTTCACGGCTGGAATCACTGGGGCGAGGCAGTGAGAAACACAGACAACACAAAGATAGATCTGCTGTGCGGAGGATGGCCTGGAGGATGTTATCCAGACGGTACAATGTTGCTGAAACTAAAACAGAGTCAAGGTGATGGTTAATTTATTGTGATTTTATATGTCTGTGTCCGTGTGTTTGTGTGTGTGTGTTTGTGTTTGTGTGTGTGTGTGTGTGTGTGTGTGTGTGTGTGTGTGTGTGTGTGTGTGTGGTTTGTGTAATTTTCAAATCAAATATGAATTAATATTATTCGAGGTGAGTATAACATTAACACTAGCACATACATACACATATGCGTACAATACATATATTAATATATAGATATGTAAATACGTTCATTTATACATACATACAGACAGACAGACATAAAAAATATACATGTCAAATACACTGATACATCAATACATATATTACAAATATACAATACATACACTACATACATATATTTATTTGATATCTATTTATTACATATATTTATACTCGCACACATACACGCATATACACAATGATACAAACATGCATAATACATACATTTTGTGTGTGTGTGATTTTGAAGTGAAACGTGAGTTAACATTACTCGAGGTGATATAAAATTAACACTAACACATCCATACATATACACATACAGGTACATACATACGTCCATAATTAAATATATACATATAAAAAAAGATATCAAATAAAACTGATATAAATTTTTATTTATTTATTATTGGATATCTATCAATGAAATGTGGGAAACAAACTTTCTGCTAAGCTCTTACGTACTAAATTACTATCGATGTATTTACAAACAAAACTGGACAATTTCGCTACTCAGTTTGAACATAATTTTATGCTTGAACATGACAGAATGGTCAAAAAAGTACTCTGATTTAATTTTTGGAGATAGGTACCGCTAAATGTTAATTTTTAAACAATTCAAATACCATTTATTTAAAATGTTCGTCGAAAACGTAATCAGATTACTTTAATATCCTAAATGAATCTAGAAATAATGTAAGTATTATTCTCAATAGTATGTATATGGTTGGAAAATGATGTTGGTATGACTAACACAATTAATTTTTAATTTCAGAGCCAGCTGAAAACACCGCTGTTGTTCCCACGTGTGTGTATTCGTAGACACAGAAAGAGAAGAAGCAGACAATTGTTTCCGTTATACAGTTTAATTTTTATATATACTCTTTATATTCTTTAGAACTGTACGGATGTAACTATACATTTAGAGTCCAAATATAATCGTTGCTCGTTATATCGTTTAAACTTGTTAATTTTTTTGACATACACATGTATGGAGAACATTAGAAAATTTAATTTAACTGTGGCTTTTTACGTGATTTATTTTTCTTCATAAGCGGTTTCTGTTTTTGTTTTTAGTATCAGCTTGACAGAAACTTGAAATTAACTGTATACCTAATAAAATATTGGTTTAAAAATATTGTTTTAAAGGATATTGTTTTTGCATCTGCCAGTAATGTCTATTACTTCATGTATCCTTCATGACTCTCTTGATTTCATTTAACAATTAATTTTTAAAATGCAGAAGTGGAGAGAGAAAGTTTAACATGTTATTCTGTATCTATTTTCATTTCTTTTAAATCAAGTATATTATTTCTTAATTTGTCGATAATGTAAATTTCTAAACTATACAATCTACTGTTTTGTGATTCGATAAGTTAATTTACTCAATTTAATTTAATTGTTTATCCTGTTCATCTTTTCTTATGTGTATAGTTTCTTAATTGTTCGACTTTTGCTAAGTAACTTATACTACAGAGTAATTAAAAAATCAAGGTTTTGATTTACCTAAATAAATTTTACTTTCTTCTCAATTCTTGCTTTTTTTGCTTTTATTATTATTATTATACAACTAATAACAATAATGACTGGATAATTTTTACAGGTTTAAAATAATAACATTGCAAGTGATTTAAAATTACTTGATTAGCTGCGAGTTTCTTCAGCCAAAGCTTTCAAAAAAAAAAGTGTTACAAAAATAAAATAACAATTCAAATAATAATAACTACAAGCCCATTTCCAATCTGCGTTAGAAATATCAATAAACCCTTTAAAAAGAAAAAGAAAAAGAATTATCAGCATATAAAACGTACAGGTACTAAAGTGCTTCAACACAAATTAGTTCATTTATTTTGGTATACGCTTATAATAAAATCTGATATTTATTTTACTCATGCATTGTTCAAATCTTCTTGCGGGCTCACTAATGGACTGATCTCTCTCTCTCTCTCTCTCTCTCTCTCTCTCTCTCTCTCTCTCTCTCTCTCTCTCTCTCTCTCTCTCTCTCTCTCTCTCTCTCTCTCTCTCTGTATATTTATTTATGTTGCAAAGTAGTGTTTGTTATAATTATTTATTACTTAGTGAAAAACTAATTGTCACTGATTGGATTCTGAAATTCCGAAATCCTTGCCTTTTTACTAATATGATATTACAGTTCAAAAATCCCTTCTTAATAAAAAAAAACAACAAAAACACACACACACACAAAATAATAATAATGAAATAAAATAAATAAATAAATAAATAAAATAAAATAAAA
The DNA here is from genome assembly GCA_012295275.1 of Chrysomallon squamiferum. Lineage (NCBI taxonomy): Eukaryota > Metazoa > Mollusca > Gastropoda > Neomphalida > Peltospiridae > Chrysomallon > Chrysomallon squamiferum. Next base: position 20,438,793 of record CM022673.1, on the reverse strand, counting down.
TAAAAAAACCCTCTTGCCTTCAGATTTAATCCTCAAATCACCTTTGAAGATGACCATTTTCTTGGTAATCGTTATTTCATCTTTCTTTTATTTTAGCTGTAAAATTACATCAAGTCACATGTGACGTCAGATGTCGAAGTAATTGGCTTTCTTTTTCATTGAGAAATCAATAGTGTCAGATATTTAATTTGAAAAGTAACAATTACACAAAAATCTCGATACCGATGTTGATCCATAATAATTAATTACATTTTAAATCATTTATCATTTGTTTTTCTTTTCTTTTATTAAATAACATCAATGGTATGTTATGATAATAAACACGGTTTAATAATGTCTTTGTTATGTGCATTTCTACACATACAAAATTATTTCTTTACTACCATTTTGTTATGACTATACCTAACTACTTTTTTGTTATGAGCATAATTGACTACTTTTATTTCGACATTATTATTATTGATTGTTTTGGGCGATCTATTATCGAACATAACAAAATATGACAATAAAATCAAGAAACGAAAATCAATCTACCCTGTACTTGAATACCACGTGACTATAAAATATGTCGGCGACCAGATATTTTTTATTTTTTTATAACTCTTCGTTATAGCTAAAAGAGAAACAAATTATCTGGAAGTATGTAGAATATACTGAGTCTGTTTGTTCATATGACAAACATTAAATAAACATATTTTTTGATGAAGAAAGTTTAATAAAAGAGTAGAACTGAATCAGTAATGATAATGATCAGATTAGACTAAATTAGCAGGGCAAAAAGAGCGACAATGAAATAATTGTTGTTATTATTAGCTCAGACGTTTTACCAGATATTTTACAACTAAGAAATAAATTTGGGTCAATAGTATTTATGGAATATTATTTTAAATTTCCTTCATTCTGCCATTCTGAAAATTATATATATAAATACACATACAAATGAAAATTATAAATATAAATGAAACACTTTTTATAAAATAATGTAAGATAATATTTCATTGTTTGTGTCTCTGCATATATTTCCATTTGAGAACTTAGGGAATATTTGATCCCAAACTCGTGAATGCAATTAGAAAAATAAGCGCGGAGCTTTTACTTTCTAGAATACAGAATGTAGGTAACGTAGGTTTCGAAGAATAACGTTATCGCTTATTTGGATTCTTAATGAGTTCTGAATCTAATAAGTTGTACACTAACGTGTTTGAAGTTATAATCACCATCGTTATGTCTTGCTACAGATATATATATGTTGTATGTCCTCTAAATTTTGTATTGGATCATCGCTTCCTTTAATGATTTGCTCAGACATGCATTAATGTTGTTAGCATAATTAATTTGTAACAAAAATATGCAGAATTATTCAGGAAACAAATTTACAGTTAATAAAATAATTAGAAAACGGGTTTTAAAACTAAAAACAGGGTGAGGTAAAAGTTCAGAACAATATAGTATACGAAACTGAACTATTATCATCATCGAAAATAAACATGGATGAGAACATGAAATGTTAATTCATAAAATATCATTAATCGGAACTATTAACATTGACGTTATAAATCAAAACATTCTACATATCAGACAAATAGAACAGAAACAACAACAAAAACAATAACAACAACTATAAAAATAATATTATTTCTCTAATGATATATTTCAAATACATGTGTTTTTTTTTTTTACTTTATTATTATTATTTTTTTTTACTAAGCAGTGTTTGTAGATGTTAAAGTGATGTCTCTAACTGTTCTTGACTTGCAATGGAAAATCTGTCTGAAAGCTGTTTTGAAATCCTGGCTGAACAGATAATACAGGAATGGATTCATCAAAGAGTTTAGATACGCCAGCCAAACAAACAAAATTACAATTATACGCGGAATGACCTTGTATTCAGTGGTTACGTCCACCAAAGCAAGAACGACAACAGGCAGCCAACAGAAATAGAATACACCGATAACTATTGAGAGTGTACGAGCTGCCTTGGTGTTTCCTGTAAAAGCTTTTCTCTTTTTCTTGTCATCCTCCGTAACGGTCAAAGATCGGATTGCACGGGCGTGCTCTTTTGCCTTCTGGAATATTTTCACGTAAAGGATCAGAATAATCGTCATTGGTACAACAGCAACATACACAACTTGTAAATAGGCACTCCATTTAGTCTGAAGATACGGACAAATTTTTGCTATCATAAGACAAAAGTTATAATCTTCCAGGCCAATCATGTTCATTCCAGTCCCGAAGTAAACAGCCATAGTAGACAAAGGAAAAGCCCAGCTAAAAATTGCTGTACATGTGGTCATGGTAGGAGTAATTTTCTGATGTGTGAAAGGACGACAAACAGCAAGATAGCGCTCGACAGAAAGAATGCACAGATTTAAGATGGATATCTGGTTCAAAGTAGCATCAAAAATATTTCTGAAGACACAAACCCATTGTGGCAAATCAAAATTTCCATTCCATCTTTCATAGACGTGAAGAGGCATGACGAAAATTGTCAAATCCATATCTGCTAGAGCCAGAACTGCAACATGGACGTTCTGACGTTTGCGCAGATAAGGAAATTTTAATATAGATGTTATAACGAGACTGTTACCAGTTATTGTAACAGCAATAAAGAAGAGCTGAAATACACAATAGAGATCTGTCTGAGTGTCAGACAATGGCGCTGGTGAAGAAGCTGCTAATTCGTTGTAAATAGCTTCACAGTCATATTCCTCGCTGCTCATCTTTATACTGAACCTGAAAAAGCAGTCAGTAAGATACGTGTAAAGATGTACAGTAAATATTTTGAACAAATTCAGAAAAAGAAATACAAAATTCTGTCACAAACAAGAGTCAAACTATAAATATTTGTGATCATAATTATAATAAAGTTTGTATTACTAAGAGCTATAAGGATTCCATTTGGATTTTGAAGTGGTTTATCATGTTAGTATCATTAATATTTAATACAGACGCATCCAGGGTAATTTACTTGAAAAATAAAATCTCATTTAACTTTAAATAGCGCGTTATTAGTGTTTTCAGATGCAGGATTAATTAATAAAGATGCCTCGTAATGAATTATTTTTATATAATCATATCTGGATAAATACTGAAAAATAAGAAATATTTGGGAAGATGACTAAATAGTGATAATATAATATACTAGGGTAGATGATTAAATACTTATAATGCGATATACTTTGCTAGATGACTAAATACTGATTATACAATATACTTGACAGTGTTGCTAGCAAAATGCAAAATCAAAAATCAAAAATTCAGTTGTATCTGTTATTAACAATTCCAAAGAAAATTAATTATCGCAAGATTTAAGCATGAAAAAACACTCGAAATTGAACTATAAACGAAAACTCTTCAACAACGACATCATTGCCAAGAACAAAAACAGCAAAACCAACAACATAAAAGCAGTTTGCATTTATGATAAATACCGTTTTCTATTACATTTATAAAAAATACGTTATTTCTTCATTAAATTATTGTCTACATACGCTTTTAAGTCACATTTATAAAAGTCATTATAATACTTACAGCTTTCTACTACTCTGCGTTACCTACTTACAGATGCACTGTCGTAAAAGAAAATGAACGTTTTTCCAATATCCACAGAAGATTGAAATGGTCTTTGTTAATTATTTATTTATTTTAATTTGAGATGCTGCAACACAACTGATATTCAAAATGAATGCTTTTATATTCGGAAAATAAACTCCGCCTACTAAATAGTCATGTGTCTATTTGTATTTATCATTTCAATAAATGGAAGACTAGCTATGCATTATTCATCTAGTTATAAATCAGAATGGTTTCTCGCTCAAGCATCAAATAAAACAGCAGAATAGTTTGGCATTTTACAAACGAAAAATGATAGAACAGTATTTTATAACTTAGTGTTAGCGAACTGCCATTTATTTACAGAGAGATATAACGTTGCAGCAACTTTTGTTTTCCTTTTCAATTTTGATTTTTGTTACATGTTATTATGATTTCTAACAGTTTCAGAATTAGCAGCGTCTTCACCCACAGCTCTGTCTCATGTATTTCAGCTATGCTTTATAATTAACTCATAATATTAATATTACAATTTCCTTACATGTGGCAGTTCTGGCTCTAGGTGGTATGGGTCTGGACATTTAGGTCATGTCTTTTCTTAGCCAAATTCATTTAGGAAAGTAACCTTTCTGTTTGTCACCTTTTCCTCTGACGCAGGAAGGAAAGTTTGTTTAAGGGACAGGCACTACACTCCGACTGGGTCATCTGAATATTCCTTCACTGTTAAAGAATTTTACAAAATCCAATACATTTCTTTTCTGCTGCTATAAAAAAAGTAATAATAATGATAAAATAACGTGTTCACTCGTGTAGAAATGATCGTCACACTATTGTTCCTTATCATGCAGGTAAAGGTTTTATATAAATATAATAGAGATTATTCGGACAAAGTATTTACTATCAAAGACAACATCCAGTTCTTTCTTCACAATACTTATAAATACTGTTAAGCCAGTATCGATACTGGCTTCAGACAGAGTACTAATGTGACTAAAATGTTTCCTGTTAGAGCTATGAAAGAAAATTAATATTGCCATGAACATGCAATAAACAGGTTTATTGTATATTTATTAACTTTAGTGTCGGCGCTAACGGCATATGGGCTATTATGACGTCACTGTTGAAAGAAATGTTCCTGCAGAATTTTTAGAACGGTTGGACTTGTTTCTGAAGGAATCAAACTGTGACAAATGACACTGTCCTGATCCAGTCGCATATTTAGACTGTACAGCGGAATACCGCTTTCCGCACGCCGCTTCCTTTCTACTACAACTTTCAGGTTTACCCTCATCCAAGATCAAAGCTCAAAGGTAGCTGTTACAAATACTGTTAATAATTGCGATAATCTATATATTCTGTCAAAAACACGACTTTATAATTATTTTTAATTGAAATAATATTTAGGTGTTAGGAATATCAAGGACTACAATTTTTCAGTTTGAAGAAGTAGACCTTATATTTGTTGTTTTATTTCTATTAAAAAAAATATCAAAATAAAAATTAAAATTTAAATAATTCTCCAACATTCGGATCGGCATACTCTGCAAAACAAATCAGAATTCAGTTTCAATTTTTGTTTTTGTTGGCCTTTATTGCTGTTGTTGTGGTTGTAATTGTTGTTTTTATGACTGTAATAATAATAATAATAATAATAATAATAATAATAATAATAATAATAATAATAATAATAATAATAATAATAATAATAATTATAATTATGAGCCCGATTTATAAAAATACTATTATTCGATTTTTTTAAATAATTTTTTTATATATACATTTCAAAGATATATTCGATTTTTCTTTTCCTTTTGTAACAGAAAGTTTCTTGGATGAATGCAAGACCATTACAAAAATGGGGATTGGGGTCATTATCTAATTTGCTGCAAAATTTATGTTTTTAAATTTTTATGATACCATTTGAAAACTTTGACTCAATAAACAAGACACTTAATCTGTACGTGTAGATCGATGGTATAGTTCAAACTTACTGTTCATAAAAATTAAGATATAATATGGTCCATGTAATTTACAGTGGTCAGAAGGATTCACTTGATGGTTGGTCGCGTTAAACAGTTTTGGTAGAATTCCAACACATAAAAGTAATATACCGAAGATTTGAAAGCATGTCAAAATTAGTAATTTCTTTATTTATTTAACATCTTTGTCTTGAGTAGGAATCTGTTACAACTGATTGAGTTTAGCGCTGTTCCTGTGTCTGAGAAGAGAAGCACATTTTTTTGTATGCACATTAAACGTCGTACAGACAGACAAATATGCATCTAGATGATGTTTGTCAATTAAAGGGACTATAAAACCTTAGTTTATGGCATAACAATTATGCTCATTATCATTTGTTACATTTATTTTATTCATTCATTGTTTAATGTACATGTAGCTTAGTCAGCTGGCCACACACATATAAAAACAAACACACTCTCTCTCTCTCTCTCTCTCTCTCTCTCTCTCTCTCTCTCTCTCTCTCTCTCTCTCTCTCTCTCTCTCTCTCTCTCTCTCTCTCTCTCTCTCTCTCTCTCTCTCTCAGAGAAAAAATGAAATCACTGACCACTTACTCAGTATCATTTTACACTTTAAAATTTACTTCATAATCAAAAGTATTAATTGTATATATTTTTTAAAATAACATCTTGCCTACAGAATTAATTCTGAGGTCAAACTCTGATTAAAGACTATCTTCTTGGTAATCGTTATTGCATCTTTCTTTTATTTTAAATATAAAATTGCATCAAGTTATGTGTCTTGTCAGATGTCGAAGTAACAGGCTTTCTTTTTCACCAAGAAATCAATAGTGTCAGATAATTACTTTGAAAAGTAAAAATTACACAAAAATCTCGATACAGATGAATCACGAATAGCTAATAAAAACAAAAATAAATGAGTGTTTTTTTTAATACACATATGCGGTTTATATTATTGTCTAACTTTATTAAGTAGTTATATGAAATTTATTATATACTTCTGGCATGTATTATATACTTCTATGAAAACAATTATATGTTTTTATGGAATAGATTATGCTTTAGATTATGCTGATGTGTTTCTCCAGGCCCTTCTATGTTAGTCCAGATCTACCCATTACAAGTGAAACTTTCAGTGTTTTCATTTCAGACATATGTTTAGTTTCTGTTTCCAAGTCCTTGTACTAAGTTTCTTCACTTCCTGTGACGTGTCATCCCACTAGATCTGAACGTTTCAGTAGGGACTGAAATATTATTAGATGAAATAGGAATTATGTAATAGGCTATTACACTATTTGAGTAATTGGGAGAGTTCGTTTCAAACCTTGTACCGGATTAATATGACCAATGTGCCTGGGTTTTCAGTGCGTAGCTTAAGAGAGTTCATGATGCTTTGGACTTCCGCATGAAAAGTAAAGGTCTGTAGCTACAGTCGTGGGCATGAAAGTGCATTAGTATAGATGACGTCATCACCGTATATATTCCATGTTGTTGATGGTAGCGAAAATAAGGAGTTTGCATCTGTAAGTGTCCATGCATCTCTACGACACGTTTGTACGACCCACACAGTCTGGTGAGTATTAAGAATTGGATCAGTTATGTAAAAGCTAATCCTCTTTCTTAGATCATTTGGGAAACTTTTAGCTTGAAATTAGGTCAAGTGGGGAGGCATCTCTTCTTCTTCTTCATTATTATTATTATTATTATTATTATTATTATTTTATTATTATTATTTTACAAATGTTAAATCAAAATAATTACATTTGAAACCTATTTACCAGTTATTTCTTTTATTTTTAAAAATAATATTAATTAAGGAAAACTCAAATATATTTACGATAATAAGCAATGTTTATTAAAGGTTTACTAAAGATTTTCCTGCTTATGGTAATGATAACATACATGAAACAAATTCTTTCTGGCGTTGGTATATCGGCAGATTTCTTTTCTTATTACCACAAAAGATTATAATATTTGTATAGAAGAAAGTCTTATGAGTTTATTGGAAAAGATATATCTGCAGGGACGAAAATCTGCAAAAAAAAAAAAAAGTTATATCGTTATTTAGAATAAAAAAAAAAAATTTCCTGTCGATGTTAAACAAACATTTTTTTGATTAAAAAAAAATAGTCTAAATAAAAGAGCAGAAGAGAAAGACTAATGATAATATACAGCAAGAAAAGAGCGAGAATAAGATAATTATTATCACGATTAGATCAGATGTTTTACCAGACATTTTACAGCTAAGAAATAAATCTGGGTCAGTTATGGAACATTATTTTTATTTTCTTTCATTCTTCGATCCGGAAAACCGATGACCTATTCTTTTTTATTACTCGGCACATTTCATTACCTCTGTATAAATTTAATGATGCCGTATTTTACCGATTTTTTTATAAAAAAGAGAAGAAACAACAACAACAACCCAACAACATTGTGATTCTAGAAATCTCATTAAACAGTGGTGTAACAACACAGTCACCAGTAACACGAATTAACAGATAATATTTTAGACTGAATTTAACTAAAAATACGAACTTGTTGTAAATTAGATAGCGTGAAACAAAATGGCTGTCTTTTTAGATCATCCACACTAAAATGTTATGAACAAAGAAGAGGAAAAAAAACCTCCAGTTATGAAGAGAAATAAAACAGCTATTAAATGTGAAATGAAAGAGAAGGTACCAATCTTCAGTGATTCGCATATGAACTAAATCCCTATATTAACGAGAGAGTTTTCGTATTAAATATTTGTGTTTGCGCCGTTTTAAGTACGATGACATCATTTTTTCTTCTCTGATATTCTATTGCATCCAGTTTATCTTTATTTCTCGACGGGCAGGACTTGCGTCTGAAGGAATTAAAATGTGACAAAAGTATAATTACATCAATAAAATGAAAATCTAGTATTCGTATTTGCCCATTCTTTGTAATTATTAAACCCATTCTGCAAACTATAACAAAAATCATCTACGTGTTATCATATGGTTTTGACAACATCACGCTGTAATAAACAGTTAATAAAATTCGTTAAAATGTTTGATTTTTTTTGTTTATCTGGATGTACGCGCGCGTGTGTTTTATTATCATCGATTATCCTTTATTCCGTCTAAAAGCAGTGAAAATCTCGAAAATATTTACGATTACAACAACCTTGCGGTTTAAATATATTCAACAACTGTGGATCTCCAGGAAAACACAATCCTTGAAAAACCCGGCACAGGAGATCTATCTTTGTGTCGTTTGAACTCAGCGCTGTACATATACACAGCATCTATAAACACCACCTGAAAAGATAAAGTAAACGAACGGTATCATATACATGTAGAAGTTAGAAAATATAAATACACTAATAATTCTAAAGCATTATTAAAATACTGACTACCTTGAGTTTATGTACAGATCATGATTTTTTTCCAGTTTATTGTTAATTTTCTGTTTAACTCGTGTTTATTATTACACTACTCTGTAACTCGAGTAAGTTACATATGACAATTTAAGGATTTTAAAAAAATGTTTTGTTCCATCTCTGTGTTTCTGGGTCATACAAAGTTGGCAGCAGTAGTTAAATTGTTTATTAACTGAAAATGTGTATATGTTAATATGTTAATGTTCTCTCTCTCTCTCTCTCTCTCTCTCTCTCTCTCTCTCTCTCTCTCTCTCTCTCTCTCTCTCTCTCTCTCTCTCTCTCTCTCTCTCTCTCTCTCTCTCTCTCTCTCTCTCTCTCTCTCTCTCTCTCTCTCTCTCTCTCTCTCTCTCTCTCTCTCTCTCTCTCTCTGTTTATATTTTGGTGTATCAGTATGTCTGTATGCCTGTTATTATCTCAACGTTTACTCGTATTTTGATATACACTGTCTGTCCAGGAAGAGAATTACTGTTAACAGGTCCAGGTAATTCTTCTTCACAATACTGATTATAGAGGTTGGGATAATACGCCGTGTTATTCTGTTAAAGAAAAAAGTTCAGTCGGATTTCCACTCATGTTGTGACAGTAGATCTTGTCTGCTTGGTGTCCAAATGCTAGTGGACAAATCCAGTACGAGCTGTTACACTGCTTAATCTCAGATCATGTACGGAAACCTGAAAACAAAAAGAAACGAAAACAATAAAGAATCACCTATCTATAGTAATAACTACAACTAATATTACTACAATTATTTCTACTACTACTACTACTACTATTACTACTACTACTATTATTATTTTTCTTCTTCTTCTTCTTCTTCTTCTTCTTCTTCTTATTATTATTATTATTACTAATCGAAAGGTACTGATATTAGATAGTTAATTTCAAATGTATACATAAATATATATAGAAGAGCGATATAGCTATAGATCTTGAAGACACAACCTTTGCTTGCAGAACAAATCATACACTATATGAAATAGCGACTAGTGCAACAGACACATATGAAGATGTATTGTGCAATTATTGATGAAATGTAAAACGTCACAAACAGAGACGTCTTGGGAATAGACTGTAACGGCGTTAAAACATTACAGACTAAGCAAATCAATAAACAGATACAGTATTCAGGATTTGAAAATGTTATTAGGAATTTCATAAGTATGGATATACTTAACCAAAAAAGTTTAGCAAGTTTTTGCAAATGAATGTTGCTTCCAAATAAATTAAAGTGACAAAACTTGGTAATGCCCTGTAGCTTTGGGTAATGAATAGAACACCATTTGAGAATCTCGCACGCCGTTATGTCTACTGCACCTGCAAAAACAGTGCGCTCGTGTTGTCAGAAAAGCACGCTCAATGCGGATATTGAAATCATATTTTGATGCACTGAACCAACATTGTCCAAAACAAAAGGAAGAATTTATCCTGTTATAATGGGTCGCCGTCCAGGCTTGTCGGAAAATCAATGTCATGAAGCAATGGGACGCCTTAACGGCGGCCAACGCATACACGAATGTACGGATCACGACTCCGATGACGCGTACACCAAACTGGGCTAGTGCGAGATCGACCACGTTCTGGTAGACCGCGATTAAATATTCCAAGAGAAGATAGATGTTCTGGTAGACCGTGATTAAATATTCCAAGAGAAGATAGATATTTAGTGACGTCACCTCGACGTCACAGGTTGGAAAGTGCTCCACGTTTAGCTCGTACATTGCAGCAGACTACCAGGTACTAGAATTCATGCTCAAACTATCCGTATCCGTCTTCATGCTGCTGGATTACAAGCACGTCGCCCTGTTGTAGCTTGTTTCCCTGACAGCGCGTCACACTCAGCAACGTCTGAGATAGGCCAGAATACACCGACATTGGCGACGCAGACATTGAGATCAGACATATTTCACAGACGAATCCAGGTTTTAGGTTCAGATTGCGGATTGTAGGCGTAATGTACTGACGTTAGGGGTAGAATGATATCATGCAGACGTCATTCAGGATGACCTATATGGCGGTGGCAGCGTCATGGGCCGGCATTCATGGTGGAGGTAAAACAGATCTTTTTTCATTCACGGAAACATGGCTGTTCAACGTTACTGTGATATCACTACACCAGTGGTCCTTCCATTCCTACAGCAGCATTCTGGCTTTCTGTTGCAATATGACAACTCTAGACCACATACCTCTAGGCTAACCACTAATCTTCTTCAACGGGAACCCATATAAGTATTGAACTGGCCACCAAAGTCTCCTGACTTGTCCCCAATTGACCATGCATGGGTGCTACATGGCCGTATGGTACACGAAAAGCATTCTCATATCTTAATATCCATGACTACAAATTAAGAGAACCGAGAATGGAACACAGTTACTGATAGATTAATACTCTCATTAGAAGCATGAGACGACCATGTACTGCTGTCATCAGTGCCGTTGGTGCACACACTCACTGGTGAGCCTGTTTCCCCATTTTGGTAGATGTAGCCCTCCGTTTCATCAGGTGACATTAAAGTAACGACGATGACACCGTGACAACGTATTACTGCTGGTTACATTCAGAAATGCTGTATCAATAAAATAAATTAACCATCCAATTAGGTTGTCTGTATTTCTTATCTTTTATGTAATTGTAAACTTATTTGGCACAGTATATATATATATAGCCTATGAATACACTGCTGGTCTAATTGCACACAAAATAGTTTAAATATATTCTAACGATAGAAGCACAAGAAAAAATCAACAGATAAACTTTTGAGATATTTTCAGTAAAATATTTCGATGACTGCCATTTCCTATCTCTTTGCATCAGTATTGTTAATATATTTGATAATTATATTGATAAATAAAGATTAGTTATCAGAAGATGTTGTACATGTATATGCACGACAAAAAGAACAATTTCATCTACAATACTACTACTACTACTACTACTACTACTACTACTACTACTACTACTACTACTACTACTACTACTACTACTACTACTACTAATAATAATAATGTATTTTCGTCTTCACCACTGATACGAGGTTTTAAAGCTACACTAAAACAGTATTATAATTTGTTACATCAATCATTTCTTGGAGTTAATATTTCTAAGGGAATTAAATCTAGCAAATCCGAATGTTATCAAGTTTATATATTTGTTATCTCCCTTAGTTCGACAGGGCCTATCACAACTTCCGGACAACTTTCCTTCGCCTTTTCTTCCAGTAATGATTGTCAGGCATAACGACATATATACATGTATATGGACAAGTTTCTTAATACTTCAAATGAAATTCAGAGCAGTCTGTCCATAGTTCTGTATAGCATCAGTTGATTCACAAGTACAAGTTCAGCTATAGCGCACGTCTTTAGGAGTTCATTAACACTTCAGTTTATGTTGTGTGCTATTCCATGCAAATAGTCCAGGTGTGCTGGTTTTCACGCTGTATGACCAGGCTCAACAAACCCAATGAAGCTCTTGGTATTTTTGACGAAGTGGTTGAGGTGCTTCCCCGCCAATCATCTGGTTTATTTCCAGTTCATTCATTATTTGTTCACACTTTAAATTGTCTATACATGTCCAGAATTTCATTGGCTCAAATCAAAGAAGAATCCAGTCACAGTACAGCCGAGGAAAACCCGTTAAAATGCATTTTTCGATGCAATTTCGAAAGCTATCATGATAATGTGCGGATTCAATGTGCCCTTCACTGCTACTAGTTTATTCAGTAGCTGGTTGTAGGTCAATTCCATCTTGTTTAATCTACTGTCTGAACTCGACTTTTCATAGTTCAACTGAATATTCAGTTCGTGACCCATTAACAGTTTTGTCGATGTTCCATTGGTTGTTGTTTGTGGAGTCCTTCGATAGGATAGAAGGAACTGTGACAGTCTTTGCAAAATCGAACCGTTACTTGATCTTGAAGCATATAATACTTGTTTCAAAGATTGCACAGATCTGCGAAATCTGCATATACAGGTGATTCCGCTGGTATGGGGTTATTCTACTGACGACCAGAAAATGCTTAGAAACGTTTTCAAGTTCTTCATCATTGTTTGGCCAACAGACATAACTTCGAGCCAATGTTTTCTTCTTGCAGATACCTAAATGTCCTTCATGTAATTCTTCCAAGAATTTTGCTCGAAGCCGCCGAGAAATAATAACTCGAATTCCCCATGTCAGATATCCTTAATGGACAGATAACTTTGCTCGTCTGTTGTAGAAAGGTGTCAGTTACACCTGGTATTGTATGGCATAGACATACTGATCATATAAGGAGTGACGATTTTGCGTTGCACCCCGAAAGACAAGGTATCACACTGGTAACTCCACCCGAAAGAGTTAATCCGACAACAACAACACAGAAGTTGATAGATACCATAGAAATGAACGAACAACCAACCACCTGTGGAAAGTGATACTTCAGATGACAGTACTCAGAAGCAGATACTGAACCACATTACCAGTCCGGAAGCCCAGGAACAAGCACCCACAAAGACGTGACTTGTAATGTTGGGTTCACATGATAGTCACACACGTTGTTTTTGAAAATGAAAATCACACAATGGATGCTTAAACTTCTGCAGCTCTGAAAAACTCGTCTGTTTAACAGAATACGAAGATTACGTCATGCCGCATCTTTCTGAAAACCAGTATCTTCATTCGGTTGATATGCTACAAGCATAAACACCGAAACTCATAAACTGATTATGGAAACGTTATCAACAAAAGGGCAACACCCATGCTAAAGGCATGCTGTCCACATTTGATTCATCTCAACAACATAACAATATTCGGTTGTTTCATTTACAATGTTGACGTCAAGGGGACAGGTTTGTCGACGCTTGCGTTATTTAACGTCAGCCGTTTTGAGGCGGAAGTGTGATGGTTTGAGATGGTATCATAAATCACGGATGGATCGAGTTTGTCGTTTAATGGGAGTTTGGCTGGTAAACGCTACCGAAATGAATCATTCGATCTGAGGTCCTACCCTTTGTTCAAGCCCAGGGATTTAACATCGTATTACAAAAGTACAACAACTGGCCAAATATTGCACGTGTTGTAACAGTCTTTTTAAGACCTCTCACCAGCTGAACATGTCTAGGATGAAATGGAACGACGTTTACGTTGTAACCAGAACCAGCCGGTAATGCTTACCCAGTTGGAACAAGTTTTGATTCTGATATGGAACTCCATACCACAAATCTTGTTTAACCCTCTAGTTTTGTCTATGCGCCTCCGTTGCAAACCATTATCAACCCTAATCTTTGAATTAATATTTTGTACCACCCCTGTTTTGAGCCATGGCATGGTACGTAGCATTAATATGTAATAATTCTTGACTTTGCAAAAAATAGCATATTATACCTTACAGCTATAGTAAATGTATAAATACTTTTGAAGAATATTAAAATCGTTGTAAAATAATGATACGTATATAAAATGTATTGGGATGATTCGTATGATTCCAAAATGTTTGTTTTTTCTTATTCAGCGCTCTGCATGAAATTACCAAACATGAATATTACAGTGAAAGTCGATAGTTTTGCTGCTGTTATTCGCCTAGTTCTGAATAAACATAAATGTTCTTTAGAATCCTGATACCTTTCGAATTAACAAATATACAAAACGAAACAGAATTCTAGCATTCAATAAGCCCGTATAATTGTTTATAAAACTCTACATTTTTGTTGTTGTTGTTGTTTAGTTTTCGTTGTTTTGTTCTGTTGTTATTCTTTTTTCTTTTTTCTTTCTGTGTGCTTGAATGTGTGTTTTGTTTCATTACTGTTGTTATATTTTTATATTTTTATTTTATTTAATTGTTTATTTATTTATTTATTTATTTATTTATTTATTTATTTATTTATTTATGTATTTATTTATTTATTCTGTGTTGTGTATATGTATGTGTTTGTGTGTGCTTGGTTGTTACTTGTTATATTTTGCTTCTTTTATTTATTTATGTTTATTCTTTTAATTTTTTTCTTTATTTGTTATACTTTTTGTTAGTATTATTGTTGTTGTTGTTGTTGTTGTTATTATTATTATTATTATTATTAGTTTTTGTTGGTTTGTTTGTTTGTTTTGAATACATCCAGGTTTTATGAATTTTCTATTAAGACAAAACAGTTTAAGATGTTAAAACACATACACAATACAACAATATAAACGCATTTATATTAATTGATATTCAATTGCAATGCATTTGTCTCTGTTATTCAGAAAACATTATTCATTTGTTTAGGGGAATGATGAATAAAATCAAATACAAAAATAAATAAGTAAGTAAGTAAGTAAATAAATAAATAAATAAAATTATTATTATTATATTATTATTATTATTATTATTATTATTATTACCTTGCTATCATTAATGAAAACTGAAAATTTTATACCTCAGTTATTTAATAATATATTACTGTTTACTTTCATTATTTTAAACAGATTTTTCTTCAATATTTTATAATTTTTTTTTTTTTATAGCTAATTCGATATTTCAGTAAAGAATATATGTACGATTACTGTAATAGACTGGCCATATCGAGCATGTGTTCTAAGTAAAACCGTTCACGTTATTTTTTAAAATCTTAATTGTCATTTTACTACCTTTCATAGAACCACTGAAATATGCTGTAGACGTGAACTTATAACAATAGGAAAAAAAATGCGTAAATGAAATATTTATTATTAAATCGATGTCTCTAAGCAGTCGATTTGTTGTACGTCAAAGCAGTCAGAAATCACACACAGCTGACATTTACCACAAATCAGCTAACTGCGCACCTTCTGAAATATGTATCTTCTCATACCTGTCGTTTTTATTCAAAGTTTATTTTTTTCTACAGAGGCCTCCGTTTGCGAAGGCAATATTCTGTTTATCAAAGACCCAGATTATTCAGATATTAAAATATCTGATGGAAATTTGGCAGTGAAAACAAAGTTAGATCCGAGGGTGGTCTGGAGGATGTTCTATATACAATACATGCACACAATGCGCTCAATCATACATACATACAAAACTACACATAATTATATATACTTACATAATACATACATATATACATGTATACACACGTACATATATTCTTTCAAAATAATATACATACATATAAAATACATATCAAATAACACTGATATAAATTTTTGTTTATTTATTATTGTTTATCTATTAATGAAATTTTGATAAACGTAAATTCTACTACACTCTTACGTACTAAATTACTATCGATGTATTTACAAACAAAACTGGACAATTCACCACTCAGTTTGAACTTAATTTAATGCTTGAAAATAGAATGAAGAAAACGTACTCTGATTTAATTTTTGTTGATAGAGACTGCATAATGTTGATTTTTAAAACAATTTCTCTTTTCTCGAAAACATTTAAAGTACTTTACTGTTCATCTGATACACAATTATATTTAATTTCAGAGCCAGCTGAAAACACCGCTGTTGTTCCCACATGTGGAAAAAGAAAGAGAAAAAGCAGACAACTGTTTCCGTTATATAGTTACAACCACGTGACGAAACGAGTAAGAGGCGGGGTGCTGGGCGAATGTGGTGTTGTCCGGCGTGTCTGAAGTTCGCTCGTGACTCGGATTTTGGCTCGCAACTCGAAGACAAAATCTAACGTGCTGCTGCTTGTAACTCGAAATACTCGTAAGTTGGAGCACTCGTAACTCGAGGTACCTCTGTATGTTATATGTAGCCTGTTCTCGCACTATTTCTAGTTTTCAGGAAATTCGTACTGTTTTATTGAATCAAAAATAAGATATATTACAATTCATTACAATGTACATAGATTATGTATATTTGTATGTGTGTTTATGTATGTACATATGATCTAAAATTCGTGAATGCAATTACAAAAATAAGTGCGGAGCTTTTACTTTCTAGAATACAGAATGTAGGTAACGTAGGTTTCGGACTATAACGTTACCTCTTATTTGCATTCTGAATGAGTTTTGAATCTAGTACAAAATTGTACACTAACGTTATTTTAAAAGTTACAATCCGCGCGACCCTAACTGCTATGTCTTGCAATGCTACAGTGATGTATACTTTATGTTCTCTACATTTCTTGAAGGATTTGTTCAGCCATGCATTATTGCTATTAATATAATTAATTTCTAACAAAATAAAAGCAGAATTATTCACGAAACAAATTCATAATGAATAAAATGTCATTAATCGAAACATTTAACATTGATTTTACAAATAAAAAAATTCTACGTATCAAGACAACTATAAAATAAAAAAAACAAAAAACAACAACAACCAAAAACCCCTCAAAAACAAGAACAGCAACAACAACAATAACAGTATACTATTTCACTAGTGATATAATTATATGTATATATGTTATGAAATTCTTTTTACTAAGCAGTGTTTGTAGGTGCTAAAGTTATGTCTGTAACTGCTCTTGGCTTGCAATTGAAAATCTGCCTGAAAGCTGTTTTGAAATCCTGACTGAACAGATAATACAGGAATGGATTCATCAACGAGTTTAGATATGCCAGCCAAAGAAACAAAATCATAATTATAGTCGGAATGACTTGGTATTCAGTACTAGCATCCACCATAGAAAGAATGAGAAGAGGCAACCAACAGAAATAGAACACGCCAACAATAACTGAGATTGTGCGAGCTGCCTTCGTGTTTCCTGTAAAAGCTTTTCTATTTTTCTTATCATCCTCCGTAACGGTCAAAGATCGGATTGCACGGGCGTGCTCTTTTGCCTTCTGGAATATTTTCACGTAGAGGATCAGAATAATCGTCATTGGTACAGCGGCAACATACACGACGTGTACATACATACTCCATTCAGTCTGAAGATACAAACAGATTTGTGCTTTCGAAACACAGAAATCATAATCTTCCATTCCAATCACGTTCATTCCAGGACCGAAGTAAACTGCCATAGTAGACAAAGGAAAAGCCCAGCTAAAAATTGCTGTACATGCAGTTATGGTGGGAGTAATTTTCTGATAAGTGAAAGGGCGGCAAACAGCAAGATAGCGCTCGACGGAAAGAATGCACAGATTTAAGATGGAAATCTGATTCAAAGCACCATCAAAAATATTTCTGAAGACACAAACCCATTGTGGCAAATCAAACTTTCCATTCCATCTTTCATATATGTGAAGAGGCATGACGAAAATTGCCAGACCCATATCTGCTAGAGCCAGTACCGCCACATGGACGTTCTGACGTTTGCGCAGGTAAGGAAATTTTAATATAGATGTTATAACGAGACTGTTACCAGTTATTGTAACAGCAATAAAAAGAGCTGAAATACACAATAGAGTTCTATCTGAGTGTCAGTCAGAGGCGCTGGTGAAGAAGCTGCTAATTTGTTGTAAATAGCTTCACAGTCATATTCCTCGCTGCTCATCTTTATACTGAAACTGAAAAAGAAGTCAATAAGATACGTGTAAAGTTGTATATTTTAAACAAAATTAGAAAGAGAAATGTAATATTCTATCACAGAGAAAAGTTAAAACATCAGTATTTGTGATCATATTTATTACAAAGTTTGTGTTGCGAAGAACTATAAGGATTCTATTTCGATTTTGAAGTGGTTTGTCATGTTGATTTAGGAGAGAGAGAGAGAGAGAGAGAGAGAGAGAGAGAGAGAGAGAGAGAGAGAGAGAGAGAGAGAGAGAGAGAGAGAGAGAGAGAGAGAGAGAGAGAGAGGCGGTGGTGAAAGAGATGCTAATTCTTTGTAAATAACATCGCAGTCATTTTTCTAGCTGCTCATGTTTCCACTGAAAACTAATTTCCGCAACATTTAAACGTCAGAAATACTCGGAATTGAAATATAAAGGAATTGCCTTCAATAACAATGACATCACTGTGAACGAAATAAAACATGAACTTCGACAGCAACAACAGCAACAATAACAACGCCAAAACTAATTCGAATTATTATATTTATGAAAATTACTTTATTTCTTTATTAAATTATTTAGTCTACATACGCTTTACAATCTCATTTATAATATCAGTATAATACTTACAGCTTTCTACTACCTTGTTACGTATTACAGATTCACTGTCGCAGAAGAAAATGAATTTTTTTCCAAATCCACAGAAGACTGAATTATTGAGATCGTCTTTATTATTATTATTATTATTTACATATTTATTTTAATCTGAGACGTTGCTGATACTTTAAAATGAATGCTCTTATATTTATTCGTAAAATAAACCCCGCCTACTAAATAGTCATGTGTCTCTGTATTTATCATTTCAATAAATGTCCATATATTTTTCATCCAATCATAAATGAAAATGGTTTTTCGCATCAGAATGGTTTTTTGTGTGGCTTTGGCACTCTATAAACCAAAAATTTTGATAACTGGAGTTCTTAATGTTAGCGAAGTGGCATTCATTTGCAGAGAGGAATCGTTGCAGCAACTTTTGTTTTCCTTTTCAGTTTTCGATTTTTGTTACATGTTATTATTATTTCTAACAGATTTCACAGAAGGAAATGCAAGTTTTTCCAATATCCACATAAGACTGAATTTAAAAACGAAATTATTGAAATGATCTTTATCATTATTATCATCATCATCATTATTATTATTATCATTATTATTATTATCATCATCATCGTCATCATTATCATCATTATCATTATTATTATTATTATTATTATTATTTATTTTAATCTGAGACGCTTCAACACTGCTGATACTTCAAAATGAATGCTTTTATATTTTGAAAATAAACTCCGCCTACTAAATAGTCATGCGTCTGTTTACATTTATCATTTCAATAAATGGAAGATTAGCTAATCATTATGTCGATACATTATTCATCCAATTATAAATCAGAATGTTTTTTTGCGTAAGCATCACAGAAGAGAGCAGTAATTCTTTATCATTTTACACACGAAAAATGATAAAATAGTATTTTTATAACTCGATTTCTTAATGTAAGCGAACTGTCATTTATTTGCAGAGAGAACGTTGCAGCAACAATTGTTTTCCTTTTCAATTTTGATTTTTTGACTTGTTATTATGACTTCTAACAGTTTCGGAATTAATAGTTTCTTCACTCGCACCTCTGTCTCTTGTGCAGATCTCTACAGTATATTTCAGCTATGCTTTGTGGCTGTTACTGATAACGGTCTCGGACTCATGTTCCAGGGATTAATTCAATTAAAGAAAACATTTTCAAAGTAGAAGAAGTTATGTTCTTCAAGTAGGCCGTATTAACGGAAATTTCCAAAAGACGTTTGTTTTGCTTTTTGACACCACACTGACTTCAAATCGTAAGCCATTAGTACATCCACGTCTCAGGTGAAAGTGATTGAATGAAACGGAAACAGATCTCTTTGAAGTGGTAGCTATGCTTTATGACTGTAACTAGAATTAATCTCATTATAGTATTCATATTAAAATAACCTTGTTTAGGGGACAGGCACTACACTTCGACTGGGTCATTTGTTTATTCTTTCACTGTTAATATTTTTTTCAAAATCCAATACATTTCTTTTCTGCTGCTAAAAGAAAATTTGATATATTTTTTTAAATGGAAGAGTGCTTTTTAGTTTCCTTTTTAATTTAATCCCTTAAAGATTTAAGCTTTCAGGTATATACCTGCATTGATATACCTGCATTGTTCTTCAACTGTATTTTCTAACGTAACTTAAGAAATTTTCATAATAGATATCGATCATTTATTCGAATACTAGGTTCAATATTATAAAAATAATGGTTATTATTTATTGTTTAGTATTATTATGATTATTATTATTGTTGTTGTTGTTATTGTTGTTCTTATTGTTTTGTTTTTTATTTACTTATTTTATTATAATTATGACTTTAACTTTTTAAGTCGAGTATTTTCCAAACAATTAATAAACTTGTAACAAATACAAATTAAACGAAACAATCTGTATATCGCTACATTATGATGACAACGGTATTTTAGGAGAAAAAAATTAAAATTAATAAGAATAAAGCAAAATAGATAAGAATAAAATAAAATTATAATGAAAAATAACAAAAAGAAGAAGATAAACAACATCAAGAAATCAATGAATCAGTAAATAAATAACAACAACAACAATAACAACAACACTAGGAACAGTACACTTTTAATGTTTTTATTTCAGCACTGTGATGACCTAATTCAAATATCAATAACTTTTGTTCTTACTTTATAGTGTAATTAATTATCCAAGCGATTTCATTCTTTGTAATTTATTTACACGATAAAAATCATTAAGTTACAGATAAGTGCATTTTCCTTTTAATTTTTGTTTCACATAATCTTAGTTAATGTTATTTATGGAAATATTCTGTTTATCATGCTATTAATTTGTCTTATATGTTTCTAGAATGTTTCTTAAATGTCACATATTTGCAAATGGGTTGGGTTATTTATTCCGCTTTTAATTATAATATTTGTATAGACAAAATCTTACGAGTCTATTGGAAAGTTATCGTTGCCGCTAAGAAAATATATCGTTAAATTAACTAAGAATAAGAACGTGTTGTAAATTAGATAGAGTGAAACAAATGGCTGTCTTTTTAGATAAGCCAAACTAAAATGTTAGGAACAAAGAAGATAAAAACCCCAGTTTTGAACAGAAATAAAATAGCTATTAAATGTGAAATAAAAGAGAAGGGTGCCAGTCTTCAGTGATTCGCATGTGCAAAATACTGAAGTAAATCCCTATACTAACGACAAAGTTTTCTGATTACATATTTGTGTTGTCATCATTTTAAATACAATGACTTATTCTGTCTTCCCTTATATTCTATTTCATCCACTTTATCTTTATTTCTCGACGGGCAGGACTTGCGTCTGAAGGAATTAAAATGTGTCAGAAGTATAATTACATCAATAAAATGAAAATCTAGTATTCATATTTGCCCTGTACTTCGAAGCTATTAAACCCATGCTGGAAACAATAACCAAAATCATCTGGTTTTGATAAAAACAAGCTGTAATAAACAGTTAATAAAATTCGTTAAAATATTTGTGCGTTTGTGCAGTATCACCGATTATCGTATGTTCCATCTAAAAGCAGTGAAAATCTAGAAAATATTAACGATTGCAACAATCTTGCGGCTAAAATATATTCAACAATAGCGGATCTTCAGGAAAAGAAAATCCAGGAAAACTCCCGCACCGGACATCTATCTTGATGTCGTTTGCACACCTTTTAATTTCAGCGCTGTACATATACCCATATCTATAAACACCTCCTAAAATTAGAAAATAAACGGACGGATATCATATACATGTGGAAGGAAGAAAATATAAATACACCAATAATTCCAAAGCATTATTACAATACAGACTACCTTGAGTTTATGTGCTGATCATTATTTTATTCTAGATTATTGTTAATTTTCTGTATAACTCGTAAATATTATTACACTACTCTCTAAATCGAGTAAGTTAACAAAAAAAAAAAAAAAAATAAATAAAAAACTTAATTGGGAAACGAAATTAAAAAGCTGTTTCTTTAAACCTGAGGACCTACACTGAGTCCTGTTCCTGACAAATCGATGTTAAAGGTTCCTTTAAGTCCCCACTTCAACATCTCATTAGCCCTAGCATAACAATCAGCAGCTTCGCCATATATTATTAACCAGAAATGTATCTTTAATATGACAATTTAAAGATTCTTTAAAATTATTTTTGTTCCCTCTCTGTGTTTCTGGATCATACAAATTTGGCTGCAGTAGTTAAAAAATGTATGTGTATATGTTAATGCGCTCTCTCTCTCTCTCTCTCTCTCTCTCTCTCTCTCTCTCTCTCTCTCTCTCTCTCTATATATATATATATATATATATATATATATATATATATATAATTCGTGACTTTGCGAAATGTAGCATATTATTATACCGTATAGCTACTAACAGTAAATCCGTAAATACATTTGAAAAATATATTGATTCGTATAATTGGAAATTGATTTTTTTTCTCATTCAGTTAGGAAACATAGACCACAGTTACCAAACATAAATATTACAATAAAAGTCGACAGTTTTGCTGTTGTTATTCGCCTGTTACTGAATAAACATAAGTGTTCATTAGAATCCCGATACCTTTCGAATTAACAGGTATACAAAACTAAACAGAATTATAGAATTTAATAAGTCCGTATAATTGTTTGTAACGCTCTACATTTTCAACATTGTTGAATTAAAAAGTAATCTTAAGACCGCAGACAATAATATGGTTAACGTTCAGATAGACAGTCGTGTTCAGTTCAATGAATAGGGTATTAACAACATTTAAACTGTATCATCCCCAGAGAGACGATTCATTAATTTATTAATGAAACTACATTCTGCAAAACTTTAGTTCTTTTACTGTTGTCCCTCTTGCAACGCCTGGCATTGTGAATGAATATGAATAAAGAGTCAATGAATGTGAAATAAATTAATACTGAATAACAGAATGAATAAGAAATATATTGTTTGTTTTTTTTTTTTTTTTTTTTTTTTTTATTTTCATTTTATTTTATTTTTAATGATTATAGGTTTTTTTTGTTGTTTAGTTTTCGTTGTTTTGTTCTGTTGCTATTCTCTTTTATTTATTCTTTTTTTTTTGACTTTTTTTTTGCCTGTGTTTGAATGTGTTGTTTCATTACTGCTGTTATATTTAGATTTTTTTCATTCTATTTATTTATTTATATGATTCTTTATTGCTTTATTTTGTGCTGTGTATATGTGTGTGTTTGGTTATTACTTTGCTATATTTTGCTTCTTTTATTAA
The DNA here is from genome assembly GCA_012295275.1 of Chrysomallon squamiferum. Classification (NCBI taxonomy): domain Eukaryota; kingdom Metazoa; phylum Mollusca; class Gastropoda; order Neomphalida; family Peltospiridae; genus Chrysomallon; species Chrysomallon squamiferum. The sequence continues at coordinate 20,415,113 of CM022673.1, read as the reverse complement.
TTTATGATTTTTTTTTTTTATTCGTTATACTTTTTGTTATTGTTATCGATATTATTATTACTATTATTATTGTTAGTAGTAGTAGTAGTAGTAGTAATAGTTTTGTTTGTTTTGTTTTGTGTTTGTTTTGTGCTTGTTTTTTGTTTGTTTTTAATACACCAAGGTTTTTATATATTTTTAAATATGAATATTCTCTTCTTACTTCTTAAGACAAAATAGTTTACGATATGCACTGTATAAATAATTCTACATAGTTTTGTTCTAATCTGTAGACACAGTATTCTGGTTTCCACGAGTGAGGAGAAATAAACTTTTACTGGGTCACACAGTTTATACCCGAGAAAAAATGTTAAATACTTAATGAGTATTTCAGTGTTTCGTTTCGTCTGTTTGTTTGCTGTTGATTTTGTTGTTGATTTAAAAAGTAGGCCTACATCGGTGAATAGATATTGTGATGGATTTTAATCATCTTTCTGTTTTCTTAATCTTAGTGTCTTCAATTCAGTTTACTTACTAATTTATTTACATATTTATTTATTTTATTTTGTTTATTTTAAATATTATTGATAATGACTATTCATCTGAAAAAGTTAAAAAACTAAATAAATAAATGAAACAAAGAAAAAGAAAGAAATCGCAACAATAAAACACAATAATATAAAAGCGTTTACATTAATTGACATACAGTTACAATGCATTTGTCTCTGTTATTCAGAAAACATTATTTATTTGTTTAGGGGAAAGATGAATAAAATCAAACACAAAAATAAATAAATAAATAAATAAATATTATTATTATTATTATTATTATTATTATTATGAATAAAAACTGAAAATGTCAGACCTGTATTATTTAATAATATATTACTGTTTACTTTCATTATTTAAAACATATTTTTGTTTAGTATTTTGTAATTAAATTTTTTATAACTAATTCTATATTTCAATAAAGAAAAGATTACTGCAACAGATTAGCCATATCGAGCACGTTATTATTTTGATCTTAACTGTTATTTTAATACCTTTCATAGAACCATTAATGTAGAAGTAAATGTAAAACAATGGGATAAAAAATGCATAAATGAAATATTTATTATTAAATCGATGTCTCTAAGCAGTCGATTTGTTGTACGTGTGAGCAGTCAGAAATCACACACAGCTGATATTTACCGCAGATCAGCTAACTGCGCACCTTCTGAAATATGTATCTTTTCATACCTGTCATTTTTAATTCAAAGATTTATTTTTTCTACAGAGGCCTCCGTTTCCGAAAACAACATTCTGTTTATCAAAGACCCAAATTATTCAGATGTTAAAATATCTGATGGAAATTTAGCTGTGAAAACGAACGATGTAAATGCAGGAGAATGTTCTATAAAGTGTAGCAGGTTTTACACAAATTGCACCTCTTTCTTCTACAACAAAAACAGCAAGACTTGCCGGCTCAATTCGAAAATCTACGTGTCGTCTGAAGGTTCAGAACTGAGCGCTGGAAATGTCTACTACAGAAAGAAGGCAGGTGAGAAGATTTTTGTTTGTTTATGAATACTGTCATTATTATTATAAGTTTTAAAATCGTATTACAGGTTTAATTCGTCTTAGTTATGATTTCTCAGAGAGAGAGAGAGAGAGAGAGAGAGAGAGAGAGAGAGAGAGAGAGAGAGAGAGAGAGAGAGAGAGAGAGAGAGAGTAGTGTTAATAGGCTCCGATACCTCTTCTGTTTGCTATTTGGTTTTACTGAATATTTTTCTTACTAATATTTCAAGATATATTTAGTATTAAAATTAATTAATTATTTAATATATTATTATTATTATTATTATTATTGTTGTTGTTGTTGTTGTTGTTGTTATTATTATTATTTTATTATTATTATTATTATTATTATTATTATTATTATTAACTAATTTAGAAAATGAGTGTAAATTCGTATAAAGAAATAATACCGGTTACCCACTATAAATAAATATTTATGCTATGTTTATGCTTACTGCGTTTTAGTAATGGTAAGAAGACGTAGACAGGATTATATAACCAGCTCAAATCACAAAATCCGTTGCTCTCGTGTTGTCTGTATATTTCATGAAGCTAAAACAAAATTATTCATAACAATACTGTTATAATTAAAATTAATAATATTATATATCAATATATGTTTAGCAGACAAAGAATTTTCCTTTGTCTAAATGCTGACATTGAATGGCTGTCACTAATTATTAATTAATAAATTACCTAGTGATATTAAATAATAATCATTGAAAACATTTATTAATATTACTGATAGACTTAATATTTTTCAGTTTTTTTATTATTATTATTGATCTAACTATTCCTTTACCAGCCATTTCGTTTGACTTAACTGTTCTGTTATGACGTTTGACATGACTATTTTCATTAGTAAAGTCTTTTTGTGTTTTTGTAGAATGCTCTGCATCACCTACAGTTTCCAGTGGCCATCTCATTACCAGCGTGGCGCCACCTGCACCAACTGCAACACAGCTACTATTCGTCTGTATCGGCGGCTACATAGCAAACAAGTACAACAACAAGTTCACTTGTCTGGTGAATGGAGAATGGAGTCCAGCAATATGCAATCGTTTGTATCACTCCGTCTGTCTGTCTGTCTGTAATTTACAAAGATATATATATATATATATATAGAAAAGAAATTAAATGACTAGATTATCTAAGGTTTGTTTCGAAACCTATTTAAAATCGTTATCAGCGCGGGAGAATCAATGTAATTATGTTAATATAAATACGACGTTAATGGCGAAGATTACCACAATAAAAATTAAGTGAGAAAAAGTTTCTCAATGAAACCCGCTGCCAAACGGTTGTTATATCAATACAAAAGTTCCAAAGTTAAAAATAGTAGTAAAAATCTCCCACTTGCCTGATTTTTTCCTTAAGAATGTTTTGACATTAGGAAATGCGCACTTACTCCTTGCCAAGTCACGAATACTGCAATTAACCAGTGCAGCTTTTTGACACTTACGCATGCGCACTTAGTCCTTGCCAATTCATAATTATTGTAATTAACCAGTGCATTGTTTTAAAGATGGACGAAAAGTTTATCATTAATTGCTCTTGTTTTTCGAAGGAAAACCCATCGATTAAAGCGGTAAATATCTGAAGACATAGTTCTGCATGATTGCATATATTCAATACAAAGATGGGTTTTGATACAACCCCGCAAATTATGATTTTGGCCATGCTTTTGCAGTTGTATTTTTCATGCGATAAGCATCATTAGCGCGTTCGAATCAAAAGCGCACTAGAAGTTTTGCACTGCCAATACTATGTACAGAAGATATATGCAGTTAAATGATACATGCACTAGGCCTATGGCCGTATTATTATTATCTCGTTATCTTCTTAATCTCTCCACCTTCGAGGCCTAGGCCTTTGGTTTTGTTGAAATGCAAAACAATTTTATTCAGGCGAACTCCTGTTTGTGGGACATTGTAAATAACTGACTACATTATTCTAGATACACAAGAAGGCAAGTGCGCATGCGCGAATTTCTAAACGTTTGTAGGAAAAAGATATCGCCTCCCTCTTGACTCGCCCACAGCGTATTTGATCCAATATCCAGTTCTCTCCCCTCTTACATGTTCCCTGACGTACCTAGCAGCTATGGTGGCGTCGAGACGCGTGAAAGTGAGTTAGCTTTTCATGCGAAACTCGCCACAACCTGGTCGCTAATTAAATCAGTCCAATAATTTAAAACTATCTTTTAGTCCTCGTCATTGCATTTTACGGAAGGTTAAAGAAAACTCAAATTATTTACTTATATTGGGAATTAAAAACAGTTTATTTAATTATTATTACTATTAATACCTACTTTTAGCATTTATTATTGGTTTATATATATATATATTTTTTTTTAAATAGTGTTTCAAGATCAACGAGTCAAGATCTATTGACACAACATGTGTGGACCGCCTTCAGAATTTCTGTCTTTGGTAAACCCAAATGTTGGTGTGTTTCCTAGTTTACAAAACATGAACTGTAATGGCGAAAGTGCAGGTCCTTGCTCTGGCAAGGAGAGCCGAGTTGGCGAAACGAATTATCTTAAAGTGAAACTCAACATTCAGGTAACTTTCAGTATTTTGAGTTAAATATGATTTATTTAATGAAAGTTGATGCAATTGAAGATGTTACTTTAAATGTCCGTCTTCACTATGAAAATAATATGCATTCGTAATGTTTATGTCAGAACGGGAGCTTGAGTATATTGTGTATATCGTCCGAGTATGTCTGATTATGTTTGTGTATGTGTGTGAGTGTGTGTGAGAGAGAGAGAGAGAGAGAGAGAGAGAGAGAGAGAGAGAGAGAGAGAGAGAGAGAGAGAGAGAGAGAGAGAGAGAGAGAGAGAGAGAGAGAGAGAGAGAGAGAGGCTCTGTGTATATGTTGCTTTTGTATCTATAGCGAATATGAAATCAGGAGATAACATATATTGGATTAGATCTATGTTAATACAGTAAATATTTGTTAGTTATTTTATGTTCGTTATTTTGTGGGGATGGTCATTCTTAAATAGTACATTACGAATTTATGTGATACATACATATATATACATACATATATACACATACATACATACATAGATACATAAATGCATTTAATAGTAAAAGAATATATGAACATTTGTTAATGAATAATTCCTAACGGGAGTTAATTCGTAAGAAAATGATGACATTCGATTATTACCCTTATCTCTGGTTTGATTAACTTATGTTTCAGCAACTGGGGACCATTAAAGATGTTAAATTAATTTCAGGATTTTAGAAAAACTGAATATAATTTATTTCCATTTATTTAAAATGTGCTCAGAGCGTCGTTAAATAAAGTATATTTTTTTCAGACAATGGAAATCATACGGGACGATAAAACATTTGTAAACCTAGTTTCTGGTGCTGCACTGCAATATGGCGAAGCTAATGACTGTTACTCCATACACAGTAATAACCAGAGAGCGTCTTGTGGACACAAGGGAACGTTCACCATCGACTTGTCTGGCACAGGACTGCAGATTGACCCTCTGGTAAATCAGAAAATGTACAAAGTTCACTCAGTCTGCATAGTTTGTTATATAAATTCTTAGCCTCTGTCACTATCAGGATCACTACAGGTATATTTATATGTTCACCATTAGGTTTGCATCTATTTTAATATCTTTATGTCCATGTCTTTTTATATCTTAGTTTACACACAATCATGTGTACAATCATGTATACATACATACAAACTTACATACATACATATATAATACATAATACATATACACATGCGTACACACGTACATATATATTCGTTCATTTATACATATAGACTGACATAAAAATATGCATGTCAAATACACTGATACATAAATACATATATTACATGTATAAAATACATACACTACATACATATATACAAGCATACATACAAGCATATACACAATGATACAAACATATATAATACATACATTATAAACATGTATACTCACGTACATACATTCGTTCATAATTACATAACACTTATTATTATTGTTTATCTATTAATGAAATTTTGGAAACAAACTTTCTGCTAAGCTCTTACGTACTAAATTACTATTGATGTATTTACAAACAAAACTGGACAATTTCGCTACTTAGCCTGAACATAATTTCATGCTTGAACATGACAGAATGGTCAAAAAAGTGCTCTGATTTAATTTGTGGGGATAGGTACCGCTAAATGTTAATTTTTAAACAATTCAAATACCATTCGAAAACGTAATCAGAGTACTTTAATATCCTAAATGAATCTAGAAATAATGTAAGTATTATTCTCAATAGTATGTATATGGTTGGAAAATGATGTTGGTATGACTAGCACAATTAATTTTTAATTTCAGAGCCAGCTGAAAACACCGCTGTTGTTCCCACGTGTGTGTATTCGTAGACACAGAAAGAGAAGAAGCAGACAATTGTTTCCGTTATATAGTTTAATTTTTATATATACTCTTTATATTCTTTAGAACTGTACGGATGTAACTATACATTTAGAGTCCAAATATAATCGTTGCTCGTTATATCGTTTAAACTTGTTAAATTGTTTGACATACACATGTATGGAGAACATTAGAAAATTTAAATTAACTGTGGCTTTTTACGTGATTTATTTTTCTTCATAAGTGGTTTCTGTTTTTGTTTTTAATATCAGCTTGACAGAAACCTGAAATTACCTGTATTCTTAATAAAATATTGGATTAAAAATATTATTAAAACAATTTGGCTTTTGCATGTGCCAGTAATGTCCATTATTTCATGTATCCTTCGTGACTCGAAGTGTCTTGATTTCATTTAACATTTAATTATTAAAATGCAGAGCGTTAGAGAGAGTTCAATATTTTATTTTATATATTTTTTCATTTGTTTTACATCTGTTACATTATTTGTTATGTCGAAAATGTAAATTTCTAAACTATACAATGAACTGATTTGTGATTCGATAAGTTCATTTACTCAGTTTAATTTAATTTTTTACTTTCTTCATCTTTTCTTATGCGTATTTCTTGACTGTTCGATTTTTGCTTCGTGACTTATAATCCAGCGTAATTAAAAAATCAATGTTTTTGACTTACCTAAATCAATATTACTTTCTACTCATTTCTTGGTGTGTTTTTTACTTTATTTTTAAAGCTTTCAAAAAATGAACAGTGTCATAAAATAAAATTAAAATTAAAATAATAATAATTGCGGGTCCATTTCTAATCTGCGTAAGAAATACCAACAAACACTTTAAAATGAAAACAACTCTTGTCACTGATTGTTTTCTGAAATCCTTGCCTGTTTACTAATATGATATTACAGTTTAAAAATCCCTTCTCAATAAAAATAAAATAAAAATAAAATAATTAAAAATAAAAAAATAAATATATAAATAAAAAAATAAAAAAATAAACATTAAAAAAAAATAAATAAAATAAAAACAAAACCTTGCCTTCAGATTTATTCCTCAAATCAACCTTTGAAAATGCACATTTTCTTGATAATCGTTATTTCATCTTTCTTTTATTTTAGATGTAAAATTACATCAAGTCACATGTGACGTCAGATGTCGAAGTAATTGGCTTTCTTTTTCATTGAGAAATCAATAGTGTCAGCTATTTAATTTGAAAAGTAACAATTTCACAAAAATGTCCGTACCGATCAATAAGGCAAAATGAAGAGAACACAAGAAAAATATGAAATGAGTAGCTTTATGATATATTCGTGTGAACTAAAGCATTGTCTAAGTTTATTATTTACTTATATGAAATGTACATTATTTATTTGCTTTGGTTCTAAAAGTTTAATTTATTGATAATTTCATTTTTAGATAAATTTTATTTATTTATTTATTATTAGTATTATTTACAAATGTGGATCCACAATAATTATATTTTAAATCAATTTATCATTTGTTTTGATTTTGTCTTTTTTTAAATAACATCAATGGTACGTTATGATGATAAACATGGTTTCTTAACGTCTTTGTTATGTGCATTCCTACACATACAAAAATATTTGTTTACTATCATTTTGTTACGAATATACGGTCTAATTAACTACTTTCATTTCCACATTATTATTATTTATTATTTTGGGCGATCTATTATCGATCATAACAAAATATGACAATAAAATAAAGAAACGAAAATCAATCTACCCTGTACCTGATTACCACGTGACTACAAAATATACCGGCGACAGATATATTTTTATTTATTTATTTTCTTAATTATTTTTTTTTTAACTCTTACACTTCGTTATAGTCAAAAGAGAAAACATTTATCTGCAAGTATGTAGAATATACTAAGTCTGTTTCTTCATATGACAAACAATAAATAAACATATTTTTTGATGAAGAAAGTTTAATAAAAGAGTAGAACTGAATCAGTAATGATAATGATTAGGTTAGGCTAAATTAGCAGGGCAAAAAGAGCGAGAATGAGATAATTGTTGTTATGATTAGCTCAGACTTTTTACAAGATATTTTACAACTAAGAAATAAATATCAGTCAATAGTAATTATGGTATATTATTTTTAGTTTCCTTCATTCTTCCACACGGAAAACAGATGACCTATTCTTTTTCATTTATCGACACATTTCATTACCTCTGTATAAATTTAATGATTTCTTATTAAAAACCAGAATTAAAAAATTAAGAAACTACTGATAATGATTTTAAAAAGAAACAAAGAAATCTGGTACAATTCCTGTCTTAATTCCTGTTGAAGTGTAATTTTATTCTTTTTAAGTTTTGAAATATGTAGTAGTATAATCCGTATACTAGTATATCTTTCAAGTCAGTGATATAATTCTTACATTTGCGCTTTTCTGCCATGAATAGCTTGATACTAGAAACAGCTTTAAATACTGGTGTATTATTTTAAATTCTTTTTATTTATTTTTATTTTGTTTATTATTATTATTATTAATTTTTATTTGTCCCCAGAGTAATATAGCCACAGCCAGGTTGGGGTACCTTGATAGCATAACCTCACAATGCCAGAATACATCGCAAATACATTACACACGTATGTATTATTAACACAAAACAATACTGTTGAATGTCTATACTAAGGAATTTAAATTGCAATAGATCTCATTTTTGACTGAATAATAATTACTAACAGTACGAATTTCCAGAAAATTAGAAGTAGTGCGACAACATGCAATATATACATATATAAACACATACAAACGTACACAATCCATATAAATATAATTATAAGTTAAAGGGAAAAAAATAAAAATAATAAATATAAAATAAACACATTTTAAGAAAATACTGAAAAATAATATTTCATTGCTTGACTCTATGTAGAATGTGTCCAATGATAATTATGGAAAATGTGATCCAAAATTCGTGAATGCAATTTAGAAAAACAAGCCCGGAGCTTTTAGTGTCTACAATATAGACTGGAGATAATGTAGGTTTCGGAGCATAAAATTAACTTTTATTTGTATTCTTAATGAGTTCCGAATCGAATAAAATATTGTAACTAACGTTATTTTAGAAATGTAATGTTTGAAGTTACAATCCCTCCGACCCCACCGTTATGTCTTGCACTGCCACAGTGAGGTATAATTTATCTTATCTACCTTTTGTACTGGATCATCGCTTCCTTGAAGGATTTCCTCGGTCATGCATTAATGTTGTTAGAATAATTAATTTCTATAAACAAAAAATAATAAAAAAGCAGAGTTATTCACGAAACAAATTCATACTTAATAAAATTATGAGAAAAAAAGTTTTGAAACTTCAAGAGAATGTTAGGTAAAAGTTCCGTAGAATATACCACAAAACTGAACTATTATCTTAATCGAAAACAAACAAGGATGATAACATGAAATATTAATTAACAAAATGTCATTAATCAGAATTTTAACATTGATTTTACCAATTAAAACATTCTACGTATCTATACAAATATAACAACATCAACAATAAACAAAACAAAAACAAAAACAAAAACAACAAACAAAAATAATAGTGAGAAAACTTCACTAGTGACATAATTAAATATATATATATGTTTTGAGTTTCTTTTTACTAAGCAGTGTTTGTAGATGCCAAAGTTATGTCTGTAACTGCTCTTGGCTTGCAATTGAAAATCTGCCTGAAAGCAGTTTTGAAATCCTGGCTGAACAGATAATACAGGAATGGATTCATCAAAGAGTTTAGATATGCCAGCCAAAGAAACAAAATCATAATTGTAGTCGGAATGACTTGGTATTTAGTACTAGAATCCACCATAGCAAGAACGAGAAGAGGCAACCAACAGAAATAGAATACGCCAACAATAACTGAGAGTGTACGAGCTGCCTTGGTGTTTCCTGTAAAAGCTTTTCTCTTTTTCTTGTCATCCTCCGTAACGGTCAAAGATCGGATTGCACGGGCGTGCTCTTTTGCCTTCTGGAATATCTTAACGTAGAGGGTCAGAATAATCGTCATTGGTACAACAGCAAAATACACGAGGTGTACGTAGGCACTCCATTCAGTCTGAAGATACAAACACATTTGTGCTTTCGAAACACAGAAATCATAATCTTCCATTCCAATCACGTTCATTCCAGGACCGAAGTAAACAGCCATAGCAGACAAAGGTAAAGCCCAGCTAAAAATTGCTGTACATGCAGTTATGGTGGGAGTAATTTTCTGATAAGTGAAAGGGCGGCAAACAGCAAGATAGCGCTCGACAGAAAGAATGCACAGATTTAAGATGGAAATCTGACTCAAAGCACCATCAAAAATATTTCTGAAGACACAAACCCATTGTGGCAAATCAAACTTTCCATTCCATCTTTCATATATGTGAAGAGGCATGACGAAAATTGCCAGACCCATATCTGCTAGAGCCAATACTGCAACATGGACGTTCTGACGTTTGCGCAGATAAGGAAATTTTAATATAGATGTTATAACGAGACTGTTACCAGTTATTGTAACAGCAATAAAGAAGAGCTGAAATACACAATAGAGTTTTGTCTGAGTGTCAGTCAGAGGCGCTGGTGAAGAAGCTGCTAATTTTTTGTAAATAGCTTCACAGTCATATTCCTCGCTGCTCATCTTTATACTGAAACTGAAAAAGAAGTCAATAAGATACGTGTAAAGTTGTATATTTTAAACAAAATTAGAAAGAGAAATGTAATATTCTATCACAGAGAAAAGTTAAAATATCAGTATTTGTGATCATATTTATTACAAAGTTTGTGTTGCGAAGAACTATAAGGATTCTATTTCGATTTTGAAGTGGTTTGTCATGTTGATTTAGGAGAGAGAGAGAGAGAGAGAGAGAGAGAGAGAGAGAGAGAGAGAGAGAGAGAGAGAGAGAGAGAGAGAGAGAGAGAGAGAGAGAGAGAGGCGGTGGTGAAAGAGATGCTAATTCTTTGTAAATAACATCGCAGTCATTTTTCTAGCTGCTCATGTTTCCACTGAAAACTAATTTCCGCAACATTTAAACGTCAGAAATACTCGGAATTGAAATATAAAGGAATTGCCTTCAATAACAATGACATCACTGTGAACGAAATAAAACATGAACTTCGACAGCAACAACAGCAACAATAACAACGCCAAAACTAATTCGAATTATTATATTTATGAAAATTACGTTATTTCTTTATTAAATTATTTAGTCTACATACGCTTTACAATCTCATTTATAATATCAGTATAATACTTACAGCTTTCTACTACCTTGTTACGTATTACAGATTCACTTTCACAGAAGAAAATGAAATTTTTTCCCAAATCCACAGAAGACTGAATTATTGAGATCGTCTTTATTATTATTATTTACATATTTATTTTAATCTGAGACGTTGCTGATACTTTAAAATGAATGCTCTTATATTTATTCGTAAAATAAACCCCGCCTACTAAATAGTCATGTGTCTCTGTATTTATCATTTCAATAAATGTCCATATATTTTTCATCCAATCATAAATGAAAATGGTTTTTCGCATCAGAATGGTTTTTCGTGTGGCTTTGGCACTCTCTAAACGAAAAATTTTGATAACTGGAGTTCTTAATGTTAGCGAAGTGGCATTCATTTGTAGAGAGGAATCGTTGCAGCAACTTTTGTTTTCCTAATCAGTTTTCGATTTTTGTTACATGTTATTATTATTTCTAACAGATTTCACAGAAGGAAATGCAAGTTTTTCCAATATCCACATAAGACTGAATTTAAAAACGAAATTATTGAAATGATCTTTATCATTATTATCATCATCATCATCATCATCATCATCATCATCATCATCATTATCATTATCATTATCATTATTATTATTATTATCATTATTATTATTATCATCATCATCGTCATCATTATCATCATTATCATTATCATTATTATTATTATTATTATTTATTTTAATCTGAGACGCTGCAACACTGCTGATACTTCAAAATGAATGCTTTTATATTTTGAAAATAAACTCCGCCTACTAAATAGTCATGCGTCTGTTTACATTTATCATTTCAATAAATGGAAGATTAGCTAATCATTATGTCGATACATTATTCATCCAATTATAAATCAGAATGTTTTTTTGCGTAAGCATCACAGAAGAGAGCAGTAATTCTTTATCATTTTACACACGAAAAATGATAAAATAGTATTTTTATAACTCGATTTCTTAATGTAAGCGAACTGTCATTTATTTGCAGAGAGAACGTTGCAGCAACAATTGTTTTCCTTTTCAATTTTGATTTTTTGACTTGTTATTATGACTTCTAACAGTTTCGGAATTAATAGTTTCTTCACTCGCACCTCTGTCTCTTGTGCAGATCTCTACAGTATATTTCAGCTATGCTTTGTGGCTGTTACTGATAACGGTCTCGGACTCATGTTCCAGGGATTAATTCAATTAAAGAAAACATTTTCAAAGTAGAAGAAGTTATGTTCTTCAAGTAGGCCGTATTAACGGAAATTTCCAAAAGACGTTTGTTTTGCTGTTTGACACCACACTGACTTCAAATCGTAAGCCATTAGTACATCCACGTCTCAGGTGAAAGTGATTGACTTAAACGGAAACAGATCTCTTTGAAGTGGTAGCTAAGCTTTATGACTGTAACTACAATTAATCTCATTATAGTATTCATATTAAAATAACCTTGTTTAGGGGACAGGCACTACACTTCGACTGGGTCATTTGTATATTCTTTCACTGTTAATTTTGTTTTCAACATCCAAAACATTTCTTTTCTGCTGCTAAAAGAAAATTTCATATATTTTTTTAAATGGAAGAGTGCTTTTTAGTTTCCTTTTTAATTTAATCCCTTAAAGATTTAAGCTTTCAGGCGAATTGATATACCTGCATTGTTCTTCAACGGTATTTTCTAACGTAACTTAAGAAATTTTCATAATAGATATCGATCATTTATTCGAATACTAGGTTCAATATTATAAAAATAATGGTTATTATTTATTGTTTAGTATTATTATGATTATTATTATTGTTGTTGTTGTTATTGTTGTTCTTATTGTTTTGTTTTTTATTTACTTATTTTATTATAATTATGACTTTAACTTTTTAAGTCGAGTATTTTCCAAACAATTAATAAACTTGTAACAAATACCAATTAAACGAAACAATCTGTATATCGCTACATTATGATGACAACGGTATTTTAGGAGAAAAAAATTAAAATTAATAAGAATAAAGCAAAATAGATAAGAATAAAGTAAAATTATAATAAAAAATAACAAAAAGAAGAAGATAAACAACATCAAGAAATCAATGAATCAGTAAATAAATAACAAGAACAATGACAACAACACTAGGAACAGTACACTTTTAATGTTTTTATTTCAGCGCTCTGATGACCTAATTCAAATATCAATAACTTTTGTTCTTACTTTATAGTGTAATTAATTATCCAAGCGATTTCATTCTTTGTAATTTATTTACAAAATAAAAATCATTAAGTTACAGATAAGTGCATTTTCCTTTTAATTTTTGTTTCACATAATCTTAGTTAATGTTATTTATGGAAATATTCTGTTTATCATGCTATTAATTTGTCTTATATGTTTCTAGAATGTTTCTTAAATGTCACATATTTGCAAATGGGTTGGGTTATTTATTCCGCTTTTAATTATAATATTTGTATAGACAAAATCTTACGAGTCTATTGGAAAGTTATCGTTGCCGCTAAGAAAATATATCGTTAAATTAACAAAGAATAAGAACGTGTTGTAAATTAGATAGAGTGAAACAAATGGCTGTCTTTTTAGATAATCCAAACTAAAATGTTAGGAACAAAGAAGATAAAAACCCCAGTTTTGAACAGAAATAAAATAGCTATTAAATGTGAAATAAAAGAGAAGGGTGCCAGTCTTCAGTGATTCGCATGTGCAAAATACTGAAGTAAATCCCTATACTAACGACAAAGTTTTCTGATTACATATTTGTGTTGTCATCATTTTAAATACAATGACTTATTCTGTCTTCCCTTATATTCTATTTCATCCACTTTATCTTTATTTCTAGATGGGCAGGACTTGCGTCTGAGGGAATTAAAATGTGACAAAAGTATAATTACATCAATAAAATGAAAATCTAGTATTCATATTTGCCCTGTCCTTCGAAGCTATTAAACCCATGCTGGAAACAATAACCAAAATCATCTGGTTTGATAAAAACAAGCTGTAATAAACAGTTAATAAAATTCGTTAAAATATTTGTGCGTGTGTGCAGTATCACCGATTATCCATCTAAAAGCAGTGAAAATCTAGAAAATATTAACGATTGCAACAATCTTGCGGCTAAAATATATTCAACAATAGCGGATCTTCAGGAAAAGAAAATCCAGGAAAACTCCCGCACCGGACATCTATCTTGATGTCGTTTGCACACCTTTTAATTTCAGCGCTGTACATATACCCATATCTATAAACACCTCCTAAAATTAGAAAATAAACGGACGGATATCATATACATGTGGAAGGAAGAAAATATAAATACACCAATAATTCCAAAGCATTATTACAATACAGACTACCTTGAGTTTATGTGCTGATCATTATTTTATTCTAGTTTATTGTTAATTTTCTGTATAACTCGTAAATATTATTACACTACTCTCTAAATCGAGTAAGTTAACAAAAACAATAAAAAAAAAAAAAAACTTAATTGGGAAACGAAATTAAAAAGCTGTTTCTTTAAACCTGACATATGACAATTTAAAGATTCTTTAAAATTATTTTTGTTCCATCTCTGTGTTTCTGGATCATACAAATTTGGCTGCAGTAGTTAAAAAATGTATGTGTATATGTTAATGCTCTCTCTCTCTCTCTCTCTCTCTCTCTCTCTCTCTCTCTCTCTCTCTCTCTCTCTCTCTCTCTCTCTCTCTCTCTCTCTCTCTCTCTCTCTCTCTCTCTCTCTCTCTCTCTATACAATTCGTGACTTTGCGAAATGTAGCATATTATTATACCGTATAGCTACAAATGTTGAATAAAATAGTAAATCCGTAAATACATTTGAAAAATATATTGATTCGTATAATTGGAAAATGATTTTTTTTTCTCATTCAGTTAGCAAACATAGACCACAGTTACCAAACATAAATATTACAATGAAAGTCGACATTTTTGCTGTTGTTATTCGCCTGGTACTGAATAAACATAAGTGTTCATTAGAATCCTGATACCTTTCGAATTAACAGATATACAAAACTAAACAGAATTCTAGCATTCAATAAGCGCGTATAATTGTTTGTAACGCTCTACATTTTCAAGATTGTTGAATGAAAAAGTAATCTTAAGACCGCAGACAATAATATGGTTAACGTTCAGATAGACAGTCGTGTTCAGTTCAATGAATAGGTTATTAACAACATTTAAACTGTATCATCCCCAGAGAGACGATTCATTAATTTATTAATGAAACTACATTCTGCAAAACTTTAGTTCTTTTACTGTTGTCCCTCTTGCAACGCCTGGCATTGTGAATGAATATGAATAAAGAGTCAATGAATGTGAAATAAATTAATACTGAATAACAGAATGAATAAGAAATATATTGTTTGTTTTTTTTTTTTCTTTTTTTTTTTTCATTTATTTTCATTTTATTTTTAATGATTATAGTTTTTTGTTGTTGTTTAGTTTTCGTTGTTTTGTTCTGTTGCTATTCTCTTTTATTTATTCTTTTTTTTTTGATTTTTGTTTTGCCTGTGTTTGAATGTGTTGTTTCATTACTGCTGTTATATTTAGATTTTTTTCATTCTATTTATTTATTTATATAATTCTTTATTGCTTTATTTTGTGCTGTGTATATGTGTGTGTTTGGTTGTTACTTTGCTATATTTTGCTTCTTTTATTAATTTATGATTTTTTTTCTTTATTCGTTATACTTTTTGTTATTGTTATCGATATTATTATTACTATTATTATTGTTAGTAGTAGAGTAGTAGTAGTAGTAATAGTTTTGTTTATTTTGTTTTGTGTTTGTTTTGTGCTTGTTTTTTGTTTGTTTTTAATACACCAAGGTTTTTATATATTTTTAAATATGAATTTTCTCTGCTTACTTCTTAAGACAAAATAGTTTACGATATGCACTGTATAAATAATTCTACATAGTTTTGTTCTAATCTGTAGACACAGTATTCTGGTTTCCACGAATGAGGAGAAATGAACTTTTACTGGGTCACACAGTTTATACCCGAGAAAAAACGTTAAATACTTAATGAGTATTTCAGTGTTTCGTTTCGTCTGTTTGTTTGCTGTTGATTTTGTTGTTGATTTAAAAAGTAGGCCTACATCGGTGAATAGATATTGTGATGGATTTTAATCATCTTTCTGTTTTCTTAATCTTAGTGTCTTCAATTCAGTTTACTTACTAATTTATTTACATATTTATTTATTTTATTTTGTTTATTTTAAATATTATTGATAATGACTATTCATCTGAAAAAGTTAAAAAACTAAATAAATAAATGAAACAAAGAAAAAGAAAGAAATCGCAACACTAAAACACAATAATATAAACGCGTTTACATTAATTGACATACAGTTACAATGCATTTGTCTCTGTTATTCAGAAAACATTATTTATTTGTTTAGGGGAAAGATGAATAAAATCAAACACAAAAATAAATAAATAAATAAATAAATATTATTATTATTATTATTATTATTATTATTATGAATAAAAACTGAAAATGTCAGACCTGTATTATTTAATAATATATTACTGTTTACTTTCATTATTTTAAACATATATTTCTTCAGTATTTTGTAATTAAATTTTTTATAACTAATTCTATATTTCAATAAAGAAAAGATTACTGCAACAGATTAGCCATATCGAGCACGTTATTATTTTGATCTTAACTGTTATTTTAATACCTTTCATAGAACCATTAACTTTGAAGTATAATGTAGAAGTAAATGTAAAACAATGGGATAAAAAATGCATAAATGAAATATTTATTATTAAATCGATGTCTCTAAGCAGTCGATTTGTTGTACGTGTGAGCAGTCAGAAATCACACACAGCTGATATTTACCGCAAATCAGCTAACTGCGCACCTTCTGAAATATGTATCTTTTCATACCTGTCATTTTTATTCAAAGTTTATTTTTTTCTACAGAGGCCTCCGTTTCCGAAAACAACATTCTGTTTATCAAAGATCGAGATTATTCAGATGTTAAAATATCTGATGGAAATTTGGCTGTGAAAACAAACGTTGTAAATGCAGGAGAATGTTCTATAAAGTGTAGCAGGTTTTACACCAATTGCACCTCTTTCTTCTACAACAAAAACAGCAAGACTTGCCGGCTCAATTCGAAAATCTACGTGTCATCTGAAGGTTCAGAACTCAGCGCTGGAAATGTCTACTACAGAAAGAAGGCAGGTGAGAAGATTTTTGTTTGTTTATGAATACTGTCATTATTATTATAAGTTTTAAAATCGTATTACAGGTGCAATTCGTCTTAGTTATGATTTCTCAGAGAGAGAGAGAGAGAGAGAGAGAGAGAGAGAGAGAGAGAGAGAGAGAGAGAGAGAGAGAGAGAGAGAGAGTTATAACAGTGTTAATAGGCTCCGATACCTCTTCTGTTTGCTATTTGGTTTTACTGAATATTTTTCTTACTAATATTTCAGGATATATTTAGTATTAAAATTAATTAATTATTTAATATATTATTATTATTATTATTATTATTGTTCTTGTTGTTATTGTTATTATTTATTATTATTATTATTATTATTATTATTATTATTATTATTATTATTATTATTATTAACTAATTTAGAAAATGAGTGTAAATTCGTATAAAGAAATAATACCGGTTACCCACTATAAATAAATACTTATGCTATGTTTATGCTTACTGCGTTTTAGTAATGGTAAGAAGACGTAGACAGGATTATATAACCAGCTCAAATCACAAAATCCGTTGCTCTCGTGTTGTCTGTATATTTCATGAAGCTAAAACAAAATTATTCATAACAATACTGTTATAATCAAACTTAATAATATTATATTTAATAATATCAATATATGTTTAGCAGACAAAGAATTTTCCTTTGTCTAAATGCTGACATTGAATGGCTGTCACTAATTATTAATTAATAAATTACCTAGTGATATTAAATAATAATCATTGAAAACATTTATTAATATTACTAATAGACCTAATATTTTTCAGTTTTATTATTATTATTATTATTGATCTAACTATTCCTTTACCAGCCACCAAGCTGACTTAACTGTTCTGTTATGACTTTTGACATGACTATTTTCATTAGTAAAGTCTTTTCGTGTTTCAATTATTCAATACAAAAATGGGTTTTGATACTTCCCCGCAAATTATGATTTTGGCAATGCTTTTGCAGTTGTATTTTTCATGCGATAAGCATCATTAGCGCGTTCGAATCGAAAGCGCACTAGAAGTTTTGCACTGCCAATACTATGTACAGAAGATATATGCAGTTAAATGATACATGCACTAGGCCTATGGCCGTATTATTATTATCTCGTTACCTTCTTAACCTCTCCACCTTCGAAGCCTAGGCCTTTGGTTTTGTTGAAATGTAAAACAATTTTATTCAGGCGAACTTGTGTTCATGGGACATTGTAAATAATTGACTACATTATTCTAGATACACAAGAAGGCAAGTGCGCATGCGCGAATTTCTAGAAGTCTGTAGGAAAACAATATCGCCTCCCGCAGCGTATTTTATCCAATATCCAGTTCTCTCCCCTGTTACATGTTCCCTGACGTACCTAGTAGCTATGGTGGCGTCCAGACGCGTGAAAGTGAGTTAGCTTTTCATGCGAAACTCGCCACAACCTGGTCGCTAATTAAATCAGTCCAATAATTTAAAACTATCTTTTAGTCCTCGGCATTGCATTTTACGGAAGGTTAAAGAAAACTCAAATTATTTACTTATATTGGGAATTAAAAACAGTTTATTTAATTATTATTACTATTAATACCTACTTTTAGCATTTATTATTGGTTTATATATATATATATATTTTTTTAAATAGTGTTTCAAGATCAACGATTTAAGATCAACGAGTCAAGATCTATTGACACAACATGTGTGGACCGGCTTCAGAATATCTGTCTTTGGTAAACCCAAATGTTGGTGTGTTTCCTAATTTACAAACGCGAACTGTAATGGCGAAAGTGCAGGCCCTTGCTCTGGCAAGGAGAGCCGAGTTGGCGAGATGAATTATCTGAAAGTGAAAGTCAACATTCAGGTAACTTTCAGTATTTTGAGTTAAATGTGATTTATTTAATTAAAGTTGATCCAACTGAAGATGTTTCTTTAAATGTCCGTCTTCACTATGAAAATAATATGTATTCGTAATGTTTATGTCAGAACGGGAGCTTGAGTATATTGTGTATATCGTCCGTGTATGTCTGATTATGTTTGTGTGTGTGTGTGTGTGGGAGAGAGAGAGAGAGAGAGAGAGAGAGAGAGAGAGAGAGAGAGAGAGAGAGAGAGAGAGAGAGAGAGAGAGAGAGAGAGAGAGAGAGAGAGGCTCTGTGTATATGTTGCTTTTGTATCTATAGTGAATATGAAATTAGGAGATAACATACATTGGATTAGATCTATGTTAATGCAGTAAATATTTGTTACTTATTTTATGTTTATTATTTTGTGGGGATGAAGTAAATTCCACGATATGGTCATTCTTAAATAGTACATTACGAATTTATGTGATACATACATACATACCTATATACACATACATACATGCATAGCTACATAAATACATTTAATAGTAAAAGAATATATGAACATTTGTTAATGAATAATTCCTAACGGGAGTTAATTCGTAAGAAAATGATGACATTCGATTATTCCCCTTATCTCTGGTTTCATTTACTTTTGTTTCAGCCACTGGTAACCATTAAAGATGTTAAATTAATTTCAGGATCTTAGAAAAATTGAATATAATTTATTTCCATATATTTAAAATGTGCTCAGAGCGTCGTTAAATAAAATATTTTTTTTTTCAGACAATGGAAATCATACGGGACGATAAAACATTTGTAAACCTAGTTTCTGGTGCTGCACTGCAATATGGCGAAGCTAATGACTGTTACTCCCTACACCGTAATAACCAGAGAGCGTCTTGTGGACCCAAGGGAACGTTCACCATCGACGTGTCTGGCACAGGACTGCAGATTGACCCTCTGGTAAATCAGAAAATATACAAAATTCACTCAGTCTGCATAGTTTGTTATATAAATTCTTAGCCTCTATCACTATCAGGATCACTACAGGTATATTTATATGTTCACCATTAGGTTTGCATTTATTTTAATATCTTTATGTCCATGTCTTTTTATATCTTAGTTTACACACAATCATGCGTACAATCATGTATACATACATACAAACTTACATACATACATATATAATACATAATACATATACACATGCGTACACACGTACATATATATTCGTTCATTTATACATACAGACTGACATAAAAATATGCATGTCAAATACACTGATACATAAATACATATATTACATGTATAAAATACATACACTACATACATATATATAAGCATACATACAAGCATATACACAATGATTCAAACATATATAATACATACATTATAAACATGTATACTCACGTACATACATTCATTCATAATTACATAACACATATTATTATTGTTTATCTATTAATGAAATTTGGGAAACAAACTTTCTGCTAAGCTCTTACGTACTAAATTACTATCGATGTATTTACAAACAAAACTGGACAATTTCGCTACTCGGTTTGAATTTAATTTCATGCTTGGACATGACAGAATGGTCAGAAATGTGCTCTGAGTTAATTTGTGGGGATAGGTACCGCTAAATGTTAATTTTTAAACAATTCAAATACCATTTAGTTAAAATGTTCGTCGAAAACGTAATCAGAGTACTTTAAGATCCTAAATGAATCTAAAAATAATGTAAGTATTATTCTCAATAGTATGTATACCGCTGTTGTTCCCACGTGAGTGTATTCGTAGACACAGAAAGAGAAGAAGCAGACAATTGTTTCCGTTATATAGTTTAATTTTTATATATACTCTTTATATTCTTTAGAACTGTACGGATGTAACTATACATTTAGAGTCCAAATATAATCGTTGCTGGTTATATAGTTTAAACTTGTTAAATTGTTTGACATACACATGTATGGAGAACATTAGAACATTTAAATTAACTGTGACTTTTTACGTGATTTATTTTTCTTCATAAGTGGTTTCTGTTTTTGTTTTTAATATCAGCTTGACAGAAACCTGAAATTACCTGTATTTTTAATAAAATATTGGATTAAAAATATTATTAAAACAATTTGGCTTTTGCATGTGCCAGTAATATCCATTATTTCATGTATCCTTCGTGACTCGAAGTGTCTTGATTTCATTTAACATTTAATTATTAAAATGCAGAGCGTTAGAGAGAGTTCAATATTTTATTTTATATATTTTTTCATTTGTTTTACATCTATTACATTATTTGTTATGTCGAAAATGTAAATTTCTAAACTATACAATGAACTGATTTGTGATTCGATAAGTTCATTTACTCAGTTTAATTTAATTTTTTACTTTCTTCATCTTTTCTTATGCGTATTTCTTGATTGTTCGATTTTTGCTTCGTGACTTATAATCCAGCGTAATTAAAAAATCAATGTTTTTGACTTACCTAAATCAATTTTACTTTCTACTCATTTCTTGGTGTGTTTTTTTACTTTATTTTTAAAGCTTTCAAAAAATAAACAGTGTCATAAAATAAAATTAAAATTAAAATAATAATAATTGCAGGCCCATTTCTAATCTGCGTAAGAAATATCAACAAAGACTTTAAAAAGAAAACAACTCTTCTTGTAGGCTAACTAATGGACTGAGCTCTCTCTCTCTCTCTCTCTCTCTCTCTCTCTCTCTCTCTCTCTCTCTCTCTCTCTCTCTCTCTCTCTCTCTCTCTCTCTCTCTCTCTATCTCTGGATATTTATTTTTGTTGCAATATAGTGTTTGTTACTAATTATTTATTTCTTAATGAAAAACTAATTGTCACTGATTGTTTTCTGAAATTCCGAAATCCTTGCCTGTTCACTAATATGATATTACAGTTTAAAAATCTCTTCTTAATAAAAATAAAATTAAAATAAAATAAATAAAAATAAATAAAAATAAATAAATAAATAAATAAATATTTACAAATGTGGATCCACAATAATTACATTTTAAATCAATTTATCATTTGTTTTTATATTTTTCATTTTTAAAATAACATCAATGGTATGTTATGATGATAAACATGGTTTCTTAACGTCTTTGTTATGTACTTTCCTACACATACAAAAATATTTGCTAACTACCATTTTGTTACGAATATACGGTCTAATTAATTACTTTCATTGCCACATTATTATTATTTATTATTTTGGGCGATCTATTATCGATCATAATAAAATATGACACTAAAATAAAGAAACGAAAATCAATCTACCCTGTACCTGAATACCACGTGACTACAAAATATACCGGCGACAGATATATTTTTATTTATTTATTTTTTATTTTTTTTTTTTTTAACTCTTACACTTCGTTATAGTCAAAAGAGAAAACATTTATCTGCAAGTATGTAGAATATACTGAGTCTGTTTCTTCATATGACAAACACTAAATAAACATATTTTTTGATGAAGAAAGTTTAATAAAAGAGTAGAACTGAATTAGTAATGATAATGATTAGGTTAGGCTAAATTAGCAGGGCAAAAAGAGCGAGAATGAGATAATTGTTGTTATGATTAGCTCAGACTTTTTACCAGATATTTTACAACTAAGAAATAAATTTCAGTCAATAATAATTATGGTATATTATTTTTAGTTTCCTTCATTCTTCCACACGGAAAACAGATGACCTATTCTTTTTCATTTATCGACACATTTCATTATCTCTGTATAAATTTAATGATTTCTTATTAAAAACCAGAATTAAAAAATTAAGAAACTACTGATAATGATTTTAAAAAGAAACAAAGAAATCTGGTACAATTCCTGTCTTGATTCCTATTGCAGTGAAATTTTATTCCTTTTAAGTTTTGAAATATGTAGTATACTAGTATATCTTTCAAGTCAGTGATATAATTCTTACATTTGCGCTTTTCTGCCATGAATAGCTTGATACTAGAAACAGCTTTAAATACTGGTGTATTATTTTAAATTATTTTTATTTATTTTTATTTTGTTTATTATTATTATTATTTTTTATTTGTCCCGCGAGTAATATAGCCATAGCCAGGTTGGGGTACCTTGATAGCATAACCTCACAATGCCAGAATACATCGCAAATACATTACACACATATGTATTATTAACACAAAACAATACTGTTTAATGTCTATACTAAGGAATTTAAATTGCAAAATATCTCATTTTTGACTGAATAATAATTACTAACAGTACGAATTTCCTGAAAAAGTATTTTTATGAATCGGACAAGTATATTAATGTGTTTCAATAAAAATTAGGTAATTTTTTTTATGGCATAATAATTATGCTCATTATAATTTCTTACATTTGTTTTGTTCATGCCATATATAAACAAACACATACAAATTCTCTCTCTCTCTCTCTCTCTCTCTCTCTCTCTCTCTCTCTCTCTCTCTCTCTCTCTCTCTCTCTCTCTCTCTCTCTCTCTCTCTCTCTCTCTCTCTCTCTCTCTGTAATATATTTTACATATCTCTGTGAAATGCCCGGAATTTTGCTAATGTGTTTCTCCAGGCCCTCCTTTATCAGTCCAGATTTACCGATTACAGCGGACTCTGTTAGTGTTTTCATGTCAGACATATGGTTAATTTCCTATTCCATGTCTTTGTACTTAGGCAGTTTCTTCAAGTCCTTGATGAACACACTTATCTCTGATGGTATGTTCATACCTATGAGGTGTCATCCCACTTGATCTGACAGTTTCAATATGGATTGAAATATTATTAGATGAAATGGAAATGATGTAATAGACTATTACACTATGTGAGTAACTGTGAAAGATCATTTCAAACCTTGAACGGACTGATAAGACCAACGTGCTTAGGTCTCCAGTGCATAGTTTAAGTCTTGTTTGAAAGGAGCACGAAGACAAGGGAGTTCACGATGCCTTAGACTTCCGCATGAAAAGTGTAGGTCTGTAGATATAGTCGTGTGGATGAAAGTACCGTCAGTATAGATGAAGTTAGCACCGTATAGAGATCCCATGTTCTTGATGATAGTGAAAATAGGGAGTTTGTCTATCTCTCGATGTATAGCTTGAAGAAATTTATCACTCCATCTGTAAGTGTCATAGCCAGGTTGGGGTACCTTGATAGCATAACCTCACAATGCCAGAATACATCGCAAATACATTACACACATATGTATTATTAACACAAAACAATACTGTTGAATGTCTATACTAAGGAATTTAAATTGCAATAGATCTCATTTTTGACTGAATAATAATTACTAACAGTACGAATTTCCAGAAAATTAGAAGTAGTGCGACAACATGCAATATATACATATATAAACACATACAAACGTACACAATCCATATAAATATAATTATAAGTTAAAGGGAAAAAAATAAAAATAATAAATATAAAATAAACACATTTTAAAAAAATAATGAAAAATAATATTTCATTGCTTGACTCTATGTAGAATGTGTCCAGTGATAATTATGGAAAATGTGATCCAAAATTCGTGAATGCAATTTAGAAAAACAAGCGCGGAGCTTTTAGTGTCTACAATATAGACTGGAGATAATGTAGGTTTCGGAGCATAAAATTACCTTTTATTTGTATTCTTAATGAGTTCCGAATCGAATAAAAAGTTGTAACTAACGTTATTTTAGAAATGTAATGTTTAAAGTTACAATCCCTCCGACCCCACCGTTATGTCTTGCACTGCCACAGTGAGGTATAATTTATCTTATCTACCTTTTGTACTGGATCATCGCTTCCTTGAAAGATTTCCTCGGTCATGCATTAATGTTTCACGAAACAAATTTATACTTAATAAAATTATGAGAAAAAAAAGTTTTGAAACTACAAAAAAATGTTAGGTAAATGTTCCGTAGAATATACCACAAAACTGAACTATTATCTTAATCGAAAACAAACAAGGATGATAACATGAAATATTAATTAACAAAATGTCATTAATCAGAATTTTAACATTGATTTTACCAATTAAAACATTCTACGTATCTATACAAATATAACTGAAACAAAAACAACAACAACAATAAACAAAACAAAAACAAAAACGAAAGACAACAAACAAACAAAAGTAATAGTGAGAAAACTTCACTAGTAACATAATTAAATATATATATATATGTTTTGAGTTTCTTTTTACTAAGCAGTGTTTGTAGATGTCAAAGTTATGTCTGTAACTGCTCTTGGCTTGCAATTGAAAATCTGCCTGAAAGCTGTTTTGAAATCCTGGCTGAACAGATAATACAGGAATGGATTCATCAAAGAGTTTAGATATGCCAGCCAAAGAAACAAATCATAATTATAGTCGGAATGACTTGGTATTTAGTACTAGCATCCACCATAGAAAGAACGAGAAGAGGCAACCAACAGATATAGAATACGCCAACAATAACTGAGAGTGTACGCGCTGCCTTGGTGTTTCCTGTAAAAGCTTTTCTCTTTTTCTTGTCATCCTCCGTAACGGTCAAAGATCGGATTGCACGGGCGTGCTCTTTTGCCTTCTGGAATATCTTAACGTAGAGGATCAGAATAATCGTCATTGGTACAACAGCAAAATACACGAGCTGTACATAGGAACTCCATTCAGTCTGAAGATACAAACAAATTTGTGCTTTCGAAACACAGAAATCATAATCTTCCATTCCAATCACGTTCATTCCAGGACCGAAGTAAACAGCCATAGCAGACAAAGGTAAAGCCCAGCAAAAAATTGCTGTACATGCAGTTATGGTGGGAGTAATTTTCTGATAAGTGAAAGGGCGGCAAACAGCAAGATAGCGCTCGACAGAAAGAATGCACAGATTTAAGATGGATATCTGACTCAAAGCACCATCAAAAATATTTCTGAAGACACAAACCGATTGTGGCAAATCAAACTTTCCATTCCATCTTTCATATGTGTGAAGAGGCATGACGAAAATTGCCAGACCCATATCTGCTAGAGCCAATACTGCAACATGGACGTTCTGACGTTTGCGCAGATAAGGAAATTTTAATATAGATGTTATAACGAGACTGTTACCAGTTATTGTAACAGCAATAAAGAAGAGCTGAAATACACAATAGAGTTTTGTCTGAGTGTCAGTCAGAGGCGATGCTGAAGAAGCTGCTAATTCGTTGTAAATAGCTTCACAGTCATATTCCTCGCTGCCCATCTTTTTACTGAACCTGAAAAAGAAGTCAATAACATACGTGTAAAGTTGTACAGTAAATATTTTAAACAAAATTAGAAAGCGAAATATAATATTCTATCACAAACAAGAGTTAAAATATCAATATTTGTGATCATAGTTATTATAAAGTTTGTATTACTAAGAACTACAAGGATTCTATCTGGATTTTGAAGTGGATTATCATGTTGGTATCGTTAGTATTTAGTACAGTCACATCCATGGTAATTTACTTGAAAATAGGCACTCCACAACTTACGAGTTTTTCGAGTTTCGAGCGAGCTTCAGATACGACGCCGCTAGTTGGCGCAACGAATAAGATAAGATCCGGCAGCATCCGGCGTCTCACTCGTTTAATTTACGTGGTTACCTCGCCGCGGATTTATCTTGTTGTGTTGTGCTCGTGTTTTGTGCAATATTTTCCAAATTTTTTTAACATGGATCCTAAGAAAGTGAATGCAAAGGGCAGTGCTGAGAAGAAGAAGCGGATGATGGCCATTGAATTAAAGGTTGAATTCATAGAGAAACTTGAGCGAGGTGTGCCCGTAGTCGGCTTGGCTAGGCAGTACGAGCATAGTACTTCTACGACGTGTAACATACTGAAGCAGAAATGTTGATAAAAGCTGTAACTCAAGGCAAAGCCGTTAAAATAATTTATCGGATCTCCAAGATAAGTACACTTTACAAAACCATTTTATTTCTTTACATTCTCTTTTATTTTGTTTTTACAAAATATTTGTCATTTATACATACATTTTTGTTAGTTAGAAACACATTACAATAGAAAAATGGAGTGCTTTTTTGGGGGTGGGGATGGAACGGATTAATGGTATTTCAATTAATTTCGGTTGGGAAAATTGATTTGATATACGAGCATATTTAGTTACGATCTGGGTCACGGAACGAATTAAACTAAGTCAAGGTACAACTGAATTTGGGTAGATGACTAAATACTGATAATACGATATACTATATTATGTTTAGTCTACGTGCAGTTTCCGAACATATTTGTTGTAGTCATTATAATACTTACTGCTTTCTATGATGTATTAAAGATTCACTGTCGCAGGCGAAAATAAAACTTTTTCAAATATCCACCGAAAACTCAGTTTGAAGAAAGAATTATTAAGACTGTCTTTTATTAGTTCGAGATGTTTCAATTCAGATAATGATTTAACAAGAAACCTTTTATATCCACAAACTCCGCCTACTAAACAGTCATGTGTCCATTTGTACTTATTATTTCTACAAATGGAACAAAGGCGTTAAATCAGAAATAATCCTGTTTTCTAGTGGATTATTTCACTCATCCAATCATAAATGAAGATGTTTTGTAACGCAGACTTGAAGAAAGAATGTAGATGAGAAGTTTTGAAACCTAGATGTCAGAAATCTGTAATGCAATATAATTTTATTATTATATTCATTTCTTGACTTAGGTCAAATTCAGATTAAATAAATAAATAAACAAATAAATAATAAGAAAAACTGAAGGTTTAAAAATGTATCAGTCATATCACAGATAAATTCAAATAAAATCACCGATGTATATATATATATATAAATATATATATATATATATATATATATATACTCTCAAAAAAAGAAACGCAAAATGGTTGATTTCTTAGATAACTATTGTAAACTGACACATATCGATGTACAAACTATAAATATAATGACATTTGGTGATTCAAACTTATAGCTTTTGTTACAGTCGCCAAAAAGCAGGTAACGCAAAATAAAGGCTATGATCGTGTTTATTAGCCAAAACGTCCCCACATCCAAACCACGTTACCAGTGCATGTGCACGTGCGGCACATGAAACTTGAATACAAGGGTTACAAAAATGCAAGACTGTCGAATACTTCTGTTCGTTATTTTTGTTCTGACACAACATCAAACAAATGCCACGACTGAGTGAACAGCAACGAAACAACGCCATCGGCCGTTTACAAGTTGGCGAATCCTTCTCGACCGTAGCCCGGGTGTTCAATGTATCCCCAAGCACCATCTTGAGATTGTGGTATCGGTTCCAGCAACACCAAACAACACGTGACCGTCCCAGATCAGGTAGACCACCAGGTCCAGGACCGCTACATACGGGTACTTCATCTACGGGAAAGAACCATCGCGGCAACCTCTACTGCTTCAGCAATACCAGGTCTGCGTAGAATATCGGCTCAGACAGTGCGCAATCGTTTACGCGAGGCAGGTATTCAAGCCAGACGGCTTGTAAGAAGAGTGGTTTTGACTCAACAACATCGCCGACTACAACGTCAGTGGTGTCATGTGCACAGAATCTGGCCTCAGTTACGATAGAGAACTGTCTGGTTAGTGACGAGGCTCGATTTCTGCTTCGTCGAGGTGAAGGAAGATGTCGAGTTTACAGACGTCGTGGTGAACGTTTTACTGCAAACTGCATACAGAAAGCGGACAAATTTGGTGGTGTTAGTGTGATGGTGTGGGCGGCAATCTCATACACTGGTAGGACCAACCTGGATCACATCCAAGGCAACTTAACGGCTCAGAGATACCGAGATGAAATTTTGCAGCCACATGTCGCTCCAATTATGAATAATGGTAACGCTGTATTCCAGCACGACAATGCGAGACCACATACAGCCAGACTCACAACAGCGCACCTACACAACAATAACATTCAGGTCCTGCCCTGGCCCTCTGAATCTCCTGATTTGAACCATATAGAGCATTTATGGGACGATTTGGATAGACGACAGCCACAGAATAGACGACAACCACAGCCACAGAATAGTTGGCCTTATTACTACAGACAGAGTAGGCCGCCATTCCACAAGGTGTAATTCGTAATGTCATTACTACCATGGGAAGGAGATGTCAGGCAGTTCTTGACTCCCATGGTATTGATATTATACTGTTATAACCTCGAACTTTAACCTTTTCAATGTAATACCATCAATATTAATGAACTGCGAAAGTGTGTATAAAATATTAACATTCTACTGCATTCTGTTGATCCATTAGATAGATATTCCCAATGTCAATAAAATCTACTTTTGCGTTTCTTTTTTGTTAGAGTATATATATATATAGTAGAGAGAGAGAGAGAGAGAGAGAGAGAGAGAGAGAGAGAGAGAGAGAGAGAGAGAGAGAGAGAGAGAGAGAGAGAGAGAGAGAGAGAGAGAGAGAGAGAAGAGAGAGTAAGAGAGAGAGAGAGAGGCGGTAAATAGCTTCACAATCATATTCCTTGCTGCTCATCTTTGCACTGAAAAAACTAATTGTCGCAAGATTTAAACGTAAGAAATACTCGGAATTTAAATATAAACGAAAAGCCTTCAACAACAACAATGTAAAAAACAGTTCGCGTTTATGATAAATACCGTTTTCTATTACTTTTATAAAAATTAAGTTTTTTGTTTTTTTATTAAATTCTTTAGTCTACATAAGCTTTTCAATCACATTTATAGCAGTTTTTCATTGTAATACTTACAGATTCCTGCTACACTGTGTTACGTATTACAATTTCACTGTCACGGAAGAAAATGAAAGTTCTTTCCATATCCACAGAAGACTGAATTTAAGAACGAAATTATTCAGATCGTCTTTATCATTATTATTATTACTTTAAAATACTTTAAAATGAACTCCGCCTACTAAATAGTCACGTGTCTCTTTGTATTTATCATTTCAATAAATGTCGATATATTATTCATCCAATTATAATTCAGAATTGTTTTTCGCGTAGGCATGACAGAAGAGAGCGTCTATGGCTTTAACACGATGGAAACAAAAATGATAAAATACTCTTTAATAACTGGATTTCTTAAAGTTAGCGAACTGCCATTCATTTGCAGAGACAATTAAAGTTGCAGCAACTTTAGTTTTCCTTTTCCTTTTTGATTTTTGTCACTTAATTGTTGTCATGATTTCCAACAGTTTCAGAACTAGCAGTTTCTTCACCCGCACCTCTGTCTCTTGTCTAGATCTCTACTGTGTATTTCAGCTATGTTTTGTGTCTCTTACTGATAACGGTGTCGGACTCATGTTCCAGAGATTAATTCAGTTAACGCAAGATTTTTTCAAAGTAGTAGAAGTTATGTTCTTCAAGTAAGCCGTATTAACGGAAATTTCAGAAAGATGGGATTTTTAGACCCCAGTGACATCGAATCGTAAACCATCAGTACATCCACGTCTGAGGTGAAAGTGATTGACTGAATCTGACACAGATCTCTGTGGAGTGTCAGCTATGCTTTATGGCTGTTACTATAATTGACTCGTTATAATATACAATTTTCTTACCTGTGCCAGTTCTGGCTCTAGCTGGTATGGGTCTGGACATTTTATTCATGTCTTTTCTTAGCCAACTGCATTTAAGAAACCAACCTTTCTGTTTGTCGCCTTTTCTTCTGACGCAGGAAGAAAAGTTTGTTCAAGGGTGTGTGTGTGTGTGTGTGTGTGTGTGTGTGTGTGTTTGTGTGTTTTTTTCACACTAAGATCGAATCGTAATCCATCAGTACAGCGATGTCTCGTGTGAAAGTGACTGACTGAAACTGAAACAGATCTCTGTGGAGATTGTTACTTAACTGCTATTATGATATCTAACAGTTTCATAATTAGCGTTTTCTTCACCCGCACCTCTGTCTTATGTATTTCAGCTATGCTTTATGGCTGTAGTATAATTAACTCATAATATCCATATTACAATTTCCTTACATGTGGCAGTTCTGGCCCTAGCAAATATGGGTCTGGCAATTTTATTGATGCCTCTTCATAGGTGTGAAAGATGAAAGGAAGTGGGTTTGTTTTTTCAGAACTAGGTACAAAGAAAAAATGGTAAAAAAGGTGGCTTGTGAGAGATTTGCATCTTAACTATGTGTATTCATTCTGTTTAGCGCTCTATTGATGTTTCGCTATATCCTCCTTTCACATATCAGAAATGACTTTTTGCATAACTACATCTACAGCAATATTTGTTTATAAGGTTGTTTTGGTTTTTTTTTGTTGTCCTGTTGTGGCAGTTCTGGATCTAGCTGGTACTGAATGGAAATTTTAGTCATGTCTTTTCTTAGCCAAATGCATTTAGGAAAGTAACCTTTCTGTTTCTCACCTTTTCTTCTGACGCAGGAAGAACAGTTTGTTTAAGGGACAGGCATTACACTGCGACTGGGTCATCTGAACATTCCTTCACTATTAAAGAATTTTACAATACATTTCTTTTCTGCTGCTATAAGAAAAAGTCATATTTTTTTTAAATGGAAGAGTGCTTTTTAGTTTTCTTCTTAACAGCAAAAAAAAAAAAAAAAAAAAAAAAAAAAAGAATGATTTAATCCCTTAAAGATTTAAGCTTTTAGGTAAATTAATATATCTGCATTATGTGTATTTTCTAACCTAACTTAGGAAATTTACGTAGTAGGTATCGATCATTGAATCGAACCCTTGATTCAGTATTATAAAAATATTATTTATTTATTGTTTATTATTATTATTATAATTATTGTTGTTGTTGTTGTTATTATTATTATAAAAAATTATTATTATTGTTATTGCTGTTTTTGTTATTTATTATGATTTTTGTTTTTTGAGTCGAGTATTTTCCAAACAATTAATAAACTTCTAGCAAATACAAATTAAACGACACAGTCTGTATATCTCTACATTATTATAAAAACGATGCTTTAGGGGAAAAATATAAATAAATAACAATAACAATAGCAACAATAACGACAACAACACTAGTAAATCTTTAAAAAAATTATGTCAGCGCTCTTATGACCTAATTCAAATATATCACTAATTTGTTCTTATTTTTTTTATTAAGGTGTTTAATGTAACCCAGTTTGTTTCATGAAATTTTCACAGAATTCTATAGATTTATATTTTTTTAATGGATCATTAAAAGGATATTGTGAACATTAATGAAAGAGATTTAGGGTCATAAGAAAAAACAAAATCTATTCTCTAGACAAAATAACCAAATGTCAAGTATATTAGGCAGCAAAGTCAAAGGACGATGTTACTCTAAAAAGACGACGGAAGAAGAAAGTTAACGAACGACAACAATATTATTAGTGATAATTTAAGGAAATTGCATTACATAAAAATTCCTTTTTTTTTCTCTTTTTTCTTCCTTTTTTCTTCCTGCATAAAGTAATTGTTATTTTCGGTGTAAAGATATTAATCTATATCTACATCATAAATCACATTACATGTCCGGTATTTATCACGTTTTATTCCTTTTTTATCTTGTTTTTATTTTATTATATTTGAATTTATTATTATTATTTTTTTTATATTTTTAAATTATTATTATTATTCTTTGCTGCTATAATCTACAGCAGTGATTCTCAAGAAGGGTGCCGCGAAATTTTAAACGGCAGACTAAGAAAATGCGAAAACCACGTGATCCCAGAATAAAACAAAACAGTAGTATGCAAGGTGAAAACAAAAATATTCTCACTTCAACAAACAAGTTAGTTTATCTCAAAAAGAAAATAGTGATTTGGAAAAAAAGAGCTATCTCTGTCAATCTTGATATGGTCTCTTTATTGCGTTCTACCTGCATTAGAGAAATGATCCCTATTGTGTTTACTCATCTGACAGCCCTGGACGAAAGCATCAACAGTTACTTTCCGTCATTAAAGCATGATTGGATTAAAGATCCTTTCATAAATCATTCTTTCAACATTGAACTTGAGTTACAGGAAGAAGAAGAATTGGCCACCCTTTGTAGTGAGACCTTAAAATTGAAACATTCAACTGTTCCCATTGATTCATTCTGGATTTCAATTCAAGAGGAGTATCCCATATGTAAAAGAGCTTTAGCAATTTTATTACAATTTTCAACTTCTTATATATATCAATTAGGCTTCTCAAAACTAAACAATATCAAAAACAAGCAGTGCAAGTGATCACGTACAACGGAAGAAGAAATGAGGGTGTTCTGTCTGATATTCGACTAGACATTGAGGAAATTATGAATAAAAGCAAGGCACAAATTTCTGACTAAAGAAGCCAGCTATTTGACTGATGAAATTCGAAACACTGCAATGAAGTGAGTTCATAACTGTGTTTTTCTTTATTTAGTTTGAGTCATTCTATCTGTCTATGACTAATCTTGCTATCTTTTTGTTTTGCAAAATTCAAATATTTTTCATATATATTTAGCCAGGTGTGTCGCTATTTTTTCATGTTTTCCAAGGTGTGCCGTTGGCAAAAAAAGGTTGAGAACCACTGATCTAGAGAGATTTATAGTGTCAAACGAGTGAATTTTGCTTTTAAAAACTAATATGAACATAAATTACACTCAGTTTTCTTTTATATTCGATCCCGATTATTCAGCGATAATTAATCATTACTTATAGTGTAAATTATCCAAGGGATTTCATTCTTTATAATTTATTTGTACGATA
The DNA here is from genome assembly GCA_012295275.1 of Chrysomallon squamiferum. Taxonomy (NCBI): domain Eukaryota; kingdom Metazoa; phylum Mollusca; class Gastropoda; order Neomphalida; family Peltospiridae; genus Chrysomallon; species Chrysomallon squamiferum. Next base: position 20,381,290 of record CM022673.1, on the reverse strand, counting down.
AGAAATCATTAAGTTACAGATAAGTGCATTTTCGTTTTAACTTTTTTTTTCACATGATCTTAGTTAATGTTATTTATGGAAATATTCTGTTTAAGTTTATCATTTTATTGATTTGTCTTATTATTATTATTATTATTATTATTTTGTTATTGTCATGTATTTGCAGATTGGTTGGGTTATACATTTCACTTTTAATATTATTTTAATTTTTTTTTTTAATATTGTTTTATCAACCGTAATTATTTTGTCAGATATAAAACAGGACATTTTACTAGGTATTCAGATAAATAAGTTTACTATATTATTTAATCCTTAACAGCTAGTTATGACTTTACTTACTAGACACCGCCAAAACATATCTAAACACTTCCCTAAATTGCTCAGTCAAAGTGCAAAACAACAGCTGACATATCCCAGCCATATGACAAATAATTTTGATTCAGTTTGAAGCAGATATCTAACCAGAAATGATAGCAAGAAGTGGCAACAAAGTTGCTGCTTTTGTATTTTTAATGTACATATTCCTATCCTGTATTCAGAATGAAACGGCTGCTATTAGAACTGGCATGTTAGTCGTCTGGCTGTATGCAGTAAGTGAGAATCATCAAAACTGAGGAAAACAGAAGATGCCCATTTGCAACATTTAGAATGAGTAGTTAGTCCTCCTGAGAAACACAAGTAACAAGCTCTTCTGTTCTTATCACATAGCAACATAACCGATCACAGCAGCGGAAATGATGGTCGGGCAGAAAGGCAAGATGGCAGCAAAGGATAAAATAACGTGTTCGCTACAGTTTCAAGATTTACCCTAATTCAAGATCAGCGCTGTTACAGTTAGGTAATTCCCATAATCTGTTTATTCTGCAGTTAATATAAACAGTAACAATAAACTGAAATTAAGAAACTTGTACGATGAATTTATATTCCTATGACATGTGACTATAAATTTAATTTTATTATAATTATTAACAAATAATGTTCAAAATTTTACACTAAAACACGACTTTACAATTATTTTTACTTGAAATAATTTTACGCCTTAGGAAAATCAAGGACTACTGCGTTCGAGTGAAAAGATTACTTAGTGTCTGCATTTTATGTGAATAATTTTTGCCTCTTTTGAATTATAATTGACTCAACAGAGCTGGGAAATTCGATACAATACCACAACAAATATTAAACATAGTTTATGGTAAACAACTCATAATGAATAGACTTGTTTTAATTAATAAAGAGATTTATGGGAATTATTTCTTGTCAAGAACTGAGAAAATGTCTTTTTTTTCTCTTTTTCTTTTTCATTTTACTTTATTTTCTTTTTTCTCTTTTTTCTTTATTTTTCTTTATTATTCTTTTTCTTTCACTTTTTTATTTACTTATTTTTTTGCAACCATAAACACACCATAAAATCAGTTATGTATCTGTGTTGTTATAATCTATCATGATTTAGTAATTTAATGGTTGTTTTCTCTGACGTTAACGGTTTGTTTATGTGAGTTATTTTAGCAAGAAATCTCAATCCATTTTGTTTTTCTAGCGGATAACATAGATGCACATTCCAAGTAGTGAAATTCCTTCTGTTACAGATATGTATAACACTAGTTATATATGTATATAAATTTATATATGCAACAAACTAACAAAAAATCAATTTGAGCATCGCACAGTAAAATATCACAGACGGTTGGTTCTGTTAGCGCGCATTTAACTTATTTCAAAAGAAAAAAAGAACGAAAAACTCTGGTTGACGCATTCAGTAACTTGATTAACTAAAGTTATATAACCTTGTTTAGAATCGAACCTTTTTAGAGTACCCACTGGTTATTTCCCATCCAGTGCCAATTTCTGGTCTATTCAAGAAGTTTTATATTATAAGAA
>CM022673.1:20353809-20379212 GCA_012295275.1 Chrysomallon squamiferum | reverse complement strand
TTCCTTCTTAGTATAGTCCTGTTCATTCTATAGATTATCCTTTTCCTTCTTCCTATTGTTCTGTTTCTTCAGACTATGACCATGTTCATTCTGTCTATCATCCAGGTCCTTCTCATTGTTATTCAGATCTTTACGACTATTATCCAGATTATGTTGAAAACTGTAGATTTGAACTGATCAAAGTGGGTGTGTCTGGGTATTCTCCACTTTCTCTTGGTGAAAGGTTTTGTCCTTTTGTCCTGTAGGTGCTACTGACCCACCAGCTAGAAAAATCTGGATAACAGTTGAGTTAGATTCATTAGTTGTGTTAAATCTGTCAGTTGATACAGGACTATGAATACCCTTGGGATTGCCAGTGTCAGGGCTAATGGCAACACTGAAATATCTGAGAGGGTTCAGAATGGCCATTAAGCTGACTGTGTTTTGACTGTGTCCATCACCAGAATCCCCATGAGCCTTGGGAAGAGGACTTTTAAACTTAAAATCCAAGTCCAGATTGAGAGTAAGAAGATGTTTACTGTGTCCTTTGTCTTTGATATCATCTTCTGGCTGTTCAGTACCAGGTTTAGCTGTCTTGGCTTCTGTAATAAGCAAATCGAAGTAAAGACACTGTAGTGAAAGGAATTGCTTGTTTATCCAGAACACTTAGTGTAAATATGTATCATCCTGCCCTTGTAAAATATAAACTCATTTCTGTAGATAAAATTACAGTTTTATTTGTTCCTGTGCAGATAACAATATTTATTATATTAATTAGTTTTATTAACTGGCTAAATATGGATCACAGATGAGCATCATATTTAATGTGTTTCACTCTCACAACTTTTCAGAAAGTTTGTTCTTCATTTATAAAAATCTATGTTTCACTGAAGATCTCTACTAAACCAATTAGTAAAACATTTGTCAGATTTTTACATGTAATGCAACCATTTAGTTGCTTCTTCTTGCCTAAAAAAAAACTATGTGTGTGTTTTTGTGTGTGTGTATGTGTGAATGAATGAGAGAAAAATAACAACACGATAATAATAGTAATAATGGCAACAACAACAATCATAATAATAATAACAACACAATTCTAAAGAAATTTGTTTTCAGTCTGTATTTTTGTTTAATTATTTTTTTTAAATCATATTTGTTTTCATTTAATTGAACATCCTTTTATTCACAGAGATAGTCTGTTCATGAGTTTTAACAGATTTTGTATCCCTTTTTTAAGATTTGTTGTCTTTATTTTAATAAAGTTAAAACTGCAAAGCTTAATAAAAGGTATGTTTACACAATTTATAACTCGTAAATAACATCCTGTATTAGCGATATCTGAGTTTTGTATTTAGTTTTTCTGTATTTCGTTTTCAGTCATTCACAAATCTTTAAAATGTTTAAAATTTCAGCAATAATTTAAGAAAATACTTTATAACTCTGAAACTGCATAATTCAAATTCTCGTCATATATGATAAGGATAAATGATTTCTGGAGTAGTTTATTTATATTAATGCTGACGAAAATTCACACGTAAACAGAACAAAACAGAAATAGGTAATTATTTAAGAGATGTAAGGCTCATACTTCATCAAACAGATTTAAACCAAAAGTATTAAATTAATTCTCACTTTCAAAGTAAAGTTTTTTTGTTACATTCATAGTAAAAAGAAAAAAGAAAGTGAAATAAAGATAAACATACCTTTTTAAGATAACAATTTCGATCCTTAATTCGCAGCAATATCACTGTTGCTATGCGAGTAGCCAAATTTGATGACTTCATCACATGCTTCAACGTATACTTCAGGACAGTTCGTTAATTTTGACGAAGCTGTTGTTATTTTTAGGAAATTTATGAGCTTATTCTGACCAGAAAAACGAAAGAAAGGGATCATATTACATCAAGTTCGAGCAAATAAATGAAATATATATGACTAGTAAAGTGAAGAATTAAAAAGATTATTACTTTATTAATCTCATTTTGCTTGTTTTAAAATCACAAATTGTATACATTCAGAAATCGCTATCCACAGATTTTTCCAACTTGAAAATATTTCATGTTTAAATAATCACAATTAAAAAGCTATTTTGGTTTCGTTTGATTCATAATTGCTATTTTTATTTATTTATTTATTAATTATTATTATTATTATTATTATTATTATTATTATTATTATTATTATTTTAAATACATATTCCCAGAAACTGTTTCAACTATGATTTATTACTGCAATAGCGTTTTCCCAGCCTCTTGAAGACACTATAATATGTTTTTCTTTGAATTGATGGTTCTTAAATGAATACCAGGTAACTATCATGAGAAATGTACGTTTATGTTTGAAGTGTTAATATTTTGATTGTTCTCCCAGCTTACATTTAGGTAAACAGTTTTGCATTACTTTTTGTTAGCATTTGGAATACAATTTAATGTCTTTATTTTACACAGACTAAATCTAGTATATCGATAAAGTAGAAATAATTAAAGAAAACCTTCGGCGTTATCCACCGTTTAGTAAACCCCTTTAATGAAGTATAGAACAAGAAATGGGTAGTATTAAATTTCAGTTTATATTATTAGTATTCTGTCTACATTTTAATAATACATGTCGGACATAAGCGTCTATCAAAATTAATAAATAATAACAACAAATAAATAATAGGATTTCAATAAATAAATAAATAAATAAATGAACTTATAATAAATAAAACAAAAGAATGAATAAATAAAATAAATGGAATAAAAATAATTTTATGATTACATGAAGATATCAGAAAAGCGCATTAAAAAATAACAAAGAAATACCAAAATAAAGAAAATAAATAAATAAATAATAACTATAATGAAAATAATAATAATAAATAAATAAAAGAGTTAGGGAGGAAAGAAGAATAGAAAACAAAAACACTTGTTATTTCACATTTACGGTCAATGATTGGCTTATATTATAATAAGATGAAAAGAAATGTTCGATACAACAGCTACTTTTTCTAATTGGTATGTATGTTCTAAAAAAGGTAATTTTGTTTCCTGTTGTTTTTTTTTTTTTTTTTTTTTTATGTTTGTTTAAAGTATTATACTTGCGTTGTTATTTTTGCGAAAAATGCGGGATGATTACCGGTCTCTTCGTATTTACCTTTTTTCGATATTTGGAAAAGATTATTCAGAATTGTGGTAATAGCATTATCATTCAAATAAGAAGTTGCTAAAATTAAAGCAGTTATATTTTGTGCATGAGAGAGTCATTTCAGTTTATTATTAATGTTCTTAATATGTTTGTATTTTCTTGTTTTAACTCAAATACAATTTAAAAATCGTTATCACGTGCTAACAACCATCTTAATAAGATGACCAACAGGAACGATAACTCGTAACGGCACAAATCACGTCATCGGAAAAAATGGCTCCACAAATTTCGCGGATTTAATGGGTATAAACAACACCTAAATGTTCTTTTCTGTCGGTTCTCACAGGAAGAACATTGACAACTATAAAAGTTGATACATTAATCTTATTCCGAATTATATTTTCAGTTTATTATGCATGCATTTGCACCAAAATAATCCAGTTTGAAATGTTTGATTAAGTTGAAAAAGTAGTTAGAAAGGCGTAGGACATCATGGTTTAGTAATATGAACAACCATACTTACCTTTATCACTGTAAATCATAAAAAGTTCCGAAAAATAATTGAATTTGGAAGTTTAAAACCCCGATGAGACAGTTTCCGAGCGCTCACGGAAACTTACGATCGAAATCGAAGATGGCTGCGTCGAACCCGGTGAGTGTTTACAAACATTTAAACCTTATATTCATTCATGTATTATTTACAGATATCTATAACCAGTAGTGAAGTGACATGTATTTCAGTTCACCATTGCTGTTGATAGAATTTGACAAAAGTCTTTGTTTTACATCCATCAGTGACAGACTAGCTTTAGCTATGAAATGTCCAAGTAATATTTTAAGAACAAAAACATATGAAGTGAAAAAAAATGTACAAGACTTAGAGGTCAGAAAAAGAAAGATATGCTGAATACACCATTTGAATTCACATTATCATCAGCAGAAATTAGGCCAACAACTTCAAATACAATAATTAAAAAAACATACCATAAATGCAGAGGTAGAAACTCTTTCCAAAACAGTGCAGGAACTTAAAAAGCAAAAAATAAATATTAAAATGTCAAATGAAGTTTTAAGAAAGAGAAATGAAAAATTGGGGATAAACAAAAAATATATGTTATTCAAAAGAACAAACGATTAATGTCCACATTACAAATTAAAAGAATGCAATATAATAACTGTGTTCAAAATACAGACTATTACAATTAAAATCCAAAAAATGCCATGAAATAGTTAACAAAAATTGGAGATCTACAAGAAAATGCAAATTCATTAAAAAAAGATTTTTTGAAAAACAGGCCATTACATCAGAAAAGGAGAAAAATGCTCTGAAAATGAAGTTGGACAAAACAGTGAACACTGTATATGAATGTGAAGATGACATTGATGAAAAGAGACTTCTTGAGGAAAATTGTTTGCTAGTCAATTCCAATGAAATATATCAGCACCTACACAAATTTCTTGAAATTGCCAGAAGAGATTTCTCAGACCTACTGTGTGGAGAGTATGCACCTTTTCCAGAGTATGACTCCTGGTACACATTGCTTATTAAAGCAGCAAGAGATCACCTGCCAGGTGGTTGTTTTGCAGATGTTGACAGTGACACAGCATTAACCATGGAAACTATAACAGTGCCCAGACATAACAGGTTCACAGAGAGAGTATTTGCACTTTCGGATGCATTAACACATTTCAGACCTGTTGCATCAACATTGTGTAATGAAGGTTACATAATGTTTTCACTTGATCAAACTGGAGAATGGCCAAACTCTCATACCCCTGAGAAAAGGGATATTTGCTTGGTCAGGTCACAGAAATAAGGAAGAAATGCATGCCAAATTTACAATATGAGACTGAAGGATGTAGAAGAAAGCGTAGAGTATTGTTACAAGTAAATCAAAGAGATACAGAAAAGAAAGAACTCCAAATGAATGAAGGTATCTGGGTGCCATGCAATGGTCAGGTGATATCTACTCTACCTGGATATTCACACTGGTATAACATCACATGTGAAAATGAGCCAGCAATGTATGTTTACCAGTTGGCTGAAGACTATGATGCTGGAGGGTTAGAAATAAAAGCTTAAGGCAGCAAATATGAAAATGCATGCTTTGACATTTACTGTTCACACGTGATTGAAGACAAATATTCCAATATCATGACATATCCAGTGAGGTATATAGCATTGTTTTTTAAATTATTATACTGATACAAATTAATTCAAAAGGTTAATGAAAAAACAAATTTGTAAGAAAAAATATTACTTTGAAGAATCAAAAATCACTATTCTTTATTTGATTACAGTAGCCATTTACAAATACTGTTGGTGGAACAGCCATTTTTGTTATCATAGACAACTGCTGTGGGTTTTTGTGTTTTTTTAATTTGTGTTGGTAAACGAATAATGTTGGTGGAATATATAAAAAGGGAACAGTAAAAATATTTTTTGGAAATTATGCTTGAATTAATTATTTCTTTTGTATTTATTTATTTATTTTTACTGTGTTTTCATTTTATTATTATTATTTTTTGTGTTTTTGTGTTGTTGTTTTTTTGTTTTTTTTTTAAATAAATAAATAAACCCTCATACAATTATTTTAAAAAGTATGATAATTAAAGAGATTTTTCAATTTAATGTATCAGTTAAGATAGTGGGATGACTCAGTCTTTGGTGTGAATTTGATTAAATTAAACTGAAACATTTATAAACAAATAAAGCAAGGTAAATAAATAGATAAAAGATATTCAAACCTTTTGTTTATTTGTGCTTAATGACACAAGTTTATTTTCAGATAAAATGAATTTTTAAAGAACTATTATTTACTGATGTTCATTTTGCAAAATTATTATTGTTATTATTATTGTTATTATTATTATTATTATTATTATTATTTTTATTATTCTGAGTCAGATACTAGAATTAGCTGTGGAGGCTTCATCTCTATCATTAGCAATAAGGGATGTTAATATTTACCTTCCCACAGATAGAGTAGTATATAACAATGTTTTAGTTACTGGCTAGAGTAAGAAGTGGTTTGATGTTGTTCATGAAGAGAAAACAATGTACTGCATGTTCCTGTCAGAAAAGTAAAGTAGAAATATTTATAAATATACTGCAAGTTCCTGTCAGAAAAGTAAAGAAGAAATATTTATACATGTACTGCATGTTCCTGTCAGAAAAGTAAAGAAGAAATATTTATACATGTACTGCATGTTCCTGTCAGAAAAGTAAATAAGAAATATTTATAAATGTACTGCATGTTCCTGTCAGAAAAGTAAATAAGAAATATTTATACATGTACTGCATGTTCCTGTCAGAAAAGTAAATAAGAAATATTTATAAATGTACTGCATGTTCCTGTCAGAAAAGTAAATAAGAAATATTTATAAATGTACTGCCTACGTTGAGCAACTATTACTCTAGTAAATAAATAATTAAAATAAACAAACAAAAAACACAAAATTTAGGTATCACATTAAACTTTTTGTTCCTGTCTATTGTTTTGCCAAGATGTTTTATTTCTTCATTGTCACTGAATTCATCACAGTCTTTAATTATTTCTGAGGTTTTCATTTGCCATTAAGCATCAGATTCCTCATCTGACTGAGAACTTTCTCTGTTGTGCTGATGGAAAACATGAACAGCTGGTTCATCTTTCTGTGTAGCAACATTCTTTTCAGTTCCATCAGCTGAGAGAGGAATTATCTTTACATTTGGTTTAGCTGCACCAACTGACTGGCTGAGGTCAGGTCCAACATGTTCATCATTTCCATACAGTAGAGCCACATCAACGAGGTGAGTGTAAGTGTTCAGCACAGCTTCATCATCAGGTCTAAGCAAGAAACAGTCTTCAAGCTTTTTCTTTATACTTTAATAATGATGTATAATAATAATAATAATAATAATAATAATAATAATAATAATAATAATAATAACATAACAATAATAATTTATTTATATTTTGAACTTTCATTCAATAATAATAAATAAAAATGACTAATAAGATTAATAATACATAAGAAGAAGACGAAGAAGAAGAAATGAATAAAAATTAATGATAATAAGTGATAATACATATGTGTGTGTGTGTGTGTGTGTGTGTTTGTGTGTGTGTGTGTGTGTGTGTGTTTGTGTGTGTATGTGTGTGTGTGATAATATTCTTTTCTACAACAGGTATCCCTTCATTCTTTGACAAGAAATGTCATGGAGATTTCATTTCATTCAGTCATCATATATCATAACAAATACTAGCACAATCTCATTCGGTATAAAACTATGTATAAATTGTATGGATATGACAAGAATATAAACCTTTTAATTTGTTCAGCATCTCCTTTGCAGTAATTTTTTCACCAGACACTTTACTTATCAATAAGACAACTTCATGTATTTCACGAATGTTTTGACGATACTCTCGTCTACTTATAATCTTTGTTACCATCTCCTCCAGTTCCTCCTCCATTTCATAAAGCTCCTCCTCCTCACTATCATCCTGTTCATTCTCTGTTTCATCCAATTCCTTCTTATTATCATCCTGTTCATTTTCTGTTTCATCCAGTTCCTTCTTATTATCATCCTGTTCATTTTCTGTTTCATCCAATTCCTTCTTATTATCATCCTGTTCATTTTCTGTTTCATCCAGTTCCTTCTTATTATCATCCTGTTCATTTTCTGTTTCATCCAGTTCCTTCTTATTATCATCCTGTTCATTTTCTGTTTCATCCAATTCCTTCTTATTATCATTCTGTTCATTTTCTGTTTCATCCAGTTCCTTCTTATTATCATCCTGTTCATTTTCTGTTTCATCCAGTTCCTTCTTATTATCGTCCTGTTCATTCTGTTTCATCCAGTTCCTTCTTATTATCTCCTGTTCATTTTCTGTTTCATCCAGTTCCTTCTTATTATCATCCTGTTCATTTTCTGTTTCCTAATTACTTTCCACAGATTGTTATACGTGACAGAAAAAGTACACACACGCGCACACACACACACGTACAAACATACTCACAGAGACAGACATATATCCACACACGTACATATACATATATAATTTCATACATACATAAACATATAGATAGACAGATAGATAGATAGATACATACATACATACATACATATACACGTACAGAAGTAAATCGAAATAATAAAAGACAATAAAAATGGATGTAAAATAAATAAATTAAATAAACAGAATACAAATAGATAAAATAAAATAAAAATTATCTTTGTAAATTCGACAATTTGAGTGGGTACGATCTTACCTATATTGTTATAATAATTATTATCTTTATTGTTGTTATTGTTATTGTTATTGTTATTATTATTATTATTATTATTATTATTATTATTATTATTATTATTATTATTATTATTATTATTATCAAGAGAAGCAGTTGTTGTTGGATTTGTTTTCACAGACCACGCTAAGTTTAGTATATATTTCCTGACTATTTCACTAGATAAATACTTTATCAAACAAACATTTTTATTTTATTTTATTTTGTTAAAGCCTCTCCCCCCCTCTCTCTCTCTCTCTCTCTCTCTCTCTCTCTCTCTCTCTCTCTCTCTTGCATTTGCTCTAAAATGTTTCACTAAATTAAAATTATGTAAAATCTTGCATGTCGCATAAATTAAGGTCACACACACACAATCACACGCACACACATATACACACGCATACATAAACACACATCAGAAGAAATCCTGATTGACGCTTATAGCCTTTTTGTCATATCCAGTCAGTGTGATGAAGATATTTGTTTAGAATTTGCGATTCAGTTTAGACTTTAGTTGTTTTATGTTAAACCAGTTTTCGTTACTGACCACAAAACTTTTATGTTTTCAAATTTATCATTTCATACTGAATAACTTCCTAAATTAACATTCTCAAGGAATGAAATGACATTTTTGTTTTCTTATGAAAGAGTTAAACTCAGTTAACCAAACTGTTATTTCAAAGTACAGAAAATAGTAACCATTAATTAAGCAAAGTACTTACGAATTTTGTTTATTTATTATTAAGATCAGGGGCAGTTTCTGTTTCGAAAATGGAATTAAATAAATAAATAAAATATAATAAAAAGTCATGAGCTTTTTCAGAAAATACATCACACTGTCAAAGACTTAAAGAGTGATAATTAGAAAGGACAAGATGGAATCCAGGAATCCTTTCCATATCAGATTAATAATTTTAATTTCGAAAACAATTATCTTTTCTTACAGAGAATTTCAGTTAATAAAGAGGAATTTTGTCACAAACAGATACTGTACACATTTTGACCAGAAATTCAAAATACCTAGATATGAAGAACAAAAATAACTAGATAGCAAGAAAATCAAACTTCCTAGAAGGCAAAACAAATAATAAAAAAACCCCAAAACCTTCCTATATACAAGAAAATCAAAATAACTACATTGCAAGAAAATCAAACTTACTATTATAGCAAGAAAATCAAAATTCGTAGATAGCAAGAAAATTAAATTACGTAGATTGCAAGAAATTCAAACTTCCTACATTGCAAGAAAATCAAAATACCTAGATTGCAAGAAAAAATGCCTAGGCTGTAGTGTGTAAGTGTGTGTGTAGTGTGTGTTTAGTGTGCGTAGTGTGTTACAGTATGTGTGTGTAGCGTGTGATGTGTGTAGAGTATGTGTGTAGTTTGTGTGTAGTGTGTATAGTGTGTATATAGTGTGTGTAATGTGTGTATGTATGTATTGTTTGCGAGTAGTGTGTGCATATAGTGCATGTACTTTGTGTTGTGTGTAGTGTGTTGTAGAGTGTGTAGTGTGTATTTAGAGAGTGTATCCTGTATTTAGTGTGTATCCTGTATTTAGTGTGTGTGTAATGTTTATAGTGTGTGTTTTAGGTGTGTACTATGTGTGTAGTTTGTGTGATTTCTGTGTAGTGTTTGTGTGTAGTTTGTATTAGTGTGTATACTGTTTGCGAGCAGCGTGTATGTAAGTAGTGTGTATGTTAATAGTGTGTTGTATAGTTCATGTAGTCTGAGACTAGTGTATAGTGTGTGTGTAGTGTGCGTAGTGTGTGCAGTATGTGTGTTGTACGTGTGGTGTGTGTCTAATATCTGTGTAGTTTGTGCTAGTGTATATAGTGTTTGTAATGTGTTTAGCATGTAGAGCGTGTGGTGTGTGTGTGTGTGTGTAGTATGTGTAAATGTTTTCATATTTATTTACTTATTTATTATTTTCATTTATTTCATTATTCATATTAATAAACATACCTAACATGAGGAGGGTAAAAACAGCACTGCAAAATCGTTTACAAATCTTAAACCAATAATAATAATAATAATAATAATAATAATAATAATAATAATAATAATAATAATAATAAAAAAAGACTAAACATTACATTTTTGTTGTTGTTGTTGTTTTCTTTTTCTCACAATTAAAAGACATTATAGTTTTACACAAACATAAGCGATTATATTCAATTATGAAAGAGTCCAGACTTTGTGCGTTTTGTTTTCTATTTTTGTTCTTGTTTTCTTTTCTTCCTTTTTCTTGCAGACAAAAGTGTTGCTAGTGTTTTTATACAAATTAAAAATATTACAGTCAACTGTCTTGATAACAACCGACCTCGCCAATGTAATGTCAACCCCAAACACTTCTGGCGACATTCTCTTATTTGTATTCAGTTTTCTGGACTTGCTGTATTTCTAGAGATCAATAGACATGTGTTAAAAACAGTATTTCAAACATAAAAATACGCCAGAATAATTTATTACTGTCTATAATGGAATTAAAATAAGAAATCTATGCCTCTGTTTTGTGAGTACATTTCAACAAAGTTTAAACTAAAACAATTTAAAATGGTTTGATTATTAGTTGTACTTTAACGTTAATTTACTTCCCTTGTCGCTAATCCCAACAAAAACAACTTTAGACAATACCGCTGTGACTTGCCCCACCACCCAGACCAAGTATTGTGTTAATCTGATTTTCAGTTTCTCAAAGTGGAAGCAAATCGTCTTGTGACATTCGTAGCGAAAAACTTGCTGGAACACTTTATCTGTCTGACATGTATGTAACAAATGAGACACAAACCCGATTTGTCTATTTTCATCCATTAATTAAAGATAGGTTAATTATAAAACAGTAATTTGAAAAATGATCTAAAGTTATTTGATACATTAAAAAATAAACTATTGAAAACATTCTACCAAGCAAATTAAATTAAAAAAAAATAGTAAACGCAATTAGAAATATGTACATGTATTAGCTATATAAATTCATTCAGTATATTCTAATGACCAAATAGATAAAAGTTAATAATAATAATAATAATAATAATAATAATAATAATAAATATATTAAAGATATAATTCTTTCTTTTCTTATTCAGTGCATGACGATTAAGTAAATGTATTAAAACAATTAATTGTATATAAAAGTATTACAAAACATATATTTAAAAAAATGTTTATATCAGTGTATCCAAAAAAAAAAAAAAAAAAGTACATAAACTGACATAACCAGCAGAGGTTAGCATACTGCACAATACTTTTGTCTGTTTTTATTTTCTGTTTTCTGCAATTCAAAAACAAACAAGGGTAAATTACAAGCAAATCACTAAAAAAAAAAAACCTTTTTTCTTTCATCAGTATTCGGTAATAATAATATTGTACACAAAGTTGGAATATAATATGAAACGTTGCACTTCAGTCTGTTAATGTCACTAAAACTTCTGCAAAGTATTTCTTCTACAGGCTGTTTTTAATCTGTCACTCACCATGCCTTTTAACATCTGAAACAGAGAAAAGGCACTTATCATTCACAACTTCAAGCCATACTTTAAAACATGTTTTACCTGCCAAATTCTTAGAATTAAATATAATTACTGGATGCACAGTATATATATATATATATATATATATATATGTGTGTGTGTGTGGAGATATGACGGCATACAGTTTAACATATATACACTGAGTTTCTGTCTGAATGTATTTATGTATTCTGTTTAATAAATATCTGCATGTATATGCGTGTGTATGTATGTGTTCTGGGTATACGCTAAGTTTAGGTACAGGTATGTATGTTTATATGTACTGTGTGTTTGTATTTATCTGCAGGTTTGTATATTGTTCAGATCACAGTGTGAGACAGAAAAGTACTAATGACTACTCTGTAAAACTTTCAGATGTAACTTACCGGATCCATAGGTATCTCCTACATGAACAGAACCAGAATGAGATGTGTCTGCTGGCTGTTGTCCTGCAGTGAAAATGTGCATACATTTTTGTAATTGACAACTTCAATGCATAATTTCTGAAAATGTTTTTACCTACATATTTCTGAGAATTAGATATAATTGTTGTATGTAGTAGCTGTATTTGAAATACAAATAATAAAAAAGTGTTCATCTATATTTAGAGCTATGACAAACATACACTTTAACATACAACACTGTGTCTCTTAATATATTTGTGTGTATCCGGGTAATGAATGTCTGCATGTTTGAAATGTGTGTGTATGTATGTGTTCTGTGTATGTTCTAAATGTAGGTACAGGTATGTATGTTTATATGTATTGTGTCTATGTATTTATGTGCACGTTGCTATGTCGTTCACAATGTCTGACAGAAAAGTACGAATGTCTACTATGTATTATGTAAAACCTGTAGAGACGAGAAAACTATCAGTTTTTAACTTACCGGGTATAGTGCAATCTGTTATTTCAGTAGAACCAGAATGAGTTATTTGACCTGGCATATGAAACAGAGCAAATATATTTTTATAACTCACAATTCCAATGCATAATTTTTTAAATGTTTTTATGTAAAAATACTGAGAATTAGATCTAATTATTGGATGTAGTAGCAGTGTTTTAAACACTGAACAAATGTTTTATCTCTACTTACAGACATGGCAACATACAGTATAATATAATCTGTCTGAACAGTATTAGTGAATGCAGCAATACATATTTTTTAACAAATGTGTTTATTACTGTTAACTAATTACACATAGATGTTATGACTCGTGACCTCAGCATTATTTTACAACATTAAATCAAGTCATGGCCAGTAGAACAATGAGGAAACAATAATTAGTGTGTATCGTTTTCTGTTTTCAGCTGTCACTCAGTATCCTAACTCTTCAAATTGTTTATTTATTATCAATGTAAATAAAAAAGTGTCAGTTTACAAATGGTAAAAATAGTAAACATTATATTGATATATATTGCATATAAAGATATAAACAAGTTTTTCATACTCCCTGACGAAGAATTATCTCCCGTTTTATTATAAGCTTGCATAATGCGCATGAAGATATCTGGAACGGCTGACCTGCAAAAATGTAGTCATTATCACAAAGCCTTTATAGTATGCTTTCTGAATTGGACTATTGAATTATGTCTAATAATTAGCAAAACAGTTTTACTAAGTTATATTCTTAATTTTGTGAAGTGTACTAAATATATCAGAATAGTTACTAAGTTATATTATTAGTTTTGACAACCTTAATGTCAAACAATGCTATATAAACAATGTAAATGTACATATAATAAGAATAATTTTACTAAATTAAGTAAAATAAACAATATAAAAATAGTTTCAATAATTTATATTTACATATTTTTCAATACTAATACTAAATTAAGTTAAATAAACAATGAAAATGTACAGAACAGTTTCAGTAAAACGTAAATTGTAATATAAACAATGGCAATATATAGATATTATAAGAATAATTTTAGTAAGACATATTTTTAGTTTTCTAACACTAAATTATAAATACTACAAATGTATAGATAACTTCAGAATCGTTTCAGTAAGATATATTCTTTTTTTTTCCCTTCTTTTTTCAGTACTAACATTACATTGTAATATAAATTGGAAATATATAGATAATATCAGAATACTTTTAGTCAGTTATGTGCTCAGGTTTGTCAATACCAATATTAAATTAGTTACACAAAGTTTTTGATAGTTTATCAATGAAAACTTACCAAAATGCACCCATGCTATTTTTGTTTGTTTTCGAATTGTAGAATATTCGTGCTGCGGATGTATGTATTTAACTCCACTGTATTGTACAGTTCAGTCATTCGCTGTAAATTTAACATGAAGGAGAACATCAGAAGACAAAGACGGCAATAAAATGAATGCATATAAAAGTGATGTCCAGTAAATTTATTGGGCATCAGCTTCACTCTCAGTCATTAGTAATCTGCAACAGCCCACCACTAAACCAACACTTTAACAATTCTGTTGTGGCTGGCAGCTGACGTCTTTATAAATATCTGTAAATAAAACAATATTCAACCATTAATACCTTTACATAATGTTAAATTCTTTACAACTAATTTCTTTAAGTAATTAAAAGATGATTTTTTCTACACTAAATGTGTGTGCGTGTGTGTGTTTTTTGTCTTTTTTCCCCATTCAGTAACTTTTGACAGTTCAATGTGTGGCATGGTCCAGCTTTATAGTAAACAAGTTGTCAGTTAATTCTCGACATATTACATAAAGACAATGTTGTTAACATCACTGAATCAATTTTCCGTTTCGGTTTGTCTCGTCTCATATGTAATTTTTTTGATTAACGGAAAGTCTGCTCCCGTTTTTCTTAATTTAACGGAAAGTCGTCAACGTCTCAGAACGGAGCGCGGTCAAAGTCTGGCTAGAAAGAGTTCTTTCATTATTTTGCTGGAGACTGACGTAACATTCGTTCTCTCGTCAATGTTCTGGGATCTGTGAATTTTTACTTTGAAAGTATATTGACAGACAGCATAAAATAATTCCTCAACTCTGACTTCACATAAACCAACTTGGTATTTCTTTCAGTGGACTGAAATATCAACATTTTTATTTTTGAGTTTAGAAGAAAACTTTATTCGGGTATAGTGTATCTACTTCGTTATCTTGACAATAAATCCACGAGTATCAAAGGAGTGTACAAACCGTGACCAAGTATCTCCTTGATTTGAATCTTTTCTTCTTCTTCTTTTCTTTTTTCTTTCTATCTATCTATCTATCTATCTATCTATCTATCTATCTATCTATCTATCCATCTATCTATCTATTATCTATGTATTTATTTATTCTTCAGTTAAATTATACGCCAGTTTCAGATAAAGTATTTGATAGGTATATAATTTTAGCAGTGAATATAACAATACATTTACTTTTTGGTTTGTCAATATACACCAGAGTTTCTTTCACTTTAAAGTGAACCTGTGTCAAGAAGAACAGACATTGTCTAGTCAGATTGTGTATACATCCAAGCCATTATTTCTTTGTTTACCGCAACCTGTCATTACACATAACAAGGTTTGACAATAAAATGTTATGAAACATTTGACGACTGTAGCTCTTCGCAGCTGGAGTTGTGAGGTCATCACATAATGGGACAGATGGCTGCTTTTTGCTACATACTGGAATCATCCCAGGAGGTAGAACCTTTATTTTGTGTAATATCGCGTCGTTGAATCATAAATATTCCGGGAATAAAATGTCTAAGTCATTTACATTCTGAATTGTAATATTTATATATGCGACTTTTTTCAAAATGACTGCTGAAACAGAAAATCAAATTCGATGTATTTATTTTTTGGTTTTTCAGATATTTTATTACACTGGAAATCAAATATTCTTCTTTACACATTAAATTTTTTGTGAGTATCTTTGTTCTTATTAAAACAATTCTGCAATAATAATAATAAATAAATAAATAAATACATATCTTCTACCAAATAAACTGTCTGTCAACATGTGTTTATGTCTTTTAAAATATAATAAAGTAAAAACAAGAAATCACAAACATATTAAAACAATAATAACAAATTGTAATATGTCCCTTCTGCTCAATTCTACTGTATAAAAGCTTTTCAAAATATAGAACAAATGTGTATAACAACACACACACATACACACAGGAGGAGGAAATGTAAGAAAAAAATAACAGTGCTACTACTACTAATAATAATAATTTCTTTCTTTGCTTCAAGCCCCATTGAATTTATGTTCACAGTATTGCTACGTGTTTTATAAAAAAAATTAAAAAGAAGAAGAAAAAAGGAAATCAGAAAATGTTTTCTTTATAATAAACTATACAGCACATAAGCCACACACTCTCAAACAACTTAAAAGTAATAATTAGAAGGTTGACTGATTAGAAAGGACATATACGTCTGACTTAGCTAGTATTTAATATATTTTATTTGTGCATGTGTTCATAATTAAAGTGTGCTACTATAGGATGTGGAGTATCTGGTGTTACATAAATAATAATAATAATAATAATAATATTATTATTATTATTAGTAGTAGTAGTAGTAGTAGTAGTAGTAGTAGCAGTAGTAGTAGTGGTAGTAGTAGCGCAGCAGCAGTATTCGCATCTTGGGAATGCAAGGTTTATTCTACGGCATCATTTTTGAGATATTTAAATCTGATATACTTTGTTTTTAAAAACAAAATCACAACCACGCTTACAGTTGAAAACAATAATTCTGCATTAAATCATTTATTTCTAAAACTGATCAAATTTTATTTTCACAAATAAAAATAATAAACATTTGAAAACACAAACAATAAAGTGTGTTATTTGCTAACTCGTGTCTACAAGACTGAACTATGTCTCAGTGACGTTGACCAGTGAGCTTGCTTATTTTAAAATCTAAAGAGAGAAAACACCGAGTATTATTAATAAACTTTTCATTCTCAAACATTTACCAGATCAGTTGATATCGTACTATTTATCTTTGTTTTAATTTCTTAATTCATCGCAATATTGTAATTTAATAAATAGTTTAATTTACTGAAAACAAGAAATTTAATGATAAATAACATGAATCTTTTATGACCCCGGTTTTAAAATAATAATAACAAATCCAATAATAAAACACAACAACAAAAACTAAAAGGCAAATAAAAGAACAAACTCAACGATATAATTGTAATAAGGAATATCAATTTTAGCGATTAAAAATTTCAGCTCAGTATTAGATTATAATTATACCATGCCAGTATATAGAAATTAACGTGCTACTTTATAACGGTGACGAAACGTTGAAAATATTTTTAACCAATAATGGCCGTAACTACATTGAGGCAAGTGAGGCAAATGCCTCATACTAAAATTGACTTTTTATTTTTATTTATTTATTTACTTATTTATTTATTTAATAATAATAATAATAACAACAACAACAACAACAACAACACAAATAATGACGTGTCGTTTGACATTCAACTTTAAAAGCTGACCTACTGTTTGACGCACGAAACCCTGGAGATTTTATTTTTAAAAATATAGAATATAAATATATATTCCAATAGAAACGGTATCCACTGAATGAATTCGTTTAATTTTGTGCCTTAGGCAGCCCCCACACCCCTCGCCCAAATGTTTTTGCCCCGCTCGACGATTAAGTGTTTTCTCCTCATTTCAAAAACAGATTAGTTACGGCCATGTTATTATTATTATTATTATTATTATTTAATTATTATTATTTCACGAAAACGTGTGCAATTATTCAACAGAATGAACTAAAATGTAGGTTCAAAACAAACTGATGTCAAATTCAAAAACACATTTTCGCTGTGTTATCGTCAGAATGAAACTCCGTGACTTTTTAGAAAGCGGAGAAATTGCTCTTTTGGGGAATTATGCTTGATCGGGTACTTTTTGTGGAACGAAAGAAAATGTTCAGTTAAAAAACGCTGTTTGGGTGTGTGAGAGGTACTGATTCTTCAAGGGAAAAAATTAGAAATCGCACACTTCCACTAGAACAAAAACAATTAGTGCTTAGGAAATGGGAAATGTTACTCTTTATTGTGATTTACATTCCATGCTCCTTTGAATAAAAGTTTATCTCTGATGAGCTTGGGTAAAAAGAATTTTCAACTGATTCATACTTAGCGGGCAACTGCGCAATGCGGACGCCAAAACAAAATATATAAGCGTGTGTCCAACAGCAAATTTCAAGATGTAGATATTGGTAAACAATAATAATAATAATAATAATAATAATAATAATAATAATAATAATAATAATAATAATAATAATAATAATAACTTTTAGAAAACATCGGAAATTTTATTATTATTTTATTTGTTTTGTTTACATCTTCTGAAAATCTGACTACGTTATCATTTTAAAAATATCTTAATATAACATGATATGCATGCACATTTATAATAAGCTATAACTATTTTAAAGACAATAACTTTTACAGTTCAGAAACTCTCCATTGAATCATTTATTTATTTTTTTGAGAAAGTTTATTATTATTATTACTATTATTTTATTTATTTATTTATAAAGAAAATAATAATCACTTAAAAAGAAATAACTGTTTTCCCTTGCTCGTGTCTACCTCAAAGTAACACTGACCTTGTTGATGTTATCATAGAGTTTTAATAATACAAATTGTATTCTCAAACATTTACAAAATTATTTGTATCGTAGAATTTAGCCGTTGATTTAATTTATTATAAGGATGTAATTTAATAAAATAATAAATTATTATTCAATGACGTCGGAATATTTAACAACGCGAATGTTTATTGACTTCTCCAAAAATATTAATGAGAAAAATTCCGTATTAAACGATTATCCAAAAAAAAAAATACAATAACAAAAACAAAAACCCACACAAACAACAAAGCCAAGACAGTTGTGCTTTGAAAGAAATTATTATTATTGTTGTTATTATTATTCACATCTTCCGAATACCACAATGACAATGATATATACACATAACAAACTATTTTAAAAAGAAGTAAGAACAATCTCACTCGCAGTTCAGCAGAAAAACTCTCCATTAACCTTTATTTTTTAAAACTAGCCGAATTTTATTTTCTGTAATAAAATAATAAACATTTATAAAACAGTAAAATCTTTTCTTTCCTAATTCCAGTCTACCTGTCACAGTTCCTGTTAAACGCACCTAAATCTCATGACAGTGATCTTACCTTGAAGTAACAGTGACTAGCCCAGTTAGCTTGTTTATTTTAAACTGTAACGACAGAGAAAACTGAGTATTAATAATTGACTCTTCATTTACAAAATCAGCTGATATCGTATTATTTATCTTTGATTTAATTTGTTGATTCATTGCAATCATGTAGTTTAATAAATAATTTCATTTAATGAAAACAAGAAATTTAACAATAATTAATTTGAATATTTCATTACCCTTTATCAAAAAGGATTTTACTGAGAAGATACTCCATGTTAAACATAAATATATATAGTGAGTGATTAATGACTGATGTAATACAATTATTTGTATCAGACATGCACAAACCTTGTATTATTTTATCATCTTTACTGGAGGTCACTATATAGAATGCAAATAGAAGGAACAACAAAATATAAGGCAAAAAGAAACCAAAAAATATAATAAAAATAGATGTATTTTCTTTAATAATCAGCTAATTAACTTCTTAATTTCCCTCAATAACAGTTAGGTCCCACAGATGTTCTGTATTCAGTATTGATATCTGTTTTATAATAAAGAATAGCGTGATATACACACATAATAAACTATTTAAAAATAAAATAAATAAATATGGAACAATCACAATCGCAGTGAAATTAAAAACTGTCCATTAAAACATTTATTCTTTTATTTTCTATAATGAAAATAATAAATATTTGCCTAACAATAAAGTGTGTTCTTTGCAAATTCGTCTGTACGTCACAAAACTGATGTTGAGTACTTCAACGAGGTGCACGCCCAGATCAGGTGACGATGATCTGATGTTAAAGTTATATGACCTTGAACAGTGAGCTTGTTTATTTTTAAAATCTAATAACAGAGAAAATTGAGTAGTAATAATAAAGTTTTCATTCTCAAACATTTACCAAATCAGTTGGTATGGTACCTTTTATCTTTAGTTTAATTTCTTTGCTCGTCGCAATAATGTAATTTAATAATTAATTTGATATAAAGAAAACAAGAAATTTAACAATAAAATAACTTGAATCTTGCAAGAAATGATTTCAAAGAGAAGATACTCCATATTAAACTGTTTATTAACGTTGACTAAAAATTCAAAATATTTTTAACCTATAACTTAACATAATTATTTTTCACTTTTTTTAACTTCCCGTATAGGCCGAGTGGTATCAGCATCAATGTTTGACGATGTCAGTTAATTTCAGTTTGGTATTTTCAAATAATCAATTATTCTTTAGATATTTTATTCCTCCATCGACTACTTTATAAGAAAACTGAACAAAGTTTGCATTAATATTTTTACAAGCTGCTCATTCATCAACAGTCTCTGAACTTAGACACCGCTTTCCTTATTGGTGCTTCTTTTATTTGTTGTTGTTTACGCAAACATATATTTCAAACTAATAAATCAATTCATTAATTAATTAGTAATTAAAACTAATTGTTTAGTTATTTGTTTCTTTAACTATAGAATGTAATAAATAAATAAATAAATAAATAAATAAATAAACAAACAAACAAATAAACAAAAATAATGCTCTTCTTTCCCAATTCTCTGGTGTATTACTTCCTGATCGTTTCTGCGCGGATTGTTCTTAAAGAAAAACGCAAACGAAAGTCGGCTGATATCAAGTGCGCCCAATTACTCCTCACCGCTGGAAGAGCGCGCCTAGGACAGACGGAGGATTGACGCTGGCGACAACCAAACTGAAGTATCGAACCTCCATTTTTACACAAATAGAGATAACGATCAGCCCTGTAAATATTGTGTTTTTAAATTTCTCTGGTTGGAAAACTAAACTGACTATACCAGAATTTTTAATTTTTGTAATCGGTATGATATTTTGTGTTTAGTAGAAACAAAAGTTGATGATACTGATCAGGTAGGAATATCAGGTTATGTAGTATATACAAATAACAGGAATGGAAAATCATGTGCTAAATCGGGCAGCATATTCCCAGCTGTCAATAGTAATATTGACTACAAAAGCACATGTTTATCAAAAATGTTTAAAGATTCATTTGTATCTAGAAAAACATCTAATATTATTATTGGTGTTGTGTATTTACTGCATGTAGGCTCTCCTTATTTTAACGTGTTGCAAGACGAACTTAATACATATTTACTGAAAATATTATTGTCCTTGTCGGCGACTTTAAGGCCACAAAACAGAAACTCCCAGATTATGTAATGTGTGAAACTGAAACAAATAACTGATACAATTTTCAGATGAATTATTTAACTTTATGAACGAGCCAAAGGAAATTATCTAGAAAGAAAAACTCAGGTTATTGGTAGGTCAAATAGTCATGGATATAAACTTAATGAATTTTGCATAAATAGCAACATATATCCTGTATACGGAACAGCTGGTAATGATAAAAATAGTGGTAAAAACTACTAATAAGGGGAAAATTGTCGTGCGCTATGCTATAGCCTCGGTACCTGTATTAGAGAAAATCTCAGAATTTGAAGTTCTTGATTTTTTAACCTTTATATTCAGGCATTCATAGCGCAATTATTATTTCCACTAGAGTTTCAAAAATAGAGACCCCCCCCCTCAAACACAGGTAGACGATATTGACGAAATTGAATTGAAGTTCCGAAAATGGAACTGGCTGACATATACAGTGAAAATATAAATAAAGAAACCATCACGACTATTATCTCTGATTTAGATGAGCTAATGAATCTTATTCACATGAACTGCTTAAAACCACGTGAACAGTATAAGAAAACCGCGATAAATACATTTGGATGGAATAGAAGATTTAATCCCAAGCACGGAACTAAGGCGTGGTTTGGTAGTCAATGCAGATCACTCAGGAGAAAATACAGAGAAGCCAGAACAACTTACTGAAATAGGAAAACCATGAATAACAGATTACGACTTCTAAAGGTTAGTAGGCAGTACAAGCATGTAATAATAAAAGATTTCAGAAAACATAACTGCAAAACAGAATGGGAACTTTTCGGATATTCTATCTGAAGTTGAAGCAGGACTTAGAAAGGATTACTGTACCAATTACCATTTCTTTACATTATATGGATTAACTGAACTGATGCTGATGAAAGCACGGAACAAAAAACTTTTTTTTTGTACGTTTATAGATTTCAGAATTTTTTTTGATTCTGTGTGCATTATCAGACTTTGAGGAAAATTAATTCAAAATAGTATAAATGGTAAATGTTTTCAGGTAATTTATTGTATGTATCAAAATATTAAATCTTATGTCAGTGCACATAACTCATTGCCAGACTATTTCCCGTACTTTTTTGTATTAGAGAAGGTGAAAATTTATCTCCTTCACTATTCTCTTTGTATCTCAGTGGTATAGAAGACATATTTAAAATTAATGAACACAGAAGAATTGTTCAGTGATTCTTTGATACACACGTCAGTTGTTGTTTTTGTTTTACTCAATGCTGATGACACGGTACTCCTCGCAGATAATTACCGCGATATGGCAAAAATCTCTAAATGTTTTTGATTCTTTCTGCACTATATGGCAAACACAAATATTACAAGATAGTGTTTTATCTAGAAAAATCAAAGCTTGATAATGTAGAAAGTTAGAACTATCTCATTATTTTTCACAAATCGAATAAATTTACTAAGGCAACAAACATGTTATATTCTCAAGGACAGAAGGCTATGTATTTCATTCTTCGACAAGGAAGAGCCATAATATTTCCATCCGGCGTCAACTAAAATTATTTGACTGCATGGTTTTACTAGTTCTACTGTCTAGTAGCGAAACTTGGGGATTTTAAAGTATGTAATTACTGAAAAAATTATGTACCCAATTTATGAAATTGTTAATAGCTGTAAGGAAATCTCTCCATTGTACTTATTAAATGGAGAACTTGGTCTTTATCCAGTATATACTACTGCAGAAGTAAAAATGATTGTTTACTGGTATCGAATGGTTACGGGAAAGCAGTCTAAGTTATCATTACTAGAATACAGACTTTTTTGACTTTATTGAATGACGTTGAAATAATTACTTCTTTTTTTATCAGAAATGGATATTACTTGTTGAATCTATTATCGATAATATTGGCTGTACATATACGTGGTTATTACAGTGTAATGGTATCTCTAGTGCTTCTATGTTAAAACCATTCAATATTTACAATATTGGTACTCTGTCACTGATAATTCGTTGAACGCTTCAAATTATAAAATATTTAAAAATACTGTCCCATTCGAGACACATTTCTACGGTTCACACTTTCAAATCATAATCTTCCTATTGAAAAGGGAAGATGGAAAAATATACCGTTAGAAAATAGAATATGTCGATTGTGTAATAACTATGACATCGGAGATGAGTTTCATGATATATTTACATGTATGTTTTTTTAAGACTCAAAAGAACCATTACCTTTCATTTTTCTCTCAATCTAAACCAAACATTCATAAGTTTTATAAATTATTTAACTCTGAAAAAGCTGGTGTCCTTAGAAAACTTTCTCTTTTTTGTAATCTAAACCTATATTTTTTCAAATTCTTTGATTTCTGTATTGATATACTGTATTTATTTTATTATTATGTACATTATTGTAAATCTACCATCTTGTCATACTTGTTATAATTGTTACAGTTATATTAAAGCTTGTATAAATGTATCCTCGTATGCCGTACACTGCGGCATGAGTGTAAGTAAAGTTCAGTTCAGTTCACTTTCGAGGTCACCAAAGATACTTAATAACTAAGTTTACTGTGAAATAAATAAGCAAGCAACAGTCACTACTCAGAACAGTATAGTACAAATTTTGCTTACGTGTAGTAGAAATGGAAGTAAAATTGCAATCTTGTCTACTAACAAATTCACACAAAAAATGTATATCGTCTGCTCGTTCTGCAGTCATCCACTCGGCTACATCGAATGATCTTTTGCAAGGCGACACGTCACACATTTTATCTCTATAACAAAGGTAGTTTCATTATTATTATTATCACTATTATTGTTGTTGTTGTTATTATTATTATTATTATAATTGTTACTGTTATTATTATTATTAAAAAATGTTTTTTTTTTAAATTACGAGTTCCTCGCAAACAAACATTCCTATATTTTAGTTATTGTTCTTATTTATTTATTTAACTGTTTGTTTGTTTGTTTTGTTTTATTTTTGCATTATTCTATTTTTTCATTCTATTTTTATTTATTATTGTGTTTTTGTGTATAGATATATATACATATACTAATACATATATACGTACATACATACATACATAAATTATAAATAGATGTGTATTGTGTGTCTGTCTTATAGTGTAAGCCTTACTATACGTGTGCTTTCTGCAGTTCGTGTTCATGTGTGTATGTTTGTTTATATTTATGCATGTATCTCTGTCCACTTGCGCCAAAGTGTCTGCAAGCATTCTATTTTAGAAAAAGAAACAGTCACACTAGAAGAACAGACAATAAAAGGACCACACAAACATATTAACAATTAATCTATAAACAGTGAATAACTCGGAGAGTTTTAATACTCAGTAAAATAAAATAATAATAATAACAACAAAATAATAATAATAATAATAATAATAATAATAATAATAATAATAATAATAATAATAATAATACCGTAATGTACTTTGACATTAAACTTTGAAATCTGACCTAATGTTTGACTGACAAAACTAGGCAACTTTAATATTATCTTCAGTACCCGTGTAACGACATAATTTTTTTTCTAACAGTATGTGTAACACGATTCAGATACAATATGTTTAAGTGCCTATGCATGTATTAAACAGAATAAGAAAAGAAGAAAAGCATGACTGTTAGTAAAAAATATAAAATGTTACACTACAAGACAGATAAAAGAAACGATTTGTCACTCCAGTTGTCGTTTTTAGATTATTATACGTCTATAACAGTTTTCACAATTTACTAAAAATGCTTTACACTGACGTGAAAAAAAAGCAACCTTTATTTCTATATCTCTGATAATACAGTTAATCTATCTATCTATATATCTATCTAGTTATCTATCTATCTATGTATGTATGTATGCATCTATTATCTATCTATCTATACATCTATGTATGTTTGTGTGTGAGTGTGTCTGTTTCAATCAAACGTCCTGTTTACTAACTGAAATTATCTTTCATAAACGAAAAAAGAAAAAAAAAAAAATAATTAATCTTTATGGACATGCGCGCGCACACACACACACACACACACACACACACACACACACATAACCCACACACATACATACACACACAAACGCACACATACATACATGCATATATATATATACAGAAAGACAGACATATATACATATATACGTACATACATACACACATCAAACATACATTCTTACGTATGCATACATGCATACATATATAC
>CM022673.1:20306309-20348809 GCA_012295275.1 Chrysomallon squamiferum | reverse complement strand
GTAGTTATCAGCTATAAATGTAATAGAAAGTTAAATGAATACCTCAAATAAGAATAAATAAGTAAATAAATGTCAGTAGTTTTTATTGATTTTAATAAATGTATTACATTATGTACATAATCATCCACACCTGACCTCTGACTATGGACATTGACGACTGACAAAAAGACTGCGCACCTGCATTTAACTCAATCGGTGATATTTCAATACTGTCACTCACGAGACACCACGTGCACAGGCAACATTGCGTGATTTCTCTTCTAGGTTACTTCAGATGTTTGGCTTCAAGTTTAATAAAGAACTTTTAGAACCCACACAGTTTGTTGTCATCTTTGAGGTCACAGTTCATGTCAATCATTTATTTGAGTACGGCTAGAACTCTACCACTTACACAAATGTGTTGAAACTGGTTTGCATGCAGGATATAAAAAGAGGGAAAGAATATGGTGGTAGTGGGATGGAAGGTATCAACTACGTCTAGTAAACAATAATAACGTGCTTTACAAAATTATATATAAATATGTCTATCTATGCGTGTTACTGTGGGCGAGTGTGTTATTGGATTCGACCTATACATCTATTTTATAGGTGTATGTTTTTTGCTGAGCATATACATGTGTATAGTTATGTTTGCGAATGTACTGGTATATCTGTGCGTTTGTGCATACGTCCTATGAGCACACTATTTTAGAAAATGAAACAATCCACTAAAACAATAAAAAGAAAAAAAAAAGGAAAAAAGCAACTTGAAAATGAATCAGTAAATACCTAAGAACTATGAGAACATTTAAACACAGTAAAAAATATAATGGTGATGATGATGATGATGATGATGATAATAATAATAATAATAATAATAATAATAATGATGATGATGATAATAATAATAATAATAATAATAATAATAATAATAATAATGAACTGTAGTTTAACACTAAACTTTGAAATCTGACCTACATTTGACAGACAAAACTAGGTAGTATTAGTTATATTATCTTCAATACCCGTTAACAACATTTTTCTATTCTCTAACAATGAGTGTAAATACAAAGGTTTCAAAGTCTCCTTGTTATCAACTCAGTCGTGAACACGATTAATGTGCCATCTAAGTACCTATATAGCTATTAAACAGCAAAGAAAATTCAAAAGCAACAACAACAAAAAACCAAAACAAATAAAACATAATAATAATAATAATAATAATAATAATAATAATAATAATAATAATAATAATAATAATAATAATAAATAGTCAAATCGCAGTCCCACAACATGTACATACATTACACGATCCTGTACTAAAACAATACATATGTAAGTGCTTTGTCTCTGTAAATAGCTATTTTTATTTTCTCTCTGTTTAGCTATTGTTATTCAATTTTATCCAGGTATTTTTAAAGAGATGTAAATTTACTACACTGTCAGTTTGACCAATCTTCTAACATACTTACACTGTTTTGTTAAAATATCTAAATAAAACATAACACTAAGTGAATCATTAAAAACTAGTCATATCTATAATAAGTAAAGTTGTTGTTTTTTACAAAGATAATTTTTAAAATTAAATAATCATTTAAGTAACAGTCACGACAACGAGACACTGCTACAGGATTACCTTATTAAAGCATCCAAATTTCAGGATAGGCTGACATGGAAATATATGAATTTGCTGTCAGAAAAAAAAAAATAATCCCTGAAGCATGGACTAAAAATAGTTTAGCAGGAGAAGACTGGTTTGCTAGATATATTATTTTGCCTACATTTAGAACGCATAGGCAACTATTGCCACAAGAACCTAATTTTGCTATCTTTGTTATCAACAACATCTTTTTAAGTACAGTTAATTTGGTATTTGTCAAATTTTCATTTTTTAGAATAAAATACAACATTTGTGAACATTAAATTGGAATATGGAGTTTTTTAACATTTCATTTGCTGTGCCCCATACTATTATTGTTGTTATTGTTATTATTATTATTACTATTATTAGTGAAAATTAAGGATTTTTTAGAGGGAGTGGGATGCTGGCAATCCCATCTGTGCAGTTTTGATATTTGTTTTTTTATGGAATGTCTGTCTGTGTTTGTGTATTAGGACATGTTTGCATTTGATTAGGTGGATATGGATGTGTGTATTACTGAAAGTTAAAGAAAAGTGTTGTATGGAACAGGAACAAGAGAACATAGGGAGGTATAGTTTAACAGACCACACCCCTAGATCTCCAACCACTTCTCTACAGATAAATATTTATTTGATAAAATACACTACTTTTCTCGATCTTATAATTTAATAACTAATGTTGATATTTTTTTAAATAATTTTTTTTTCATTTTCTGTTGTGTTGTTATTAATGCAGTTTGAAGATAAATTTGAATATACTTTTACAAATGGAATAAACATCGCTCCCCAAAACTTCCTATGAAGAAATTTCTGAATATTATTTATAATTTTCATTATGCTTTATTAAATTTCATCATAAGTTGTCTGAAAAACAGTGCTGTGTTTGTTAAACGTCTGCACACTTTAACATCAAACTTACAACTGACAACATATTCTTTGTGTTACACCACATCAGTTGTGACGAATTTGTAATAAGTATTGTAAACACTCATGTAAAAACAACTATGATTTCTTCAAGTGAGGATAAATCAAATTCTATTAACCTCTTTCCCTTGATCACAGACTACAAATCAAAAACAAAAGACATGAATTGATATAAGGAATGTATTAGTTTACTTACATTTCCATAAAAATATTGAGTACTTTATCAGTTTTACAGTTTACTAAAATCACTTGAGATACACATGAATATGATAATTTTACATTTTTAGACAGGCAGATGTATGTGTTTAACTTAAGGAAAATTATAATACATATTTCATGTTTTAAACATTTTACAAAATGATTAACAGGTCAGGTAAAAACTAAATCTAGTATGTAGAAACATAACTAAAAACATCTAAGAACAAGTATATTAAGACATAATTAAATATACATAGAGACACTAAATATTTTTATGCATGTACCTCAATATTCACAAAATATTAAAATCTTAAATAGAAAAAGAATTTTAAAACCCCCAGCAAATTAAAAAGAACTTTAAAGTTAAAATCTAGTACATGGTAATTAAACAAACATTACAGATAAACGCATACTCTACTATATATATATGTTTATAATAAAATTATATAAATATAAATGTATATGTATGTATGTTTGTCTCTGTGTTAGGTAAGCTATCTCTTAATTTATTACTATGATCAGCTAGTTTTCAATAACATGTTTTTAAATAATTCAGAATTTATTTCTGTGTTCAGTTTTTAGTTTACATAATTTTAAATAATTTAAATGAAATTAAGACAGCTTGTAATTTCTAAATGAATCGTTATCAGTGGTCTATATTAATTTACATTAAATATTAAACACATTTTTTTTGCATTATATTTTATTATAGTGAATATATTTTAAAATAATAAAAAAATTTCTCTGCATTATCAATTTTCACCAAACAGAAAGACACTTATAAAAATTTTAAATGTTTTTTAAAATTCCATTCATCTGTAACGTCAGTGCAAAATAATATTTTTCTGATGATTTATTATCTATAGTCTTCTGTTTTGAAGAATAGTTTTGAACTTTGCCAGAAACCTTAATCTCGTCATTGAGGTGAGCCATCACCATCACCATCTAACTTGAACTATGGTAAAAGCAGATATCACTCACGCATTGTACAAGACTCATAAAAATATGATCTGATATGGTATATAAGAGATTCTGTTTTTAACATACTGTACTGCAGGGGCGGGTAAATTCCTGCCCGCGAAGGTTTATTGTCTGGCCCGCCAAACTGTTCACAATCAACTTTGCGATCCGGCCCGCGAGACAGCAAAATAAAAGTCAGTGAAATAAAGTCATCTGACAGCTATTTTTTTGTTCAAGTTTAAAATTTAAGGCATCTCACAGGTGCTTGTCAAATCAATAGTGCCTGCATCCGAATTTTGAATGGCTGCTTGCTTCACTCAATTCAAAATACGCAAACTATATGACACTCTTCGCTTGTCCACCACATCAGTTAAGCCTGACAATGAAACTCTGCTTCGTGGTATACAGCACCATCTCATTAACTCTTCTAACATTCGTTAAAAGTGAATTTACTGTTTACATAAAATACACGTTTTAAAATATTTTTTTTCTCTTTTCATATTCTGGCCCTCATCCTCATCCTGTAACATCTATCCGGCCCCTGTTTTAAAATATTTGCCAGCTCCTGCTGTAGAGTGACATCTAAAATTATCGTTAATGATACGTTTTAAAACAGGTAATAAAGGAAAATAAGAATCTGAAGTCCGAAATTCATTTACTTTTTTAGCCCTTTCTGTCATTTATATAAACCGATTGATAGACAGACATATGTATATACATACATACATATATTCCATACGTACATACTCACATATGTAAACAAATAGAGACTGACAGACAAATAAGCATACCCACATAACACAGAATTACATATTTTCAAATCTAAGTAAACGTTTTTAATAATTAAACCGCACTAACCATGTTGTGAAATTCCAACATGGATGTAGAAACAGCTGTTAATCATACAGCCGGTGTGAAATACTAGGGCGTGACCTGCAGGAACCAACACCCCCCACTCAACAGGGCCAAAGAACCAGAACCTGATATCATATCTATATTAAAAATAAAATCTTAACTGATTTTTAAAAGTTATTTTTTTCATTCTAACTGTCTATACACGTTTTTCATTGTCTGTCTATCTATCTGTCTATAATCAAATTTTATACATGCACATACTCTACAAATCAAATTAAAAACTCAATCCAGACAAACATTTATACATTTCTTATTATGACTTATTTTTCTTGTTTTATCATGTCAATATTTCATTCTGTTTACAACATTTATTGTTTTTGTTCCCCATCTCTGCCCTGTACTCAGTGGAAACGGTGACCACAATATTTGTTTTGTAAAATAGGATCTAGCGATTTCTTCCTAGATTCTTATTAAAATCTGTCAAATATAATTACGTAACAAATGTATTTTATTGAAAGTTCTGTTTACTATATTTAGAAATGTTCAGCAATTAAAATAACATAGCTATTCTGTTTTCTATTAATAATTGCATATTTTAAAGTTTTAGTATGATCTGGCAATACTTATGTAAAACTCTTGCTAAAGTTACCAATGATTGATTGATTTTAAATAGTATAAATTTTTATTATAAAAACTGCAACATGTATTTTTTTTTACTCTAGTTGCGAAAGACGCTAACCACGTTTCTAACAAGGGAGACATTTTGCTAGAGCCCGTACGGAAATTCGTTCCCATAATGCTTTAGACAATCGAGAAGCGCAAAAATGATATTAACGTAACCTAATATAAAAATATTATAGTGCTGTGTGTAAGAAAAAAGCGGTTTTCATAATTAAATGTATGTATTACTTGCAGTGGTGCATTTTTCTATTGTGTTTAGCCAACTGGTAAACATTATATTTTAATTATAGACCATAATTTCTAAAACAATCCGGTTCAATTGTATTGGCTTGTACAAAATGTCAAGCTGGAAATTGTAATTATTTTTTGTTTTGCTGTAATTCCGATAATAAATTAAAAAAGTTTACTTGGTGTTATAATATATTTAGGAATGTTCTATGAGTTTTAAATTTTAAATACATTTTTCATTTCCGCTTCTCCATGTTCTGCCAAGGTTATTTAGTCTGTGGTTTTAAGATGCGCTTAGATATATTATTATTTAAAACATTTTATTATTCCATGTTTACAGACTATTAATGTATGAATATGACAGTGTTTAGTTTAGATGACACACTTCATTCAAGTTAACGCTGAAACATGTGACCTTCTTATATAATACAAACTGTGTAGATTTATTCAACATTAGTTTATAAAATTAATAAATATATAAAGTAAAATTCTAACATTAAAAACAAATAAAAATAATTACTACAGACTTCGTAGATAAATCAACACAATGTAATAGTTATAACAACAAACATCATTTGTTTTTGTCTATAAGATGTCACGCATTAAAAATTTAAAAAAAAATAAAACTAAAAACCCCCAAAGAAACAAAGAAATATGTTTCATAAAAGTTAAACCAATTTAATTTCAGACTAATGTCTAATGAATTTTGTTTTTTAATTATTATTATTTTTTGTTGCTGTTTACACACTATTTTGCTAATATCTATTGAAATATACATACTTACATATTCAAAAGACATAACTTTCCTTAAAACAGGTGATATTTCAGCTAAAACCATCATCATTATTTAATTAAATAAAACATTAGACAATAATTTCCTCTCTCTCTCTCTCTCTCTCTCTCTCTCTCTCTCTCTCTCTCTCTCTATGATGTATTAATGGGTAGATATAATAATAATAATAATAATAATAATAATTATTATTATTAATAGTAGTAGTATTAGTAGTAATGGTAGTCTTATTAATATTATTACTGTATTATTATTATTGTTGTTGTTGTGTTTGCTGTTGTTGTTTATTTATTTATTTAATTATTTATTTTGGAAATATGATGTAAAATGGAGACCATTATTATTTGAAATGATTAAGTTGATTTTTATTTAATTTTAAAATTTTAAATTTCTTTTTTTAATTTTTTAATTTGTTTTTATAAATAATATAATATAAAATTGAGACTACTGGTTTTTTTTTAAAAGGACAAGCTAAGACTATTTATATTTAAAATGACATGATTTAGTCCATTAACGGAGTCCATTGTGGAACTCCCGAAGTCCGCTGCTTCCTTTTAGACGAATGCATCTTATTACTGAGTGCAAAGTTTGCAGAGCTATGATCCGGGATCTTCCTCTTTTCATTTCACATAATTGTATGTGCTGCACAAAGACATTTCAGAACTCATAACCTCCACTGTTTGAAAGCAAATATAAAGCTTAAGCAGTTTTTTAATCAGCAGACTGACACCGAGGACCCCGAGGACACCTACAAAATGTGTTGGATGGATCTGTAGAAAAGCAACAACGAGCTGTAAATTCAAATAAAAAAACAAAACACTGCGAACGAAAAACCAAGGATGGATGGAATCACTAGACTGGAAATGATAGTGGCTGAAAAGATTCTTCAAAATGCCTCAAAGAAAACAATATTGATGCTAATGATAAAATTGATGTTAATGCTGATTTGAAGATGTTTGGACACTTGCAAAGAATCGTTGTACCATTGAAATCCACTGAGGCACTCAAGATAAACACAGAAAAGTTGATGCCGAAACCTAATGATACTTGGAAGATTTCTGACCAGGAACAGTCTGTAGAGAAGTCGGAGTTGAAAGAGAGGGAAAGTCAGGATGGCCTCGGCAGACCAGCTAGAAGACGAACTCTAACAACAAATGAATGTCAAAACGTAAAGAATGAAGGCAGTGATGGTGTTAAACAAGGTAACAAAGTTAACGATAACAGCTAACAGGACATAAAACAAAATACAAAGTCCACTTCTGACACTAAGGAAGTAAGCAAAACTGGAAGCAAGGTGCAGACAGAAGGAAGAACGTACAAGTGAAAATAAAGATCTTAAAGAGTGTGATCAGAAAGATGCAATTAACGCATCAAGAGTTACCAGTAATAGTGAGACGACTAGAAATGAGATCTGTCTCTAGAAATAGGAACAAAAAAGACACTCATGATAAAACTCGTGTTTACGAGTCTGACTCGGTAGTTGCAGAATCTGAGACCGTTCAGTTTACTGATTCTGAAGGAACAAAAGAAATGAACGGTGATGGAAAGACGTCTTTTAAAGAGAGCAGACTGAAGGACATGAGTCCATTCACATCATCTCCAGGATCGAAACCGCTGATAAAACATTCTCGAGTGAAGAAAACAAACGCGCTTATTGTGCGTTGTGTTTCTTCCACTGGAAAATCGGATTCTGAAGCAGACGGCAAAATGGAAGTGGAGACAGTTGGCACGAAAAATGCGAGAGCTGAAAATGCTCTTTCAAAGAGCAGTGCCACAAATAATAGTACCGGAAAGGATTTAAAACCAAAACTGGATAAAGATGAAGTGACTGTTGGCAGCACTACTCATGACTTTGTTGATGATGTATCTGCGAAGAACTCGGAAGACAATTCAAAGTCGTCAGTCAAATCAACATCTCAAGGCCGATATCATCGATGTTGTTGTGGCAGTGTTGAGGATGCTTTAAATATTGATGTGTGTATTATGGCAGGGAATAATAAAAACTGTTGCCATGGACACCGCCAGAATCAAGAAAGGAAAGTTCCACCATTGATAAACATGTTAAAGTCAGTGTAAATAAATCCTCAGTGAATAATGACAAAAAGATTGGTATTTCACCCACTAAGCTAAAGACGCCAGCATCGAGACAATCTGCGACAGACGAGGATTATACTGGACCTCAGCAGAAACAGAGGCGGGTTATAGAAGAGATCTGCGTAGGTAAACTTCCCGGAAATCCAGTAGAAAGAGTCAAATTCAACAGGACCGATGATTCCAGTAATCTCCAGTGTAAGGACATAGGAAACTATGTGAGATCGCCGATGAAATGAACATAAAGTGTCTGGTCTGTTTATGCGAGTTCACCGGCGTGTCCAACCTTTGCCGTCGCGCCATCTGCCACCTTAATTGGAAGCGGTATAGGTGTAAGATGTATCGTTTCAGCAGCAACAACAAGTCCAAGTACAACACTCACATCCTGATAACGTACTCGGAAAAACTTAGAAATGCTACATCGACTTACAACAAGACTATTGATTCCAACAAAGAGGCGTGCAGACGGAGGAATCTGAAAAATAATCATCTGAGAAAAGTCTGCGAGAGACAAACAAAAGATCCGACTGTTTCCAACAGAAACTATCAGCTTTGCGTAGTCCCAGAAAACAGCGAGGGAGAAAAAAATGTGTGACTTTTCTCAGTAATAACAGACAGCAACAACAACGGGGATCTTCGCCAAGCAGGAAGAAAACAGCAGTGATGGAGGAGAACGTTCCACTGCCATAAACAACATTTAATATTTATGTAAGAAAGTCACCACGAGACCTTACAGAGAGGTTGATCAGATGACGACTCTGTATACCAAGAAGGGCTAAAAGCCAAAATCAGACATCAGAAACGCGGAAAGCAGCAATAGTGAAAACAACAGCTGTCCATCGGAGACATCACTTAGCGAAGAAACGTATTCATATGGTAAACAGAAGAGGGGTATTTCTACCAGTGAGTGTTTCGTCATGAATCCGATCACTCAAACTCAGAATGAGACTAGTATGTTGAGGACACTGAGTGGGTCAGTGATGGGGAATTTGTGCCTATGTCAAAGACCAGTGTTCAGGATATGTTCGAGTTGATCAAAACAAAACCAGAAAGGAAACATTTTGTGAGATCAAATAAGAGTATTCCTAGAGGGCGCTGAGAACAAACGTAATCAGGAATTATTCACTAGCGGAGACACCCATCAACGAGTTACAGCTCTTGTTATAATCGTTGTTTTCGTTGATTATGGTGATAATGAAGAAACAATGTTAGATCTATCACAAGCTTACATTTTCTTTTTTTGAATTGTATTTATTTATTTTTATTTTTTCTTCATTTAAAAACAAAAAAGAGTTAAATTAAAAAAATAAATTAAAAAATTGTGATTAATGTGATGTATATGAACTTACAGTTACAGCCATTTAGCATTAATTATTATTTTTATTATTATTGTTTTTGTTTTATTATTATTATTATTATTATTATTATTATTATTAAATTACAATATTTATTCTTCTAAGGAAGTTAAATATATTCTATTCTGTTCCATTAAAATGGAACATTCCATTATGTGATACTGTGTTGTAAGAATTTCCGTATATTCTGTTAACAAGCAACTACATCTGTTAACAAATAACACAGGTATGTGTTAACACTAACATTTATTACATTTCACTTATATATAGAGTTTAATGTGGCTACATGTAACTTATAACTGGCTTTTATACCATTATCTAGTTTTAATATATGTTTTAATTTAATTACAGAAAGTGTATTTTAAAATATTAGTATAATTATTATTATTTTAAAAGTATTTACCCTTTTTTAACTCTTAATTATATACGTATTACTATATACATATTTTTATAATTTCAATATAAGCATCAATGGTCTTGTCAAAATTCAAATGTTTTATTAAAATGCATCTGTAAATTTTCATTATTATTATTAATTAGTACTTCCTCATGTAAAAGCCATCTTTATTAGAATGTGTTTTAAAATTATCATTATTAATGTACATTATGGCTTTTATGTCAAAAGTAGCATTTATTGTAACGACAGATAAATATTACAACAATTAATACAAACTGCTTTGAGATGTAGACAATAATTTCTACGTTGATTTTCATCATAATTATTCACGTATTTTGAATATTGTTTTATTACCTTTTCTATTGTTTATACATAGAGAAAAATAAATTTTTTCCAAAAATTACAGTTTAAAAACAACAAAACATTAAAAATAAAAAATGTACAGTCTATTGACATTTTTTCTTTTACTTTAATTCTGCAGTTCATAGACAAAAAACACAAAAAGTAGGTGATTAAAAAAATGCTGAGGTGTTGTACTGTCACTGACATCAGTCTGAAATACCTGGCTACAAGTAACAGGAAACTCACAGAAATTCTCCAAAGCTTTACCTTCAACACAGCCAAAATTGGGTTATTTTACATTACATTTATGATACTCTACCCCAACACTACACATTATACACTGAAATATACCAAAGAACAGAAAGATGTCTAAGTGATACGGAGATGCAGGAACATGTAAGAATATGCATAAATAATTTACTTATTCTCCTGTATGAAGAAACTAATGTCTGTTTTTTTTCAGTTAAAACACTCCACAATTTACTTGTTTCGAACAGTCCAATAGTAGAGTTACCAGACTCACTGCTACGTAACACTCTTACTCGTAATTAACACAATCGTCCCGTAACCAAATCAGAACCCCGCAACGGGCTTAAAACTCTTCCGCCAGACCAACACTACATATACATACAAACCTCCCTGAATCAGGTAGTCTGCTAACCGATTTGGATCGGCTCTAACAATTCAGGGTACAAGGTCATGTATGTATTTATATTTAGTCAACATTAAATCACTAGAAACACAACGCCACCAGTTTAGATTGAAAGAATATATATGTTATACGGTCTAATAATAGGTATTTACCGCGTAAGCTTACGATTACAAACAGTTTCACGACACAAAATTACACTCACAACATAAGTAAACATATGAGGGGTATTAAATATGTTTATCCCTCAAGGTAAAATAGCACACCTCAGGATGTATTTGAATATGCAAGTATATCAAAATACTACTTAACAGAACGTTGACATGATAGTCAGTTAAGGTATCTATGTTTACAATTACTAATGGTCAAATTCCCAGCTATTCTCAGCCGTTGTTTTAGAGATAACAACTACAGTTTACTTTGATCGGTCTCATATCAGATTACCAGATAATCTCCAACTAATGGTTATGCTATATATATATATATATATATATATATATATATATATATACACAGTTAAACAGTATTTGTTAGATAACTACCTTTCAGTTACTTAAACAGAGCCGTAAAAACTTATAGTTATCTAAGTCAGTTGGATCTATACAACTGTCCAGCTACAGTTAACCACATGTCTGTCCTGTACGGTGTAAAACTAATAGCCTCAACCAAAATGCGATCTCTGTTTTTATTACCAACGAAAAACCACAGAGGGAGTCTTTTAACACTGCTGTCCCAGAGTGGAGTCAAGACTGGTTGGAACTTTAGCAGACACACAGACACCAAAGGGTCAGCCAAAACAACACCTCAACATAGCTTATGTAATTCTTAAGGAAATCTAACATCTATTATTATTAAACATGTTAGTCTCCGTCACACATAGCTTATATAATTCTTAAAGAAATCTATCATCTACTACATATTAAACAAGAGACTGTTACTCTCTGTCACACTTAGCTTATACTTGAACTTGAACTTGAAAAACATTAACGTGCTAATCAGAGCAAGCTGTTGTGAAGCACGTCTACGAAGGGCACGCTTTCTGACAGGTCAGCGGGCGTGTCCGTCGCACTTAGCTTATATGATTGTTACATATTTAAGAGGAGACTGTTGTCTCTGCCACAAACACAATGTCACTATTGGATGCCAGAGGATGTCACAAGAACTTGTACAATGCATTATTCCATTGCACTGTGTTTTTCTTGAATACAGGAAATATAGCATTTAATAATAATAAAAAAGTGATTACAATTTATAAAGCATATTTATTATATTAATTGTTAATGGCGTTACAATATACTCCGTATTTAATAATAATAATAATTACCGTTACCATAATATATATATATACATACATACATACATATATATATATATATAATAAATAATAAAAACTACAAAAATGTAAAAGAAATTAGTGAAACAGTAAACTCTAAATTAATTCATTTCAACAAAATTCAGATTTAGTACTTACTCATTTAACAATGGTATATTGTCTCAAACACACACACACACACTAATAAGGTATTATATTTCTCTTTTAGCCTACAAAATAATAAAATTAGTTTTATTAATCACTTTTTGAAAACATTAGCAATTTTATGGACCTTTACACTCAAGGTTTACTTATATGGGTACTCATATAATTACAGAAATGGTTAATAGTAAAACAGTAAGTTGAAGATTGATGTAAAGTTAGTTGATACACAAAATGAAAATAGTAAAAACATTCTATCATGCAAATAAAATATGAAAAACAGATAATCAGTGTAATTAAAAATAAATACAAGTATTTGCTATTTAAATTCATTCAGTATATGTAATGATTAAATAGATTGGCGTAAAATTAGATAAATAAATATATTCCCAATTAATAATAATAATAATAATAATAATAATAATAATAATAATAATAATAATAACTAAATATGAACATATTTTTAAAACATTCTTTGTCTTCTTATTCAGTGTATGAAAATAAAATAAATGTATGAAAAATATTAATTGTATATAATAGCCAAGTATTACAAACACTGTATTAAAAAAAATATATTTACATCAGTGTATTAAAACTATACATAAACTGACACATTTCATACATTGTTTATGTAATAGTGACATAACCAGCAAAGGTTAGCACATTACACAATACTTTCTGTTTTGCATAATTCAAAAATAAACGAGTAAGTTAAAAGGAGATCATTATAAAGCTTTTTTCATTCATCAATATTAATAATAATAATAATAATAATAATAATAATAATAATGATGGCAACAAACACAATAAAATAAATCATTAAAACAGAAAATAATTTCTGAGTGGAAACAATCATCAAGACAGGCAAAAAAATACAAGATATTTATATAAGACAATCATTCAATGTAAGACCAATACATTCCTCAAAATATTTTTTTAATAAAAATAATAACTACTCACAAAAAAGAAAGAAAGAAACGTAGTTTGATACAAGTTATTTACAAATAAAATAAAGATAGTATTAAAATTTTATCAGAAATTTAATCAGTTTAACTTCAAAATCATAGTTCAACAGACAAATGTAAATATTATTAATTAAAAATATTTCTAATTTAAAATTACATTTATTTTATTAATTATTCACTATTTTACAATTATTAAATAAATGTAAACATGATTAACTAAAAATATTCCTACTTACGTTTACTTTATTAATTATTCACTATTTTGTAATTATTAAAGTTAAATGTAAAAAATATCAGATCAATGAAGTTTTACATTTGCTTTATAAATTTTATTACTTTCTCTTTTCTAATGGTAATTTAATCAAATGAAAAAATATATAAATGTATCTTCTACTTAATAACAGTAACATTCAGATATTTTCTTTTGTATGACATTAACAATGAAGAATAAACTGTAATATGTATATAGACGTAGTAAAACATATAGTACCACAGAACAATTTATTAAGAAAGAAATTATATATATAATTATTTTTAATATATATATATATATATTACAAATTACATTTTACTTTAAAATACAAATTGATTTATTAAAAACATGAACAAAATAAACATTTTATGAAACAAAAATATATATAAACTCCAAGTGAAAATACAAGTTTACTTAGTATAAACATAGTAAATAAAACCACTTTTACATAACATTAATGTATGTAAGTATTTAGTAATCCAGAATAATTTTGTCAAACAAAAAATATACATTAAA
This sequence comes from Chrysomallon squamiferum, assembly GCA_012295275.1. Classification (NCBI taxonomy): domain Eukaryota; kingdom Metazoa; phylum Mollusca; class Gastropoda; order Neomphalida; family Peltospiridae; genus Chrysomallon; species Chrysomallon squamiferum. Next base: position 20,334,511 of record CM022673.1, on the reverse strand, counting down.
AATTTCAACTTTAAAACACAACTTTAATTATAATATCCTATTTAAGCAATATGTTCACACATGAATAGTCTAATAGCAACACCACTAATAATGAATAATATAACAAATCTGATTTAAAAAGTGCCTGACTTCTCACTTACTGAATAACCTGATCAAAAGTAACATAGCATTACTGTTGTTTTATTATTATTGGGAAACCAAATATATCTTAACATCTTTTTAAATGGAATTATGCAATAAATACTCCAAACGTTTTCAATGAAAATTAAAAATGAAGTGAAATTTTCATAAAGGTACAGGTATTACAATATTTTTTGTTGTGTACAAATACGGTAGAGAATAAAATAGTTTGAATAGCTACAGCAGCTATAAAATATAGTAATACAGTATTTGTATATAAACAAAAACTACACAAGATATGAGTGTACAATATTTTAACAGAAAGAGCAGAGTACAGTAATGGAATATCTGAACAGAAACAATTTACAGTAACTAGACTAAACAGCAATATAGTTACACAAACTTACACTGGATTTAATTCTTCATCACAATGAATTAGTTCACAAATTTTATTTTGAATATGTGGTCTGGCTCAAGTATCAATAATTATACTTTTGAATTAAAAAATATAACTGTACATAGTATTTAATACAACTAAATACACTGACACAACATAATATCAAAAATAAGCACAAATGAAGCAGTTCAAACTGAAACTACATCAGAAATCAATGTATTTCAGCATGAAGTAGAACATTAACCTCAACTTTGTATCATAGACATTACAAACAAAATTTAGATTTCTTCACAACAATTATTTTATTATGAACATCAGTTTTATACAAAAATGTTATTTCTGCACAACTTTAAAATGTTCTCACTAGCTAACCTTCCATTTAAAGTGACAGTCTGTGTATACTCTCTGTGTATATAATGTACTAAATTGAAAAGTTCAGTTTCATATCAAACATTATTCACTATCTTTAGCACCATGCTCCAATAAATACGATACAATTTCCATTTTGCTATAAAGAAATCTGCAACTCTTAGCTTTGTCAAGAGGAGTTTCACCACTGGAGTTAACAACATTTACATCAACACCTTTTTCAATCAGTGCTTTTACTATTTCTGTATCTCCACATTCAGCTGCTGTGTGTAAAACAGAATTGTTATCATTGTCTGTTAAATTAGGATCAGCTCCTTTTTCTAGTAAATAAAAAACTATTTTGTTATTATGACAGTACACAACTGCATGTTTGAGAAAATATTTGATGTAAGTCATAGCCAAATAAATAGGCTTTTCATGTCTTGTGTTTTTAATATTTTGTTCCGATATTATTTCATCCAATGTTCCCTCAGTTTTCATATTTCCAATTCTAGCTGCTAGGTGTAAAAACATATCCTTAGCGTCTGCTAATTTGAGATAATCTGCTTCTTCCCGTAAATGCAAAATTACTTTATGTTTACAGTTAGCAGCTATTAAAAGAGGAGTTTCACCTTTACAGTTTTTACTATTTATATCAACACCTTTTTCAATCAGAGTTGTCACAATTTCCATATTTCCATGATTAGCTGCTAGGTGTAAAGCAGAATTGTTATAACTGTCAGTTAAGCTGGGATCAGCTCCATGTTCCAGTAAATAAGAACATATTTTATTTTCATAGTACACAGCTGGATGCTTGTAAAAAAGATCATTGTAATAATTCAGAAATCCAAGAAGAGGAGTTTCACCTTGACCATTTATAATATTTACATCAAAACCTTTTTCAATCAGTACTGTCACTAGTTCTAGATTTTCTTGTTTAGCTGCTTGATGTAAAACAGAATTATTATCAGTGTCTGTTTGATTACGATCAGCTCCATGATCCAGTAAAAACAAAACTACTTTGTTCTTATCAGCGTTCAAAGCTGTAATAAGAGGAGTTTCACCTTTATCATTTTTTATATTTACATCAATAACTTTTTCAATCAGAGCTGTCATAATTTCTACATTTCCATGTTCAGCTGCAAAGTGTAAAACAGAATTGTTATTATTGTCTGTTAAATTAGGATCAGCCCCATGGTTCAGTAAAAACAAAACTACTTTATTCTTATCAGAGTTCAAAGCTGTAATAAGAGGAGTTTCACCTTTATCATTTTTTATATTTACATCAAAACCTTTTTCAATCAGAGCTGTCACAATTTCTACATTTCCATGTTCAGCTGCTAAGTGTAAAACAGAATTCTTATCATTGTCTGTTAAATTAGGATGGTTCAGTAAAATCAAAACTACTTTATTCTTATCAGAGTTCAAAGCTGTAATAAGAGGAGTTTCACCTTTATCATTTTTTATATTTACATCAATACCTTTTTCAATCAGAGCTGTCACAATTTCTACATTTCCGTGTTCAGCTGCAAAGTGTAAAGCAGAATTGTTATTACTGTCTGTTAAATTAGGATCAGCCTCATGGTTCAGTAAATATAAAGCTATTTCTGTTCTGTTATGATATAAGGACAAATGAAGAGGAGTTTTCCCTTTAGTGTTAATTGCATTTATTTCAACACCCATTTCTATTACTTCTTTCACCACATCTATGTCAATTAGGGATGCTATGTGCAATGCTGAATTTTTGTCGTCATCCATTAAATTGATATCAGCATCATTTTCCAGTAACAACAAAGCTACTTCCTTTCCGTGTGTCACTGTATTTACAGCTTGATGAAGTGGAGTTTCTCCCTCACTGTTTACTGCATTAACATTAGCATTTCTCTCTATCAGTGATTTTATCATATCTAAGTCACCACGCAGAACTGAAATGTGAAGAGGTGATTCTAAAATCAACAGTTTATCTTCAAGAAACAGATCCAATTCAGTTTTATCTTCAAACAACTCTTTCAATTCAGATTTGAATATCTCCAAAAACACCAGATCTTCTTTCTGGCTAATATTATTTGGATCAGACAGCAGTTTTAATATAGTTTCCTCTTTATACAACTTCATCAATTTCTCATTAACAGCTACATACACATTAGGATCTGCTCCTTTATCAAGAAGACACTGAACAACATCTGCACTGTTAAACATCACTGCTACTTTCAGTACTTGAGTTTTCTTCCAGTTGTTCTCATCTGTACCATTACATCTCTGCTCAATGAGAAAATTCACTGTATCAGCGACTCCCCATATTGCTGCTGCTAAAAGTACTTTATCTCTGTTATCATCATTTAAACAATCAGGTTTCAGTTTTACTATTTCTTTTAAAACACTTGAAGTACTCTGACAAGCAGCAATGATAGCAATGTCTTCAATTTTGTTTATAGTATCAATGGTAACCAGTTTCCTAAAAACATGGCTTACATCAACAACTTCAGAAATCTCCAAATATATGTCACCTATATTGAAATCTGATTCAAGTACTACTCGTCTGAGGAACCTAACCAATAACACTTTAATGGCTTTTTCCTTGATTTCACTGGTGTGTTTCTCATTTTTTATGATGTCAGCTAAAAAACATGCAATCTTCATGTTACACGAACAAATAGAAACAAGTAAGAGATGTGAATATTCACTCAATTCCATCGCTTTTTTACACCGTAACAGTTCTTTGATTATGGTAACACTGTCTGTTTTTGAACAAGCAGCTGCACTCAGTATATCAAAAGGTGGAATAATGCCTGATTTTAGCAACATTCTCACAATATCTTCATCACCAAACCAACAAGCAACATGCAAGAGTTCTTTCTTCAGATCTTTTAATTTCATTTTACACAGTTGTTCTGCGAAAAATCTTGACAATGTTCTTATTCCATTCACAGTACACCAACTTGGAACAGATAATAAAACTATCCGTATGTGTTCAATTTGCAACTGCCATATGTAACTAGAATGATACTCTGAATCACTGTCAAGAAGACATGAAATAGTGCTAAATATTTCATCAGCAGTGTCTACATTTACAGATGATATTTTAAAATATGTAACTGCATGTTCATGTAGTGTTTGCTCCAGTATTTCAGACAATTTATCATTAAAGTATTTTTCCTCTATGAGATACTTCACAAACTCTTCATCTTTCAGTGATGGATGTGAAATAATTTCTTTGGCATTGCTTGATGCCATCAGGTCAGTAAATCTGCGAGCAAGAACATCAAAGCAGTCAGATCTAACAGTCATTGTAATGTGACTTCTGTTAGACACTCCAGGCGTCACAACATATTCTAACAACATGGAGACAGGACACAATTCTAGCAACTCTGCTGCTTTCTTTGGAAACTGTGATGAAAACACCAGAAACAAAGAGTCAAACACTGACTGGTGAATAAATGTGTATTTGTTGTCGCCACACTTCAAATAGGTACCACACATTCCATCAGCTATTTTCTTTATATCTCTAACGTCAGTGTTTTTTACACTTAGACAGACTCGCTCTAGCAGTCTTATTAATTTCATTATGTCACTATCAATGTCATTTTCAGATGAGTCCAGTGAATCGATGCTGAGACTGCCTTGCTGAAACATGATCAGCAGCAGAACTAGGTAATTGAGCTGTAAAGTTTCATCTTTTATCAAATTTTCCAGCTCTTGTCGGAGATATTCTACAGGTTTCTCAAAAAATTTAACACCTCTTTTTTGTGCATCATTTGAATTAACATAATACACACACACCTGAGGAAATCCTAACTCTGTACATGAACTAGCAATGACAGTCTCTTTATCATCTTGATCCATTGTAACAATCTTTTGTTCAAGATATTTGTTTAGAATTTCTTTCTTTTCATCTCCATCCAGACAATATTCATCACTCTGCAGGTCAAGGAGATGATTTTCATTAAACAGATCAAATTCCTTCAGCCTGTCTATAACTTCTGCAAATATTTGTTTTCTTAAAGTAATAATACATCTCACACGCTGATTCTCAACAAGACTCCACACCTTCGGAAAAAGCAGTTCCCAACACGACACAAAATTTAATACAAGATTAGTTTTACCAAATATATCATCAATGAGAATACATGTTTTTTCTAGCAATACAGGGACGAATTTGAAATCAGAGTGATGAGTCACGATGTAAGATCCTCTTTTTTCTTCTTTGGCTATATGTTTAATCATGTTCAAAGCTAGAGTTGTCTTTCCTGAACCTGGACTTCCTACTATAATCACAATACCATTCTTTTTCAAAAGTGCTACACCTCTTTTTTCTGCTCTTGTTTCAACATAGGCACTGCTGTCAACTGAGTTTAATAGTGACTCTGTAACACAAAATTAAAAAATTGACATCTATTATAACATATTTTAAATATATTTTACTATTTAAATATAAATAATATAATTTTTAACTACTCATCAGATATGAAGTTTTTAAAATAAAACAGCAGTTTTTGTCATAATTTTAGTTCATCAGAATTTAATGACATCATTAAGATGTAACAATTTTAAATGCAAAAGTAACGTGATAATTATCTTCTTATAAATTGACATCTTTCAGAAGTAAATACAAAAAGAAAGAAACAAAACAAGAAATACCTTTGATTTTGGGTGCTCGTCCATCAGTCTTTGCTGAAAAAATATAAAATAAAATAAGTAAGTTTATATTACTGATGATGAGTAAAAGAGAACGATTAAAGTGATCTGTACAGTTACTCTGTACTTTATTCATGGAACAGTCACCATATAACATTATTATTATATCTTTATCTATTTTACTATAATTATTTATTTACTATTATTAAAACTACTGGATTTTTTTCTCACTACTGTTACTTAGTTATTGTTATTGTTCATATTATTATTATTATTATTATTATTATTATTATTATTATGTTCTTCGTACTGTATTTTAATAATGACCGATATATTGACAGATATATTGGCTTGTTTAATTTATGCTGAATTATCTTAATAACAAAATCTAGGTAAGAGTGTTGATACTTACAATTTGGGCGTGTGTCTGTGTGTGTGTGTGATGTGATGTGTGTCTGTGTGTTCGTGTGTTCTTGTATGTATATTTGAGCGCATAAGACAAAAGTGCGCTAACAAAACCGCGCTGGCAATAACATTTGTTATTATTATTATTATTTAAGAAACATTTGTACTCAAATCATAAACTTCAAACAGTTACAAATTATAAGCACTGCTAGGTAGTCCATGACTTCAATTTCTTCAAATTGTACAAGCTCTCACAAACTTGGGAATTTTTAAATTTCTGTTTGGCAGCATTAACATCTGTTATGACATTTTCCATATGGGACTGTTCTAATCTGAATGCTTCAGGTTCAAATTTTTCAATTTCACAACTTACAACTATTATTTGTCGGATCCATATGTAGAGCATCTACTGCACAGTTTGAATAAAATCTGTCATTTGTTAGCATTATTGAATAAAACAGTATGTTTTAAAAAAGCTGTACAATCTTTACATTAAATCTCTGCATCTCTGGGTGTATGTATCTGGGTGTATGTCTATGTTTGTGTCTGTGTGAACGTTGTTCAGATTAGAGTGTCTCGTAGAAAAGTACTAATGAGTACTGTGATGTGCATTCTGTTATCTGTTAAACAGGCAGGCAAAAGAGCACTTTCAATTTTCAACATACTAATTAAATTGTTGTTGTCTCCTAATAGAACTCAGGCCAACGTTGTTGGTTTGGTGAATGGCAGTTTAATTTTAACCATGAGTAAACTGTCATTCAGCATAGCAAAAAAATGTGCGTGAAAGAAAATGAGCCAAGCAAGGATGGTTTTGGACAACCCTCATGTAAACTAAACAGTCGTTCGCACAAATTGTGCGCCCTTGGTGGTTTGTAGACATGTACATATGTATGTATTTATGTATTTTGTCTATGTTCGCTTGTGTTGGTCATATACTATAGCGATTAATTTGACATAGTTCTGTTATCTATAAAGTATGCTTCAGTTTCCACAGCTTCGTCTCCTGATACAGTATTTCTTTACTTGATAGATTTTTTTTATCTGTTCTAATATTTACATTATGTTCTACCACTGTTTGTGCTGCGGCAAATAGAAAAATAAATTATTTAAATTCACAATCTACAAGTGTTATTTCTAAAACTGTATGTAGCTACATGTATCAAAAATGTATGTTTGTGTGTTTATGTGTGCATGTTTTTGCATACGTCACCAGCTATTGCTAAAGGAGACATATCATTATGACCTGATTATGAACAACTGACTTTGTAGAACAGTGAGATAAGATAACCAAAAAAAAAAAAAAAAAAAAATGTATAAAATATAAAAAATGAGATCACTGCATCAGTACGTAGATTTTAATTCAAAATGTTAAAACATGGATATTCACATGATAAGATACTTAAAATGATGATTTTAGAAGCAGTGTCTAAAAACAAACGTGAGTAAAAACATTTCTAATCGCAGAGAATAACAGATAACAGAATCCTTGGATAGTGTATTGGTTATTGGTTGATACAAGTCACATATGGCAAGTGGGCTTTGTATTTTGGGCAACATTAATGGGTGTCAAGAATTTTAGTCAGTGTTTGATTTAAAGAAAAATAAGTAGTTTTCTCATGTAGTTGCTAGAAGGTCAGCACTGCAGTAGAATGACTTCTGAATAATTACTGAGTGAGCTTGTCTGGTAATTCGGTTTTACTTGTGTAGTTCACTGCTCTTTTAGGTTACATCCAGTAAGATTATGGGCACCAGAACAGGACAGAATGTCCATCAAATTTACAATAAATGTGTGTGTCCAAATACTAAAAGGCATGGTCAAAGACAGATTAAAAACAGCCTTTAGACGAAATACTTACTAGAAGTATCAATTTTATTACTATACTGAAGTGCAATATTTCATAACATGTTTAAGAATTACAATTTTTTAACCCATTACTAAGAGTTTTTTTAATTTTATGATATAAAATTCGTGAACGTTTCAGCAAGTTATTGGTTGGGTTTTCTGTTGGAGGCTACTTATAAATGTTTACACGGGATTTTTGACAAATGTGTTTCTTGTGATGACTTGGTGACATCAGTATCAGAAACTGCTACAACTTCAAAGATACATGCATCATATATTGGAAAGGATATTTCATGTGAATGCTAAATATATTCATATCTCAGAATTTGGACTCGTCTCCTTTAACGAAAGTGGGTCACGTGTGCATGTTGTTCAGATCACAGTGAGACAGAAAAGCACTAATGTGTATTATATTATATATTAAACATGTACAGAAACTGAACATTTTCAGTTTTCAATTTACCAATTAAATTGTTTTCGACTCCTAACTGAACATTTTTCACAGTGATGTATGTTTACTGTTGGTTGTACAAGTATTATTTGACTATTTGTGAAACAGAGTGAATACATTTTTAAGGACAGGATACAGTATTAATACAATCTATTAAAAGTATTATTGCATATCACAATATATGATTTTAAAATGTTTTGACTGATTATGTGCAGGTGCTATGAAATAAGCCTTACTTTACAGTATTAAAATGTGTAACAGTAAATACAAGGCTAATTATAATTATAATTATAATCACGATGAAGTAATGAAACAGTGACTTGTGTTTACGAATGACTACGATGGAACTAAATAATATATTGAAACAAGTGTATCAATAAAGTAAACAATATATTGAAATATTCTGTTATTACAAATATACAAATAACTTTGAATGTTTACAATTTCCTATCAAAAAAGTAAGCAGTATATTGAAATACTGTGTGTATTACCAGAACTCCTTGACGCAGGTTGTAGTACGCGACGTTTTGCATCTTCTTTAACTTGTTTATCCAGGCGAGAAAGAAATGAAGGACGTCCTGAATACTTAAATATTTTATCCATATTGGTTGAGCTGTAAAATATATAATTATTTTTTATGTAGAAGGAAGAAACGAAATGTTTTATTTACTTATTTTATTTACTGTTATATGGGATCATACATAAGATTTAGGAACAGTCAGATAACAAAAGAAGAAACCCACCGCAGTCACTTCACAGTCTACTCTTTCTTATTAACAACAAGTGATGTTTCATTTACACCTACCCACAGACAGTACACACTATTTCATTCATCAGCTGATAAGCACTGCTAAAATCAAAACAGTTCAAGATTCCATTAGAAGGAATTGATCCAAATACTTACCACCTTGCACACTTACTAGAGACCTACATTTAGTACCTTGTATTAACACTTATAGACTGTATTCTCAACTTTTGTTCTACAAATATATGCTTCGAACATTTTTCAAACGTAATCAATTGAAAAAGGTTTTAATAAATACTTTTTTAATTTGAGCTGTTAGATTATGTTATTTAAAAATTCTCATGAAAGCACTATTTCACAATACTGTTATGTAAAAACGTAGTTCTAATTAATTATTTTGTTTTGGATTTACTCCTTTTTTTTTCTTTTATACATTACAAATATACATGGCAAAAATCAACAGAACAGAAATCACTGTAAATGACTAAATCCGTGCACTGTCTCAGCTGGATCAGCTCAGATATTTCAGGATTCAGATTCATGTCAGGCATCATATAAAAAGTATTAGAATCAATTCCTCTCTTAGTTTTCTCAATCCTATTACTAAATTATATAAATAATACAAGTTTATAAATATAAATAGTTTTACTAAGTTATATAAACAATACGAAAATAAATATAACATACAAACAGTTTTACTAAGTTATATAAACAATGCAAATATAAATATAACACAAACAGTTTTACTAAGTTATATAAACAATACAAATATAAATATAACATACAAATACTTTTACTAAGTTATATGAACAATACTGCTCGGCTTAGTAAATTATGTCACATAAACAATATTAATGTATAAATAATATCAGAATAGTTTTATTTAGATACATTCAAACCTACACACATCAGCTTGACTACGGTTACAGTAATCAGTTCATTAGTGACCTCCAGCACTCTACATCAAAACCAATACTATAACTCTTCAGCAGTGCTGCCCAACCTTTTCCGAACATGAGCCGGATTTAAGAAAAAACGATGCCAGTGGGCCGGACTCACATTTCTAGCCTTTCATTTTTTAATACAGCTACTTGAAATGGTTTGATAAAGTATTCAGAACTGAAAACATTGATTCTATTATTCTATTTATAGAAATTATCCATTATACAATTATAATTCATAACTCAATTTATACATAGGGGTCCTACATATGATACTATTTCTATTACTTCTTCACTGCTATCAAAAAATTATAGTCTCCAGATATTACATGAATACGAAATGACCATTAAAAATTTTGATTTAGAACCTTACATTCTATAAAACAAATTTAACAATTGATCAAGATTAAAAAAAAAAACATTTGTTCAAATAAATGGCTTTGTATTTCAATAATAAAACTATTTTATTTAGATGTATACCGGTAATGAACGAAAATATCAGTGAGAAACTTGAAATTGTTTCGAGTCATCAAGAAGGTTTTCAATGTCTGCCGGAATATTTGTTAAAGCCAGTCGGAGTCCATCTTCGAGATGACCATCACTCAAAGAATTTCTTTTGTTCGATTTTACTAATTGCATGCCGAACCGAACAAAACGAGAAAACGTTTTTAGTAGCAAGTAAGATTTGGATATTGAGTGTGAGGCAGACCGTATTTGTAGAAGTCCATCAGATTCCTATTTAAAAACTGACTCTTGACAGTCACTTTGTAATTCATTCAATTTCATTTGAAGCTCAACGGAGGCATCAGCAGGATCCACGTCAAAAGGCACTGAAAAAGTTTTCAGCTGGTCTTCACAAGCACGGAACTCCTTAAATCTCCTGGCAAATTCTTCCTGCATCCGTTTTAACTCGCTCACAAAGAATTCCCGGTTTATGGCTGAAATGTGCGACTGTTCCTGAAGGCAACGAAAGTTTTGCTTCAAAAAATGCTGCCACGTGTTCTCGAATATCGTAAAAGCGTTTCAAAGTACGTCCATGGCTGAGCCACCTGATCTCGGTAAAGTAAGGAATGCCAGAAAATTCGGCGTTTATCTCATCGAGAAAATTTCGAAACTGTCAATGATTTAATGCACGACACCGAATGAAGTTGACAGCTTCCACGACATTATCCATGTCGAGATCAAACTTAATGATTTTGGAGCAAAGTGATTCCTGATGTATAATGCAATGGTACCACAATATTTGGTCTTTACTCACATTCAGGGATTCCAGTTTTCTTTGGATGAAACCACGCAAACCTTGTTCCTTGCCGATCATGGCCGGTGCACCATCGGTAGCAATTCTAACCAGGCGATCGTAAGTCAGTCCCGCCTTTTCGAGTGCAGTATCGATTTCTTTGAAAACAGCACCTGTGAACTTTCCTTTCATGGGACATAGAACGAGTAATTCTTCAGTGATATTAAAACGTGAATCAACATCTCTCACGAAAATCGCCAGTTGTGGTGTATCAGTCATGTCAGTAGATTCGTTCGAAGTTTTTACAAAGTTCGTTCAACTGCATTTTCGTATTTTCGGGCAGTTCTTCCATCCTTCGGGTTATTGTATTATGCGACAAGCTAACACATTTTATAGCTTTCTCTTTCTCTGGGCACAGAATTTCATTCGCCGAGGTGATACATTCTTTGACAAAGTCTCCTTCCGAAAAAGGTTTCATGTTGCGTGCAATCTTTTCAGCAATGACGAAACTTACTTTGGCGTATTTTTTCGATCCATCGTCTATTTTCCGAAAAATATTCTGTTGCGAGACTAAATTCCTTTGAAGTTAAAGTGCTTTCCCCTTGTGTTGATCTCCTTCATAATGATTACGGTCGAAGCGTGCTTTAATGTGTAATGCCGTTTTTGGAACTGCGACTGTTTCACCAAAGATCAGACAGAGACATTTTGCATTTGATTCCACGAAGAAATACAAATTTGTCCACGCCTCGTTAAACCTGCGGTCCTCCTTGTCTACTTTTCTGATTTTTCTAGCCGACGCCATGGATGAACAAAATTTGAAATTTATTGTGAAAAAGAAACTACTGTAATTTGCTCATCGGTATAAGAAGGCTTCCGTATCAAAAGTTGTGCCTGAGTAAATTTGAAATTATACCACCTCAAATGCCAGTTTTATTGATGCGGAAAAGTCACGTGATATTATTCCTAAAAAAACGACACCTTCAACCACGATAGATTATTGTGGCGTGCGCGCCCCGGTGTAAAATGCCATAGATATTTCAATAAGAAACGGTAAAAAGTTCAGCTTTTTCTATTGAAATATCTATGGTAATTTGCCAGCAGTCCGTCTTCAACTGGCTGAGGTGAGCGCTCTCAGGCTTTTGAATGGACGACCGAATCAATCAATCGTACACTCTGTGATACTTCACTTTTTATCAATTTTTCGATGTCAGCAAACACTCTATTTTTAGACATAACGCTACTCCATTCTTCAAACTGAAAACTATTGATTTAGTAGCCAATCATCATCGAAGAAAAATAACAGTAGTAAGCGTCTGCGTTAATGTTAAGGAATAAATTGAAGACCGACTAGCGGGCCGGATTCTAAGGCTTCGTGGGCCGGACGTTGGGCAGCACTGCTCTTCAGCCTTGGCATTCATGAGTCCAGTTTTGAATCCACTGGAGCACATTTGGGATATCAGTCAGCATTTTAGATACATTGGAAGTGGAATCAACTTAGAACTGGGAATGACTTCAGTTGAACTTTTAACAAATACAACTTTTAACTCGAGAAATGAGTGGGTGCTGAAGGCAGTTGAATGTTTACTTATCACTGGATTATTTAACTACAGATGTAATCTAGAGACTCAAAGTAACATTTTCTCTCTGAAATAGATTTCTTAAACTATTTTAGAAACTCTGCAGCTCCATACTGTGGAATGTGTTTTTAGTGTTAGATTTTTGGAATAAATCAGTATGAACATATTAATAGTTCAAATGAGGGTGACTGTTATATTTGTTAAATAAATATTGTAATCATTCTTCTCTATTGTGTCTGTATAAACATACTTTGAGAATTTGTAGACTTCAATTTTCAGGAATCTTCTAAATTTTCATTCCAAATCTTGATCACTTCAGACATTTAATGTACAGACATTTCCTGTTTGCTGTGTTTGAAACTTCATCTCGACAAACTACCAACAAGTAGTAACATCTATAAATAGTGCAGCCATTATCATACTGACACAGACTTTCTTTATTTACTATTTATTTTTGAAAAACGGTTTCTCATTCATAAATTTGAAGAAAGAAAAAATGTTCTAAAGTTATTTCGTTTAGTTATTCTACAGTAATTGTGATTGTGTTTGAACAAATATATCTTCACTTAAATGTAAATGTAAATGTTTTTAAATGGTTTAATAGTTTACTGAATGAAAATTAGTCTAAAGTAAATATAATACAGATTATAAGTAACACCTAATAATCCAATTTAATGCCAAGAACATACAGCTAATTGTGTGGTTACTAGTAAACGGTTGGGGGGTTTGCGGCCAAATGGAATTAACTCTAGTTGACTGGCCCAACATAATATTAGAGCTGCGACATACACACCACCTCGCTTGTGAGAGAGAGTGCCTGACCCAGACATTCTTTACTACAGCTTGCCCTGATTATCACATTAACTGTTTTACTGACTGCCTGACACAAGTCGGTCTCTTCCATTCAAGCGTCATTACAGCAACTGCTCGATAAACTATCCATTGGAAGCCAGCCTTTTTTATTTAAAAAAAAATACAGACCGTTCCTAGAAATCAAAAGAGGAAAGTGTCTGTCCAGACAACTCGAGGAAGACGAAAGCATAGGACCACACATCTTGTATTTTGTCGACAGAGCCGCCTGAACAGTGAAGGGCCATGGTCGATACCACGGTAGTTCCAGAAGGGAACGACATGACTGATCGACCAGCTCCTCTCATTCCGTTTGGTGCCCGCAAGACAGAACAATGGAAAACGGTAAGTCAGATACTACTAGTAATTTTGAAATTGGGTATATCGATATTTTACCTCGACTACCTTTTCAAATTGTCAGTACGTTTGACGGGATAGGGATCAATGTACCTGAAAATTTGGGAAAGGAAATATGTTGAGTTATCCATAGTATTGAATAATGAACATGAAACAGAAGCAGTCAAGGTGGCTTAGGTGAACTTGTGTAGAAGAGGGGGGGACGAACTAGAGGTCCGAAAAAAGGATAAGGGCAGTTCGTGATTTATGATTTTTATGAGTGTGTTAAAATATTTAAGGGATATTAGGATGTTAGCCAACAGAAGCAGTATATGACCATGTCAGAATAAAAAGAATGCTAGACACCAAGAAAACTCATGGTAGGTAATAGACAATGATCTCTGGTTATTGTTGTGCATGTCGGGAATAAGGTATAGGAGGCAAGCTGGAGTAGGCCAGAAAAGTTCTGGGCGCCAGTTCACCAGTTCTTTCATGCAGTCTAGAAAGTGATGTTTCATTTACACCTACCCACAGACAGCACATACTGTTTCATACAAGCTGAGATGGGGGTGGCGTTAGTTAATGCTGGGAAAATGTACACTTGCCAAATGCGGAAATTGCGGACGTCGGAACTAGCAGCACAGGAAATAATTAAAGGTTTTACTAAGATATTTAGACTACAGTATCGGGAATCTAGAGTAGCAGCAGGCAGATGCAAACAATTGAAAAAGTGTAACACAGGGTCCAGAGATTAAAAAAAAATAAATAAATAAAATAAAATAAAATTGAAAATTAAAAAATAAATAAATAAATAAAAAAGAAAAATAAAGAAAAAAGTAAAGAGATACTGTTTGGGAGGCCGGGAGGACAATTTACAGAATGCCCATTTAAAACCCTCAGAATATCCCCCAGGATTGGTATCATAAAATGGAGACTTCAGAGTTATTCACCATCTTTCCTAACCAAATCTAAATTTGGTAAATAATCACATTGATCCAAGTGTGTGTTCTGTAGACGGTAGATGAGAGAGCCCTGTTAGGAAAAGCTGATATAAAATCAGCATTAAGGCTACTACCACTATTTCTAGGAGATTTCAATTTGTTAGGGTATAAAATGGATGATCTGTACTACTATGACAAGAGTTTATCCATGAATGAATCAGTCAGTTTGAAAAGTGTTCTACTCTTATTCAGTGGGAAGCTGAGAGGCAGTATGTGCATGACTGGCCGGTTGTGCTGCATTACCTGGATGATTTTCATTTTAGGGGCAGGGCAGGGTCAAATGAATGTCACAAGGCAATAGGAAGTTTTCAGACATTATGTTGCAAGTTTGGGGTTCCAGTTGCAGAGGAGAAAACTGTGGGACCGAGCACGGTTCAAATATTTTTCGGTATAGAAATAGATACAATATTGCGCCTACATCTGAAGAAATAGGTAGGATTAAGGCAGCGTATGGAGCTTACTCGCAAGAAAAGAAAAAAGATTGCAATCACTAACTGCGTCCATGAATTGTGCCTCCCAAGCACTAAAACCAGGCCAGACTTTATTAGATGGATGATTAATGCAACAAGGAGTTACTAAACCATGTCACACCATCAGGGTTACCCAAGGGAGGCATGAAATATGCATAACAGGATCTTCTGTGGTCCAGTGGGCAGGAATCCAGGACAGGCAAGGCCAGATAGAAGCAACCTAGGTTTGATGTGGGCTGGTATCAAGGTAAAATGATATGGTAACAGGGGAAAGCGATAGTCCCAGCTAGACAGTTTTATTTTAGATAAGTTGAAACACCAGCCCCACCTAATACTGTCATTTTACAGCTGTGATCGAATGACATGGTGACAATGAAAAACAAGGTTCTGATTCAGAACGTCACTTGCTCGGTCCTGCGACTGAACGCTCCTCCCCTGTGTGAGGATCATATTGTTGAACATGCTGCCTCACCTTGATCTAAACACCCAAAGCAGGTAGACAAGGCTGAGGAAACGGCGAATGGGGCAGTGAAATCACTGATCCTTGCAGAAGGAGGAGCAGTAACTGGGCACCCTGCAATGAGAGTTGGAGATCTGGAGCTCTTCTTGACTGATTGGGTGCACTTGTCACGTAAAAGAAATACATTGTATCTGGAAGCAATGCTGGGCTCAGTGGAACTGTTGGTTTTGGGTGGGGACAAGGTGTTTCCATGAGGTAAATGGATAGATGGAATTGATATAGACTCACTCTGGTGTATGGAACACCGGGAGCCTGCCAGAGGAATCTGCAACACCTTCGAGGCCGAATGGAATTGCTCAGCGCACCTATGACTTTGACGAGGGGGCTAGTGTTAATTACAGCATTTACAGATTGGAACCTTGTCTCTTGTCCACTCTCTGATTTAAATGTCAGGAGGGGTATAAGCAGACAACCATGTGTGCCAGGCTGGCACGGACGAACCACATACAGTATCAGGATAGCGGTCTGGATTGACTCCAGGGGGTCCTTGGTTATTAAGTGGTTATTAGTTTTAGTCAGCTGCATCACATTTTATCCAGAAAGTTAAAGTGCTTAGGGGGCATTCATATAGAGGCAAATATAGATGTAAATAGTTACGTATCCCCGAAGGTCTTACTGGCAAATAGTTAACTGTGTAAATGGAAAAATGTTAACAGTGAAGACTGTAAATAAATAATAATAATAAAAATATATGAATTTATAAAAAATATGTTTGTGTTACATATTATATTATATATATTTAATGTATCATTATATTATATCTGGGCATGAATAACTTGACAGATTGAAGATGTATATACGTAAACACACAGCTCCAGTTGAAACAAACGTTTTTATTGCTAGACTGTGTCAGGACAAAATCAGTAAAAAAAAATGTATTTATGCTTCAAAATCTTCGGATGAAAATTAGTGTTACCTAACTGGGGTTACAAGTTTTGATAATACTTGCTAAAGAGTTATTAAGTATTTGAAGAAGCTGAAGTTAAGAATATTCAGTGACTGAAAATATAAAACTTTTTTCTTTTTTAAATAAATGACAAACATTCACCATAATTTCCATTTATAAACTGTTCAGTAAGTCCTGTTATTTCATTTTTTGAAATGTAAATAAATCAATAAATCAATAAATAAATAAATAAATAACAAAGAAAACAAGATAACTAAGGTAAAAAATAATTTTATTTGATATTTATTGTTTCTATTATCAGAGACAGATATGAAATTTGCTTTTTAAGTCGATGTAAGATATTTAATGTAAAGGTTGAAAACTGCTAAAGAAATAATTATAATAAACAAACAACAAGAATGAAAAGTAATTTGTTTTAAAACAAAACATCGACCCAGCTTATGACTAGCTTTGAAAATTTAAGTTTGTATCGGTCTTGTACTGTAAATTGTACACTTATAATATTAAATTTTAGTATGTTTACTGTTAATCACAATTCTTATTTCAAATATGTACGTGTGTATGTTTATGCTTCTGTTTGTGTGTCAATATTAATAATAAGAACAAACTGAACATTTACTTACTTACAGTTCAGTTTAACCCATCTTTAGACATTAGCTGCTGTATGTTAAACCAGTTGTCTGTAACTGACCATACAACTTTTCTGTCCTGTGAACAGAACAATACAAAACTTACATTTACCTTTCTTCTTAAAATAATATTGTCAAGTAATACACTTTCTTTTATTATTATTATTATTATTATTTTATTATTATTATTATTATTATGAAAGAACTGCTGTCATTTAAGGAAAATATTTAAAATAATAATAATAATAATATTAATAATAATAAGTATCAAAAATTCTTTAAAAGACTTAAAACTGATGCTTAAAATTTAATTTTGTTTATTTATTTATTATCAATGTACATGGATTTGGTTAGTTTACAAAATAAAATGTTATGAATCAAATGTCATGAACTTTTAACAAAAATAGATCAGCTCTATTTTCTAGCATATTTGCAAAATACAAGACTTGTTTCAGTCACATGATAGTTTTATACGTACACAAGTTATTGAGATAGCATGGTTGCCTCTGTTCTGACTGAAAACAAATTGTTACTGCACATTCTTTTTGCCAAAAAATCCAAATAACTAGATAGCAAGAAAATCCAAATACCAGGATATGAACAAAAACAAAGTAACTTTACAGAAAGGCAGTGCACTTATGTGTACTGTTTTAATACAGTGTCAGGTAATATATGTACATGTATGTGTGATTGTGATTTGAGTAAGACAGATAACGGTAAATGATATGTGTGTGAAACTAAAACTAGAAACAGACTAATGTCAAAGGCAAATAAAATTATCAACACAGTGATCACAAATTACCGCCCTTGGAATTAGCAAACATCAACTTCCTCGAACAAAAACTATTAATATATGCTTTTTTAAACAAGATAAGGTAAACGACAACAAAACAATAATAAATAAATAAATAAATACATAAATAAATAACAAAAATTAAATAAAATTATATATATATATAAATACTCTTTTCTGTCATACAGCACTTCATTCAGTTATGTTTAAGGTAATCTCTAATACTTTCCTTCACATCGCATTCCCATTAATTTGCTTAGTGAGAACATTGATTGATTCATTTCTGACCAACGAGTGACTGTCTTTTAAGGCTTCCCGCATTTTCACCGTGATATGTTCAGAATAATCTCCGTGTTTATTTTATTAGAAAAAGCAGAAATTGCTCTTTTCATGAATTATGCTTGATCGGGTGTCTTTTGCAGAAAGAAAAATAATTTTCACTTTAAATACCTGTTTATTTGTTTTTTTTGTTCCGAAACAAGTTTGTTTTTAGATTTATGAAAGGAAAACGTCATTTTGAATATGCTTTTTCATATGATGTTACTTTTATAACGAGAATGGGGAAAACGAGGGATGGCGGAAACGAAACCATGTGTATTTTCTAACGCGTAAAAATGCATTTTATTATTATTATTATTATTATTATTATTATTATTCAGAACATTATTATATATATATATGTTTTCCATTAAGAAAATAATAATCACTTGAAAAGGAATACTTTTATCTTTGCTTAGTCGATCAGGAAAATCCAGAAAGAAATTTTTTTTAAATAAAATAACTAATAATAACAGTAAAATAAGAAGAAAAAAAAAAAGATAAAAAGATAAAAAACAAAATAAAGAAAAGTAATAAAATTCATATCACAGATTTGTCCTGAATATGCAACTAATCGTAATTATTCTACACTTTTTGTAACGTCCTAAACACACTAATTTACATCAGAATTAATATTAATTAATTTTTAAATTTTCCATAGATATGTATTCCTCTATCGACTGCTTTATGAGATAACTGAACAATATGCTTTATTTATTTATTTATTTATTATTGTTGTTGTTGTTGTTAATATCATTAAACTTTTGTTTATACAACATATATTATTACTCAATGAAAAAAGATATAGAAAAGGTTTATTTATTTATTCATTTTTCGTTTGTTTGTTTATAATATAATTTAATTTCTTCATAATTGTTGAGAATTATTTTTAAATGAAAACGCAAACGTGCGCCGAGTTTCGGATGTGAGAATCTGGGTTCTCCGTAAAAAGAATAATAAGAAAATAAAATAAAGTAATTAATTTTATCTTGAGGAATAAATAAACAATGAACAATTGTAAATAAGTAGAATTTTAAACCTGTGTAGTTACGCTGATTGTCAGAGAATACAATAAATGTGGGTATCGAAGATAATGATAATAATAGTGCCTAGTTTTGTCTGTGAAACAGTAGGTCAGATTGTAAACACAACACAAATAATAATAATAATAATAATAATAATAATAATAATAATATAAAGAAGAAGAAGAAGAAAAAGAAGAAGAACGAAAGAAAAAAGCTGTACTAAGTATAAACACCATTGATGAACGAGCAGTTTGTAAAAATATTAATGTAAACTTCGTTCAGTTATCTTATAAGATAGTCGATGGAGGAATGAATCGTCTACAGAATAACTCATTATGTGAAATGACAAATTTGAAATTAATTGTTTCGTAAGTATTGATGCCGATGTAATTCGGTAAGTCGCAGAAAGTATGTTCAAGCTTTAGTCACCGTTAATAAAGTAACAGGTTAATTTCTACATTGGTACAATTATAGAGTTGTAATTTAAAATGGCTAAAATAAATATTCCTTATTACAGTTCTACTTATTAGCTGATATTGTTCTTGTTTTTGTCTTCTTTTTTCTTTTGTATGTTTTGTTTTTTGAAATTGTTGTATCTTCTCGTGATAATTATTTCTGCCAAGGGTCTATAGAAGATTCAATTTATTGTTAAATTTCTTTTTTCATTAATGAAATTATTTCTTATGTTATAATAGTACGATATATACGTACTTGGTAATTGTTTGAGAATAAACATTTATTATAAAACTTTGTCATTAGATTTTAAAATAAACAAGCTCACTGGTCTTTGAGATCAGATCATTGTCACGTGATCTAGAGATGTAAATCTTTAAATACTTAACATGAATTTGGTCACGTAGACACGAGTTACGAAAGAGCAGACTTTATTGTTTTACAAGTCTTATATATATATGAAAGATCCCAGTTAGTTTATTGTTGAATTTCTTGTTTCATTTAAATGAATTTTGTTTTAATTAAATTACAATATTGCAATGAACTGAGAGTAATTACACAGGTTTCAAATTGTGCTTGTTTACAAATCAACCGTGAGCACGATTAACATGCGATCTAAGTATCTATACATGTACTATGCACAGTAACATATAGAATAATAATAATAATAAGAAGAAGAACAACAACAACAACAAGAACTACATGAAGAATAACCACAATGATAATCAAATTAATCAAATAAACAAATTAAATAATAAAAATAAACCAAAAATAAAATTACGCATGAAATAAAACATAATGTTACTTTATTATTTTTAAATGAAAACGCAAATATGGGCCGAGTTTCGAATGTAAGAATCCGGGTTGTCCATAAAAAGAATAAAATAAAATAAAGTAATTAATCTTATCTTAAGGAATAAATAAACAACCAACAGTCACTAGTAATAGCAGTGTAGGAAAAGGTTTTGCCTACCTTTGGATGGAAATTGAAGAAAAACTCGAATCTTGCCCACTAGCGAATTGTCACAAATTTGTAAAACACACGTCACAGGTTTCCACGTAGTATGTTGCGTTGGTTGCTTCGTGACAAGGTAACCACAATCATTTCTAAGTATAGCACTTTTATCTAAGTGGTTTTTATACTTGCTCAAAAAGATATGCGCAGTAAACAGGTGGCAGCTACATCATTTTCTTATATAAGCTTAACGAGAACTTGAAATAGCACACACACACACACACATAATTATTAAGATTTATGTTGCACGTCCAGCAAAGAAGATACTCTGTAGTACTCTGTTTTCGTGTCACAGAAGTTAGGGCAGGCATTTTTAATTTTATTATTTATTTTTATTTCTCACTCACTCTGCGTTTAGTCATGAAACGTTCGTGATAAAATACACTGAATCGTAAAGATAATTTTATTTTATTAACCTTCCAGCCAACTTTGCATTTCACATTTATTTATTTATTTATTTATTTACACTTCAGTTAAATTATATGCCAGTTTCAGGTCAATATATTTGATAAACATATAATTTTAACTGTGACCATAATAATAAATTTATTTTTTGTAGTACCAGTATGAACCAATGTCTTTTTACACTTTCAAGTGAACCTGTCTCAATAAGAAGAGATAATGCACTTCGTTTTACATAAAAGAAACTTCTAAGTGCAGTTCGTTCTAGGTCACAGGTTTACTTCTATGTACAAATTAGACACATGCGCGTTCACACACACACTCCAAAGTCGGAGGCGGAAGGAGGCACACAGAAAGAGGAAAAATAAGAGAAATAATTCGAGAATAATAATAATAATAATAATAATAATAATAATTTTATTTTTTTTTGCACAATAACACTCAAGCGCAACTGAATTTGTACATACATTATTATTACTACCGTTTTTAAACATTAAAAACAAAATAAATGCTTTCTTTGTAATCACAACACAGAACATAAACCATACACTCTCAAACGTTGGGAGACTGATAAATAGAAAACACATGACATAAATCTTTCCGTGACGGAATTATTTATATTTCCTTTGGGTTTTGACAATTTCAATTAATAAACAGGAATTTTATTAATTTCTTCATCAAGGCTAACGAAGATTTTCTCCACAATTGCTCTGGCTAGGCCTGCTATAATTTTAATGTATGTTGTTGAGTAAATTAGCGACTTTTCGGGAAAAAAGGAAAAACACCAGTTGTGTTGATACATTGCTACACAGACACACAATTTAAAAAAGAAACAACAAAGATGTGCTTTCTTTGTAATAAACAAAATAGCACATAAGCAACAAACTCTCAAACAACTGAAAAATGATAATTAGAAGGGACATAACATACATCTTCCACAACGTAATCAGTCACATTTCCTGTTGCTACCGATAATTTCAGTTAACAAACTTGAATTTTGTTAATTTCTTTTTCAATGCTAACGAAGTTATTCTCTACTGTTGGCTTATTTGGCTATGCCTTTGATACTTTCAACGTCTGTTGTTCAGTAAATGTCAGTGAGTGTTGTAATGTAAGTACTCTGACTTCGCGTCTATTTAATGTATTTTCTTTGTGTACGCGTTGTTAATTAAAATGTGTTACTGTAAGCGTATTCGCATCTTCGGAATACCAGACTTACTCTACAGTGTTATTTTTGAAATCTCTAAATATTACAGTAACATACTCATGTAATAATGTATTAAAAAATAAAAAACAGTTGAAAAACTATAGTCTGTTCATTGCTAACTCGTGTCTACGTGACAGAATACGTGTCCGTGACCTTGGCCAGTGAGCTTGTTTATTTTAAAATCTAACGACAGAAAAATAATGAGTATTAATATTAAACTTTTCATTCTCAAACATTTACCAAATCTGTTGATATCATTGATTTCATTTCTTAGTTCATTGCAATATTGTAATTTAATAAAACGAAAAAATCATTTAATGGAAACAAAAACTTTAAGAACAAACTAACTGGAATCTTTCATACACGAGACAATAATAATAAAGAACCACACTCGCAGATCAACATAAAATGTTTCTGTTTAATCATTTGATTTTAAACCTCACCATACTAATAAATAATATAGACTTGTAAAACAATAAAGCCTGCTCTTTCATAACTCGTGTCTGCGTGACCAAACTCATGTTAATTATTTAAAGATTTACATCTCTAGATCACGTGACAATGATCTGATCTCAAAGACCATTATTTTAAAATCTAATGACAAAGTTTTAAAATAAATATTTCATTCTCAAACAATTACCAAGTAAGTATATATCGTATATATTATAACTTAAGAAATAATTTCATTAATGAAAAAAGAAATTTAACAACAAATTGAATCTTGTTTGACCCTTGTCAGAAATAATTTTAACGAGAAGATACTCCATATTAAACAGTTTAAAAAAATAATAATAAAATAATAATAATAATAATAATAATAATTATTATTATTATTATTAAAGATATAATTCGAGTAAATAACAACGACAACAACAACAACAACAACAACAATAATACTACTACTACTACTACTACTAATAATAATAATAACAAAACAACAACACAGGAACCAGAATAATGAAGTGTACTTTGATATTAAAGTTTCAAATGTGACCTACGGTTTCACGGACAAAAGAAGGCAGTATTAGCAACATTATCTTCGATACCCGCATAACGACATTTATTGTATACACTGGTTTCAAATTCTTGTTTGCAACTCAACCATGTCACGATTAACGAGCGATCTAAGTATCTGTACATGTACTATGCACAGTAAAATATAATAATAATAATAATAATAATAATAATAATAAAAACAATAGCAACAACAACAACAATAATAATAATAATAATAAGAAGAAGAAGAAGAAGAAGAAGAACAAGACGAATAACAACAATAACGATGATTGTAATATTAAGAATAATAAGAATGATAATAAAATGAATCAAATAAACAAATTAATTAATAAAATCAGATACAAAATAAGTTATGAGTGAAATAAAAATAAAATGAGGTTCTTGAAGATAAATGAACGTGAAAAGTTATAAACATACATGTCCATAAAAAGTTAACTTTCCTTCTGTAACATAACATTTAAAACACGACGTATTATTATTAGTTTATTTATTAATTTATTAATTTATTTATGTTTTATTTATTTTTTCATATTTAATACATTGGTCAAAGACAACCCCAAATATTATAATCGAATAAAATACTTTAAAAAACACCAGCCTATAAGATATATGTAGTTATCAGTGATACAAGTAATAGAAAAATAAATGAATATCTCAGATAATAATGAAATAAAATAAATAAATGAATAAATAAATAAATAAAATAGAGATGTCTCTGTATTTTAATTGTCGTTGTTGTTTAGTTATTTATTTATTTATTTATATAACGTTTGTATTTCTACATAAACGTTTCACATTGTGTTCATTATCATAGAATCTGACCTCTGACTATGGACACTGACACTGACAAAAGAACTGGGTACCTGTATCTAACTCAGTCGGTGGTTTTTCAATACTGCTATTCATGTGACGCCACGTACAAATGCGACGTTGCGTGATTTCTCTTCTGCGTGACGTCAGATGTTTGGTTTCAAGTTTTAATAAAGAACGTTTAGGACCCACACAGTTTGTTGTTATCTTTGAGGTCACAGTTCAGGTCAACCATTTATTTGAGTTCGGCTAGAACTCTACCATTTATACAAATTTATTGAAACTTTGCATGCGGGGAAAGAAAAAGACGGAAAAAATACGTGTAATAAACAATAATAGCGTGCAATACAAAGGTCCCACAGAATATTGAATTAATAATTTAAATTTACTTACTTTTCTCATGTTTAAGAATTGAGTAAGTAATTAAATACGTAATGAGAAATTCGATGCTTTAATACCCAAGACATAGGTATTCTTCAGCTACGATGAGTTTATAAAAATAAAACGCGACACTGCAAACATACAGAAAATAAACTCCGATAAATTTTGTTTTAAAACCATTCATATTAACATCCATTTCTTTATATTTTTCATCTTCTTCTTTCTCATTCTTTTCTCAAACTACAATTATCTATAAATAACTTTAAGTGAACAGCAAGTATCTCATTTCGGGTATTATACTCTTTGTCTTGATAAATCAACTCAGGAGCATCCACGGAAGCATAACGACTCCCTTGACCTTGACCTTTATTTTTTTAATTTTGTTTTTCTCTTATTCATTTTAGTTTAATATCTATATCTAACTATCTATATAGGTAAGTATGTATGTATGTATTTACGTATGTATGTATGTGTGTGTATTATGCGTGTGGCTGTGGGTGAGTGTGTGTTATTGGATGTCGACCTATAAGTCTGTTTTGTACCTATATATTGTCTGCAGTTCATATACATGTGTTTACTTATATTTATACCTGTGTGTTTGTGCATAGTGTTTGCGAACACTCTATTTTAGAAAATGAAATAGTCCGATAAAACAACAAAGAAAAAAACAAAACAAAAAACACACACACACAATTAATCAATAAACAACTTGGAGAATATTTATACATAGTGAAAAAATTTAATAATGATGATGATGATGATAATAATACTAATGAACTTAGACAGAACTAGTCAGTATCAGTCATATTATCTTCAATACCCGTGAAATGACATTTTTCTATACTCTAACAATGGTTTCAAATTCTCACTGTTAACAAGTCAATCGTGAACACGGTCATCATGCGATCTAAGTACCCGTAGAGCTATTAAACACAGTAAAAGGAACGCACAAAGAACAAAAACAAAATCCGCAAGAACAGCAGCAACATCAACGGCAACAAAACAACAACTATAATAATAATAATAATAATATTTATTATTATTATTATTATTATTAAAATGAAAAAATATTGAACTAAAATAAAAAAATGAAATGAAAAATTAACAAAATTTTACTGAGTGAAACATTATATGAAGACAAAATAATGAAACAAAATAAGGTACGCAATTATAGATTGTTATAGATAGATAGATAGATAAATACATACATACATACATACATGCATACATATATAGACAGGTAAATAGATAAATATACATAAAATATAAACTTCTTCGACATCAGTTAAGAGAAGATTTGGCTGATTTGTTTGGAAACAGATTTTACAACAATAGATTGAAGAAGAAAAAATTAAATTATTCCTTGTAATTTAAAAGATTCGTTGCCAGCCAAGTCCCATAGACAGAAACAGCAGTCAAAGATGTGTGAAGAATCTAAAGGCAATCCCACATACATTGTGTGTGTGTGTGTGTGTGTGTGTGTGTGTGTGTGTGTGAATTAATCTGGTTTCTGTTGGAGGCTAAGATTAAGTGTGAGAAATTGTCCACAATGTTTTGTTTCACTGTTAAATTTAGAACCCAAGCTGCAGAAACATTTCCAATTCAAACACTCCATTGAATCGTTTATTGCAAAAGCTAGCTAATTATTATTATTATTATTATTATTATTATTATTATTATTATAAAAGATAATAATAATCATCATTTGAAAAAAGGTATGCGTTACTTTTTTTCTTTGTTTACTCATGTCTACGTGACAAAACTCACATTAAGTATTTCAAATGTTTAGATCACGTGACAATGATCTCACCTTAAAGTAACACTGACCTTGTTGATGTTATAATGAACTTTTAATAATAAAATTTTATTCTGAAACGTTTATTTGTATCGTAGTATTTAACCGTTGAAATAATTTATCGTATGGATGTAATTTAATAATTAATTATATTTTCATTTAATGAAGTCGAAAGATTTGACAATGCTAATGTTTCATAACCTTGTGAAATAAAAAAACAACAAAAGAACCCCTGAACAATTCCATGTTAAACGATAATAAAAAAGAAAGATAAGGAAAAGAATAAACAAACAAACAAACAAACAAACTTTAAAAACGAAATAAACCCAAATAACAACCCTAATAATAAAAAAGAAGAAAAAAAGTAATATAGTTTATATTTGTCCTGTTCTGTTGTGAAACTACTCTCAATGGCTAATCATAATTATTCTACTTTTTGTAACTTCCTAAATAGACTAATTTACATCAGCATTAATTTTTCAGAAAACAAATTAATTTTAAATTTGTATTTTTAAATAATCAGTTATTCCGCTCCATTGTCTGCTTTATGAGATGACTGAACAACATATCCGTAGATGCTGCATTATTTATTTATTTATTTATTTATTATTATTATTATTATTATTTAAAATTATTATTATATTTTTGTTGATACAAAGATATATTTCGACTTTTTATTATTCAATGAGAAAGATACACTAAAAAGGTAATAAAAGAAATCAATCATTAGTTTATTAGTTTATTTATAATGCAATTTTATTAGCTCATAATCGTTGGTGTGAATATTATTTTTAAATTAAAAAGCAGACGCCAGAGTCCGAATTCACCGTATAAAAGATAAAAGAAAAACACAAAAAAAACCACAGAAAAAAAAAAAAAAAAAAAAAAAAAAAATAAGAAAACAAAATCATAATAAATAATCAATAAATCAAAGAAAAAAAAAATCAAATCAAATCAAATCATTAATTTTATAATGAGAAATAAATAAACAATCAACAGTCATTAGTATGTAGTAAAAGGTTTGCCTACCTGTGGATCCAAATCGAAGTAAAACACGAATCTTGTCAGCTAACTAACTGTAACAAATTCCACGCCGTCTGCTCGCTCTGTGAATCGTCCGCTGAGACACGTCAGGTGATATTTTAATAAGGCAATACGACACGTTTGTACGTCACGTTTATATTACCCTGGTTGCTTAGTGATAGTGTAAACATGATCAGTTCTAAGCATAACACGCTTGTCAAACTGGTTTTGTATACTTGCTCAGAAAGATATGAGTAGAACGAGCAATATATCACTTTGTTATAGTAAGCTTAAATATAGTTTAAAATAACACATATACACACAAAATTATTATTATTAAGATTTATGTTTTAAGACTACTCTGTTTTCATGTTAAAGAAGTCAGGCAGACATTGTTTATTTAATTAATAAATTTTATTTCTCACTAACTCTGCGTTTCGTCTTGATTCATCCCTCTTGAAAACGTTTTCTGGAAAAATACATTAGCTCACAGTTTTATTCTATAACCTTTCTTCCAACTCTACCTTTCACTTTTCTTAATTTATTTACTTA
>CM022673.1:19873809-20301309 GCA_012295275.1 Chrysomallon squamiferum | reverse complement strand
TCTGTTTAGCTATTGTTATTCAATTTTATCAAGGTATTTTTGTTTTCTCGCAATGTAGATTGCTTAACTTTCTTGATATCTAGTTATTTCGATTTTCGTAGCACAAAGTGTAACATACCTCATCGCTGAGGTACTGTACTGTCTCTGACATCAGTTTGAAATTTCTGGCTGCAAGTAACAGACAACTCACAGAAATTCTACAAAACTTTACCTTCAACACTGTCAACATTTGGGTGGAAGAGCATGTTATTTTCTGTGCTGCTGTTTGGAAACATCATTCCCACTTTAGTCCCAGAGCAAACAGCTCGAAACATACCAAATAGTTATGATACTTCACCGCATCCTTAAAAATCTACACTGAAACATACCTTACATTATATTTATGATACTCTACCCCAACTCTAAACAACATGCACCGAAACATACTAAATATTACTTTTATACTTCTACCAAAATAAAGAGAATATACACTGAAACATAGCAAGCATTACATTTATGATATTCCATCCCAAACTCAAACAATGTACTCTGAAACATAGGAAACATTACGTTTGATATTCTAACCCAATCCTAGAGAATACATGTTGAAACAGCTGAAAGAACAAAAAGATTGCACGAATAATGAACACACAGGAAAACATAACAATAATTAATTACCTCCATGAAAAAATTAAGATAATAAATAAGCCTCTGGTTCGTGATACATTTCCAAACTTTATTTATATGGAAAAGTCCATCAGTAGAGTTACCAGACACGCTGGTTTGTAACACTCTGTCAGTAGTGGATGTCAGAGGATGTCACAAAACTCGTACAATGCATTATTGTGTGTGTGCGTGCGTGTGTGCGCGCGCAAACCGACTTCTCTCCGGTAAAAAAAAGTGCTATAAAATAAAATAACTTAAAATAAAATAATTAATTTTATACTGTGAAATAAATAAGGAATCAACAGCCACTACAAAAGACAAAACAATATAGTATAAGTTTTACTTACCTGCAGTAGAAAAGAACTCGAAAATAGTCAACAAACGAAGTGACCCAAATTCTTCACCAGCTGCTCGCTCAGTGAAACATCCAGCAAAGAAGACTACTCTGTTTAGCTTTCAGAGTAGTCCAGGCACACATTTTTTCTTTCTTTCTTTCTTTCTTCTTCTTCTTCTTCTTACTATTATTATTTTGATATTCTGGTACAATTATTTACCTATAATCTGAATAAAAGTCACATAACTAACATCTCTCAAGTTTAATTTTATTTGTGTGCTTTCTAAGAGCAGTTCGTTCTAGATGACCGGTTTAGCTGAATACAGTATCACTGTAACCTGGTGAGAATGTCGGTCAGTGTTCTGGGTGTCATGTTTCTGAAAGATGATTTCAAGTTAAAGTCAGAAAAATACTGGATCGATTATCAACAATGTTGAATACAATTATAATAGTACTCTGAAATTAAAACTGATATAAAATAAATATTTTAAATTTACTGCCACAAAAATTAACTGAAGAATAAAAGTAAAATAAATAAAATATTAACTAATTAAATAAATAAATAAATAAATAAAAAAGAAGTGAATAAAGAAAGAAAGAACTAAATAGAAACTGAATATGTACATTTGCCCTCCCAATCTAAAAATGCACAAGCGGACTAAATCCACCAGCAGAAATACAAGCGAGCATAAATGCTCCACGAATTAAAGTAAAAAAAAAAAAAAAAAAAATATATATATATATATATATATATATATATATATATATATATATATATATATAATAATTATAATAATAATAATTGATTACACGATTGCAGTGAGAAAAAAACTTGCTTGAAAGGAAGATTGTACCCTCTCCTTTATGGCTTGCAGGTGGACTAAGTCTTTCAGCTGATTTAAACTGTCCGGAAACCAATCGTTTTATTAATAATGTTTAATATACTTTTAAAAACGTTTTGGCAATACATTTGAATTCAGTCTTTACCAATTTAATTTTGGAGCAAGTCATCGAGTTGGCATATAATGCGTAGAATATAGGACATGCACATGCACAGACATGCATATGCACAGACGCCTTTGAACTACAATACAGATTATAGCAGCTAATTGTTTATCTCAAGGGCCTACCTGACGTTTGTTTAGCCACTTTCTTTCTCTGTCTAGTTTTTGTTTGTGCTGTTAAACTATATGTCCTTTTCACTCTGTTGTACATATATTTTTATTGTTAAATCTAAACCTACGGCTGAGAATGTAAAAGTAGAGAACCAGGCCTGGTCTTCCTAATGTTCAGGATCTACTCTCACACACCGGATAATGTTATTAAACTTTTGGTACGGTTTTTTAAACGATGACACAATGCAAGCATAACAGTTTATTGTGTATATAACACACACACACACACACACACACACACACACACACACACATATATAAAAATTGTACTGTACAAAGAGACCAGGTTAAATGTACACAGATAGGCTTATAAATAAATGGGCAAACAAAGAAAAAAAGGTACTTGTTTGAAAAGGTGTTTTTTTCTATGGGGAGCGCTTTTATCTTACTAAAGATTTGTTGGTTGGGGGGGGGGCTTTTTCATACCTTGCAAATGCACTGGAGGGCTTCTGTCTGCCTATGTATTTTTGGACTGGGAGGGGGTTATCTTGTTGTGGCTTATGTCCTACAATCAGTAGAATCAACTTCAGTTTATCGGGTACTAATACAAAAGGAATATTAAACATTTGTTTGTTTCGTTACTTTCTTAATTACTTTCGAAAGATTGTTATACGTGACTGAAATAAGTAAATTTGAAATATTTATTTTAATTCTCTTTTCATTCGAAGGAAAGTATTATAAAAAGGCAATAAAAAAGAACAAAAAGACTTTGTTGTTATTCAGCATAAAAATTTAGATAAAACATTGTTATTAAAAGATTGTCTTTGCTATTTCATATTTAAATTTGGTTATATTTACAACTTTAGCTATGAGACTCTTTTCCTGCTGACTAACAAGGAAAAAAGTAACCTAATTTTTAGCAGGGGTGTTTGCCGCCTTACCTCTTTTTTTATTCTTTTTTTCATAGCTACATATCGCTGCTTTTCTTCCATTATAACCAGTGCTCCACGGTTCATGTATTAGAGCTCAGTGTTTTGTATGGTATCCATCCATCCATTCCTCATCCCATTTGTCACACACAGGTCACGGCTGAGTGAACTGGTAATTATGTCTTTTACCCAGAATGCATTGATCTTCCCAGCTGTTATACAAGTTACTCTTGATGTATAAAAATCCAAAGAGGAAAATTTATGAATTGTCTATTGAAGAAATGAATATATTCTATTTGTCGTAACCCTTTTTATGGTTCAGAAATGAAGGTATATCTTTTATGTATTTATGTGTTGACTTCACTAAGCTAAACTGTTGATAATGAAACAGACATCATTTTCACTAAAACACTTACTTAAATTTAAATAACGCAACGGATAGAGGTTTAACTGTTCATACTAGAAAGTTAATTAATTTCCCATTTATTAATCCCAACACAAAAGCCTTCAAAGATAATCCCACTATCATGTGATCTACACAACCAACCAAATAAAGTATTTTGTTAATATGATTTACTGAAAGTGAAAACAAAAGCATTTTGTGTGCTTAACAAGCATACATGAAAACTTGCTGTGACACTTTATCATAACAAAATCTTTTAGAAAGCCGCTCAGCAAACACTAAAATATCAAAATAGTTAAAACATATAAATATATGTATGGTAATTAATATTAATACCACGATTAAATACACAAGTACAGAGTATATAATAAACTGGTACAAAATATACACAAATTTAGATTTTTACTTGCATATACTAAAAGATATTGTCCTGAATTATTAAGTTCTCTTAATATTTTTATTACTGTGGTATTTATAATTGATAACCAGTGGTTATTATACTAATATTTCAGGAGTTTGCTTAATCAGTCCATACACTGATTGTGTAACAACTGGGGTATAACAGATGTGAGACAAGTGTTTGTATATTCAGATATACACATCAGTATTTCCATTGTTATATCACATTCCATCTAGTGGTCAATGACCAAGGTATGAAAGGTCAATGTACAGTTCACAGTGTTTGTGTTATTACCAGTATCAGGTGTTGTAGCTATTTTACCTCTTTTGTATACAAAACCAGTGTGTTAGGTTCATATATCTCACCAAGAGCACACATATGGTTAAATACTCATTTCTCTACATTTGTAATACTACCAAGATGCATAGGCATACAAATACACACACACACACACACACACTTAAAAAAATGAAAAACAAAAAAATCCACACAGACTCAACAAAGTTTTTTTTACAGTCTATGACATCACTAACACATATTTACTGCACATTGCCCACATATAATTTGATGATGTTTAACAAAAACTTACAACAGTATTTCCAGTTCTAAACAGCTGTGACAGTAAAAAATGTGATCTGGGTTGTCAGCAATATGAAGCAAATGTGTCATGACTGAATTATTAAACCTGATTGACTGGCAATAATTTGTTCATGGAAATAATAATAATAATAATAATAAAAAAAGAATGACTGGCTGTAATTAGTGTGTGTATGTGTGTGTGTGTGTGTGTGTGTGTGTGTGTGTGTGAGAGAGAGAGAGAGAGAGAGAGAGAGAGAGAGAGAGAGAGAGAGAGAGAGAGAGAGAGAGAGAGAGAGAGAGACCTTCGTGGTTAGATATAATAAAGGCTTTGAAATCTAAAAAAGAAGAACGAAAAAAGATTTAACTAAACTTAATAAAGATTTGAAAATGGTTACATTTCTGGAATGATAAGTACATTTGCAGCAAAGACCCTTAAAGCATATACAACAGATTAATTATAGATTAATAGTTGATAAATCATTGACTAAAATCGATTATTTGTGTTTGTATGAATGAGAGAGAGAGAGAGAGAGAGAGAGAGAGAGAGAGAGAGAGAGAGAGAGAGAGAGAGAGAGAGAGAGAGAGAGAGAGAGAATTATATCTCTGTCTCTTCTGAATAAGTTTAAATACCATCGTGTCTTGACATATATACTTGTTATATGGGAACATTAATTCAGCTACATTAAGGTCACTTGTAAATACTTAACCAAATTTTCACTAATAGCAACAATCGTCTGATTTCTTTTCACTACCTTCTCAAAAAGACTGTCATAGTTACACACAACATATGTAAACAAGATAACTAACAAAGATGTCAAGTAAAACAGAGAATATAATAATAATTAAAAAAAAATTTACTGTACATATAAATATAATTAAATTATCTTGGCAGTGTATTTATTTTAAGTAAATCTGTAATAAACTGATTTAATTTTTATCTAAATATAATAATAACAAGAGCAGTCTGAGGTAGAGCATTTGTCAGAGGATCTCAGGGTTGTGAGTTCAAATCTGGAATAAAAAAACAAAACGAAAATGGGATATAATTGTTTCTAAATAGGATATAACTGTTATAACATGAGATTTTTCACAGATTGCTGGACATAATAAACATATAATATAAATTAAGATAAATGTGTAGCGCCATTTAAATATTTTTATATTAACAAATTATATAATTTAAAATACTTACAATTTATATACAGAAAAAAATTAATTAAATAATTGTAAAGTAATAATAATTATTATAAAAATATTGAGATACTTTATTAATGATAAAACTGTAATTCTCTTTAACGGAACAGTTACATTTTCTAAAATATTTCATTTCTGTCTGACCAACCTGTAAATTTAAAACCATTAAAATGGTTATGATAAAAGTCATAAAACACTGAGTTAATGTATTTCCATGATTTTTATACTTTAGTGCCTTTATATGGTGTCAGTTTAGAAGTAAATGTAATTAAATCATTAGAAGAGAAATTTGATACTGTTTTTATCATTCAACTTTAGTGAATTTATTTTTAATATTAGAATGAGAGTGACTAATTCTAACCAGTTATTCTCTTGAATAGTAAGGAATAGTTTAAAATTTAATAACCATGCACGTATGTGCACACTTCTCTGGATAAAGAGGATTCTCTGTGTAATTTTAGTGTGTATTGATCTGTATTTATGTGTTGTTCCTTTTATGTGTATCTGGAAAAGCTGTATGATGTGTGTGAGTTCTCCGTGTATCTATGTGAATATCTGACTGCTTTAGGAATGAATACACTGTTGTTTAATATAGCTCTGCTTAGACTTTGATCAAAATAGAAAAACACTAAAATAAATAGCAATGGCAAATCATGAGATGAAAAATTTATCTTCAAGTTTTCATAAACATGTTTACAGTGACTGTTACTAACAAAGCTTGATTTATAACTTTTTTGTTTCTCCTTAATGACACTTTTTTTTATGCCTGATTAGATAAAACTTTTCAGAAGAAAGGTAAATTAATTTTTAAAGAACTGTTATTTATTAAGTGATCATTTTGTAAAATTATTATTATTATTATTATTTTGTGTCAGATACTAGAATTAGCTGTGGAGGCTTATTCTCTATCATTAGCAATAAGGGATGTTAATATGTACCTTCCCACAGGTAGAATAGTATATAACAGTGTTTTAGTTACTGGCTAGAGTAAGATTTGTGTTCATCAAGAGAAAACAACGCACTGCGTGTTTCTGTCAGAAAAGTAAAGAAGAAATATTTATACATGTACTGCATGTTTCTGTCAGAAAAGTAAAGAAGAAATATTTATACATGTACATGTTCCTCTGTCACTGAAGAAATATTTATGTTTCATGTTCAGTCAAAAAGTAAAGAAGAAATATTTATAAATGTACTGCATGTTTCTGTCAGAAAAGTAAAGAAGAAATTTATAAATGTATTTATACATGTACATGTACTGCATGTTCCTCTGTCAGAAAAGTAAAGAAATATTTATACATGTAAAGAAAAGAAAGAAATATTTATACATGTACTGCATGTTCCTCTGTCAGAAAAGTAAAGAAGAAATATTTATAAATGTACTGCATGTTCCTGTCAGAAAAGTAAAGAAGAAATATTTATAAATGTACTTGTTCCTAAATGTATTTATACATGTGCATGTTCCTGTCAGAAAAGTAAAGTAGAAATATTTATAAATGTACTGCATGTTCCTGTCAGAAAAGTAAAGTAGAAATATTTATAAATGTACTGCATGTTCCTGTCAGAAAAGTAAAGTAGAAATATTTATAAATGTACTGCATGTTCCTCTGTCAGAAAAGTAAAGAAGAAATATTTATAAATGTACTGCATGTTCCCTTTTTATACAGCAACTATTTGTTTACAACTATTACTCTAGTAAATAAACAACTAAAATAAACAAACAACAAACACAAAATTCAGGTATCAGACAAACTTTTTGTTCCTGGCTACTGTTTTGCTGATACATGATCCAAGATTTTTTATTTCTTCATTGTCACTGAATTCATCACAATCTTTAATTATTTCCAATGTTTTCATTTGCCATTCAGCATCAGATTCCTCATCTGACTGAGAACTTTCTCTGTTGTGCTGATGAAAACATGAATAGCTGGTTCATCTTTCTGTGTAGCAACATTCTTTTCAGTTCCATCAGCTGAGAGAGGAATTATCTTTACATTTGGTTTAGCTGCACCAACTGACTGGCTGAGGTCAGGTCCAACATGTTCATCATTTCCATACAGTAGAGCCACATCAACGAGGTGGGTATAAGTGTTCAGCCCAGCTTCATCATCAGGTCTAAGCAAGAAACAGTCTTCAAGCTTTTTCTTTATACTTTAATAATGATGTATAATAATAATAATAATAATAATAATAATAATAATAATAATAATAATAATAATAATAATAATAATAATAATAATAATAATAACATCAACAATAATAATAACTATAACATCAACAACAACAATAATAATATAAATATAAATGAACTTTCGATATGATTTCTGTGTTTTTCAAATGGTTGGGAACAATCAATGAGTCGGTATTAACTGTCAGACTGACTTCATCATCAAGACTAAAGAAAAAATGATCTTCAAGCTTTTTCTTTATACCTCTGATATATTAATAATAATAACAACAATAACAACAATAACAATAATAACAATAATAATAATAACTATAACATCAACAACAATAATAATAATATAAATATAATGAACTTTCATTATTTCAATTATTAATAATAATTATTATATATCATGACACACATAACAAATACTAGCACAAACTCATTCAGTATAAAAATATGTAGAAATTGTATGACATGAAAAGATTACACACCTTTTAATTTGTTCATCATCTCCTTTGCAGTAATTTTTTCACCAGACACTTTCTTTATTGATAAGACAACTGTGTATTTCACGAATGTTTTGACGATTCTCGTCTACTTATAATCTTTGTCACTATCTCCTCCAGTTCCTCCTCCATTTCATACAGCTTTCTCCTCACTATCATCCCGTTCATTTTCTGTTTCATCCAGTTCCTTCTTATTATCATCCTGTTCATTTTCTGTTTCATCCAATTCCTTCTTATTAACATCCTGTTCATTTTCTGTTTCATCCAATTCCTTCTTATTATCATTCTGTTCATTTTCTGTTTCATCCAATTCCTTCTTATTATCATTCTGTTCATATTCTGTTTCATCCAATTCCTTCTTATTATCATCCTGTTCTTTCTCTGTTTCATCCAATTCCTTCTTATTATCATCCTGTTCATTCTCTGTTTCATCCAATTCCTTCTTATTATCATCCTGTTCATTCTCTGTTTCAACCAGTTCCTTATTATTATCATCCTGTTCATTCTGTCTATCATCCTGTTCATTCTCTGTTTCATCCAATTCCTTATTATTATCATCCTGTTCATTCTGTCTATCATCCTGTTCATTCTCTGTTTCATCCAATTCCTTCTTATTATCATTCTGTTCATTCTCTGTTTCATCATATTCCTTCTCATTATCATCCAATTCCTTCTTATTAATATCCTGTTCCTTCTTAGTATAGTCCTGTTCATTCTATAGATTATCCTTTTCCTTCTTCCTATTGTTCTGTTTCTTCAGACTATGACCATGTTCATTCTGTCTATCATCCAGGTCCTTCTCATTGTTATTCAGATCTTTACGACTATTATCCAGATTATGTTGAAACTGTAGATTTGAACTGATCAAGAGGGTGTGTCTTGATATTCTCCACTTTCTCTTGGTGAAAGGTTTTGTCCTTTTGTCCTGTAGGTGTTACTGACCCACCAGCTAGAAAAATCTGGATAACAGTTGAGTTAGATTCATTAGTTGTGTTAAATCTGTCAGTTGATACAGGACTATGAATACCCTTGGGATTGCCAGTGTCAGGGCTAATGGCAACACTGAAATATCTGAGAGGGTTCAGAATGGCCATTAAGCTGACTGTGTTTTGACTGTGTCCATCACCAGAATCCCCATGAGCCTTGGGAAGAGGACTTTTAAACTTAAAATCCAAGTCCAGATTGAGAGTAAGAAGATGTTTACTCTGTTCTTTGTCTTTGATATCATCTTCTAGCTGTTCAGTACCAGGTTTAGCTGTCTTGGCTTCTGTAATAAGCAAATTGAAGTAAAGACACTGTAGTGAAAGGAACGGCTTGTTTATCCAGAACACTTAGTGTAAATATGTATCATCCTGCCCTTGTAAAATATAAACTCATTTCTGTAGATAAAATTACAGTTTTATTTTTTCCTGTGCAGATAACAATATTTATTATATAATTAGTTTTATGAACTGGCTAAATATGGATCACAGATGAGCATCATATTTAATGTGTTTCACTCTCACAACTTTTCAGAAAGTTTGTTCTTCATTTATAAAAATCTATGTTTCACTGAAGATCTCTACTAAACCAATTAGTAAAACATTTGTCAGATTTTTACATGTAATGCAACCATTTAGTTGCTTCTTCTTGCCTAAAAAAAAAACTATGTGTGTGTGTGTGTGTGTGTGTGTGTGTGTGTATGTGTGAATGAATGAGAGAAAAATAACAACACGATAATAATAGTAATAATGGCAACAACAACAATCATAATAATAATAACAACACAATTCTAAAGAAATTTGTTTTCAGTCTGTATGTTTTGTTTAATTATTTTTTAAATCATATTTGTTTTTCATTTAATTGAACATCCTTTTATTCACAGAGATAGTCTGTTCATGAGTTTTAACAGATTTTGTATCCCTTTTTTAAGATTTGTTGTCTTTATTTTAATGAAAGTTAAAACTGCAAAGCTTAATAAAAGGTATGTTTACACAATTTATAACTCGTAAATAACATCCTGTATTAGCGATATCTGAGTTTTGTATTTAGTTTTTCTGTATTTCGTTTTCAGTCATTCACAAATCTTTAAAATGTTTAAAATTTCAGCAATAATTTAAGAAAATACTTTATAACTCTGAAACTGCATAATTCAGAATTCTCGTCATATATGATAAGGATAAATGATTTCTGGAGTAGTTTATTTATATTAATGCTGACGAAAATTCACACGTAAACAGAACAAAACAGAAATAGGTAATTATTTAAGAGATGTAAGGCTCATACTTCATCAAACAGATTTAAACCAAAAGTATTAAATTAATTCTCACTTTCAAAGTAAAGTTTTTTTGTTACATTCATAGTAAAAAAGAAAAAAGAAAGTAAAATAAAGATAAACATACCTTTTTTAAGATAACAATTTCGATCGCCAATTCGCAGCAATATCACTGTTGCTATGCGAGTAGCCAAATTTGATGACTTCATCACATGCTTCGCAACGTATACTTCGGGACAGTTCGTTAATTTTGACGAAGCTGTTGTTATTTTTAGGAAATTTATGAGCTTATTCTGACCAGAAAAACGAAAGAAAGGGATCATATTACATCAAGTTCGAGCAAATAAATGAAATATATATGACTAGTAAAGTGAAGAATTAAAAAGATTATTACTTTATTAATCTCATTTTGCTTGTTTTAAAATCACAAATTGTATACATTCAGAAATCGCTATCCACAGATTTTTCCAACTTGAAAATATTTCATGTTTAAATAATCACAATTAAAAAGCTATTTTGGTTTCGTTTGATTCATAATTGCTATTTTTATTTATTTATTTATTAATTATTATTATTATTATTATTATTATTATTATTATTATTATTTTAAATACATATTCCCAGAAACTGTTTCAACTATTATATATAACTGCAATTACGTTTTCCCAGCCTCTTGATGACA
Organism: Chrysomallon squamiferum; assembly: GCA_012295275.1. Lineage (NCBI taxonomy): Eukaryota > Metazoa > Mollusca > Gastropoda > Neomphalida > Peltospiridae > Chrysomallon > Chrysomallon squamiferum. Next base: position 20,290,101 of record CM022673.1, on the reverse strand, counting down.
TTACAATAAGTTTTTCTTTTAATTGGTGGTTCTTAAATGAATACCAGGCAACTATCTTGAGAAATGTACGTTTATGTTTGAAGTGTTAATATTTTGATTGTTCTCCCAGCTTACATTTAGGTAAACAGTTTTGCATTACTTTTTGTTAGCATTTGGAATACAATTTAATGTCTTTATTTTACACAGACTAAATCTAGTATATCGATAAAGTAGAAATAATTAAAGAAAACCTTCGGCGTCATCCCCCGTTTAGTAAACCCCTTTAATGAAGTATAGAACAAGAAATGGGTAGTATTAAATTTCAGTTTATATTATTAGTATTCTGTCTACATTTTAATAATACATGTCGGACATAAGCGTCTATCAAAATTAATAAATAATAACAACAACAAATAAATAATAGGATTTCAATAAATAAATAAATAAATAAATGAACTTATAATAAATAAAACAAAAGAATGAATAAATAAAATAAATGGAATAAAAATAATTTTATGATTACATGAAGATATCAGAAAAGCGCATTAAAAAATAACAAAGAAATACCAAAATAAAGAAAATAAATAAATAAATAATAACTATAATGAAAATAATAATAATAAATAAATAAAAGAGTTAGGGAGGAAAGAAGAATAGAAAACAAAAACACTTGTTATTTCACATTTACGGTCAATGATTGGCTTATATTATAATAAGATGAAAAGAAATGTTCGATACAACAGCTACTTTTTCTAATTGGTATGTATGTTCTAAAAAAGGTAATTTTGTTTCCTGTTGTTGTTGTTGTTGTTTTTTTTTTTTTTATGTTTGTTTAAAGTATTATACTTGCGTTGTTATTTTTGCGAAAAATGCGGGATGATTACCGGTCTTTTCGTATTTACCTTTTTTCGATATTTGGAAAAGATTATTCAGAATTGTGGTAATAGCATTATCATTCAAATAAGAAGTTGCTAAAATTAAAGCAGTTATATTTTATGCATGAGAGAGTCATTTCAGTTTATTATTAATGTTCTTAATATGTTTGTGTTTTCTTGTTTTAACTCAAATACAATTTAAAAATCGTTATCACGTGCTAACAACCATCTTAATAAGATGGACCAACAGGAACGATAACTCGTAACGGCACAAATCACGTCATCGGTTCTCACAGGAAGAACATTGACAACTATAAAAGTTGATACATTAATCTTATTCCGAATTATATTTTCAGTTTATTATGCATGCATTTGCACCAAAATAATCCAGTTTGAAATGCTTGATTAAGTTGAAAAAGTAGTTAGAAAGGCGTAGGACATCATGGTTTAGTAATATGAACAACCATACTTACCTTTATCACTGTAAATCATAAAAAGTTCCGAAAAATAATTGAATTTGGAAGTTTAAAACCCCGATGAGACGGTTTCCGAGCGCTCGCGGAAACTTACGATCGAAATCGAAGATGGCTGCGTCGAACCCGGTGAGTGTTTACAAACATTTAAACCTTATATTCATTCATGTATTATTTACAGATATCTATAACCAGTAGTGAAGTGAATGTATTTCAGTTCATCATTGCTGTTGATAGAATTTGACAAAAGTCTTTGTTTTACATCCATCAGTGACAGACTAGCTTTAGCTATGAAATGTCCAAGTAATATTTTAAGAACAAAAACATATGAAGTGAAAAAAAATGTACAAGACTTAGAGGTCAGAAAAAGAAAGATATGCTGAATACACCATTTGAATTCACATTATCATCAGCAGAAATTAGGCCAACAACTTCAAATACAATAATTAAAAAAACATATCATAAATGCAGAGGTAGAAACTCTTTCCAAAACAGTGCAGGAACTTAAAAAGCAAAAAATAAATATTAAAATGTCAAATGAAGTTTTAAGAAAGAGAAATGAAAAATTGGGGATAAACAAAAAATATATGTTATTCAAAAGAACAAACGATTAATGTCCACATTACAAATTAAAAGAATGCAATATAATAACTGTGTTCAAAATACAGACTATTACAATTAAAATCCAAAAATGCCATGAAATAGTTAACAAAAATTGGAGATCTACAAGAAAATGCAAATTCATTAAAAAAAAGAGATTTTGAAAAAACAGGCCATTACATCAGAAAAGGAGAAAAATGCTCTGAAAATGAAGTTGGACAAAACAGTGAACACTGTATATGAATGTGAAGATGACATTGATGAAAAGAGACTTCTTGAGGAAAATTGTTTGCTAGTCAATTCCAATGAAATATATCAGCACCTACACAAATTTCTTGAAATTGCCAGAAGAGATTTCTCAGACCTACTGTGTGGAGAGTATGCACCTTTTCCAGAGTATGACTCCTGGTACACATTGCTTATTAAAGCAGCAAGAGATCACCTGCCAGGTGGTTGTTTTGCAGATGTTGACAGTGACACAGCATTAACCATGGAAACCTTAACAGTGCCCAGACATAACAGGTTCACAGAGAGAGTATTTGCACTTTCGGATGCATTAACACATTTCAGACCTGTTGCATCAACATTGTGTAATGAAGGTTACATAATGTTTTCACTTAATCAAACTGGAGAATGGCCAAACTCTCATACCCCTGAGAAAAGGGATATTTGCTTGGTCAGGTCACAGAAATAAGGAAGAAATGCATGCCAAATGTACAATATGAGACTGAAGGATGTAGAAGAAAGCGTAGAGTATTGTTACAAGTAAATCAAAGAGATACAGAAAAGAAAGAACTCCAAATGAATGAAGGTATCTGGGTGCCATGCAATGGTCAGGTGATATCTACTCTACCTGGATATTCACACTGGTATAACATCACATGTGAAAATGAGCCAGCAATGTATGTTTACCAGTTGGCTGAAGACTATGATGCTGGAGGGTTAGAAATAAAAGCTTAAGGCAGCAAATATGAAAATGCATGCTTTGACATTTACTGTTCACACGTGATTGAAGACAAATATTCCAATATCATGACATATCCAGTGAGGTATATAGCATTGTTTTAAATTATTATACTGATACAAATTAATTCAAAAGGTTAATGAAAAAACAAATTTGTAAGAAAAAATATTACTTTGAAGAATCAAAAATCACTATTCTTTATTTGATTACAGTAGCCATTTACAAATACTGTTGGTGGAACAGCCATTTTTGTTATCATAGACAACTGCTGTGGGTTTTTGTGTTTTTTTAATTTGTGTTGGTAAACGAATAATGTTGGTGGAATATATAAAAAGGGAACAGTAAAAATATTTTTTGGAAATTATGCTTGAATTAATTATTTCTTTTGTATTTATTTATTTATTTTTACTGTGTTTTCATTTTATTATTATTATTTTTTGTGTTTTTGTGTTGTTGTTTTTTTGTTTTTTTTAAATAAATAAATAAACCCTCATACAATTATTTTAAAAAGTATGATAATTAAAGAGATTTTTCAATTTATTGTATCAGTCAGAAAAGTAAAGAAGAATTATTTATAAATGTACTGCATGTTCCTGTCAGAAAAGTAAAGAAGAAATATTTATACATGTACTACCTTTGTTTAGCAACTATTACTCTAGTAAATAAACAACTAAAATAAACAAACAACAAACACAAAATTCAGGTATCAGACAAACTTTTTGTTCCTGGCTACTGTTTTGCTGATACATGATCCAAGATTTTTTATTTCTTCATTGTCACTGAATTCATCACAGTCTTTAATTATTTCTGAGGTTTTCATTTGCCATTCAGCATCAGATTCCTCATCTGACTGAGAACTTTCTCTGTTGTGCTGATGGAAAACATGAACAGCTGGTTCATCTTTCTGTGTAGCAACATTCTTTTCAGTTCCATCAGCTGAGAGAGGAATTATCTTTACATTTGGTTTAGCTGCACCAACTGACTGGCTGAGGTCAGGTCCAACATGTTCATCAATTCCATACAGTAGAGCCACATCAATGAGGTGGGTATAAGTGTTCAGCCCAGCTTCATCATCAGGTCTAAGCAAGAAACAGTCTTCAAGCTTTTTCTTTATACTTTAATAATGATGTATAATAATAATAATAATCATAATAATAATAATAATAATAATAATAATAATAATAATAACATAACAATAATAATTTATATTTTGAACTTTCATTCAATAATAATAAATAAAAATGACTAATAAGATTAATAATACAAAAAAAGAAGACGAAGAAGAAGAAATGAATAAAAATTAATGATAATAAGTGATAATACATATGTGTGCGTGTGTGTGTTTGTGTGTGTGTGTGTGTGTGTGTGTGTGTGTGATAATATTCTTTTCTACAACAGGTATCCCTTCATTCTTTGACAAGAAATGTCATGGAGATTTCATTTCATTCAGTCATCATATATCATAACAAATACTAGCACAATCTCATTCAGTATAAAACTATGTATAAATTGTATGGATATGACAAGAATATAAACCTTTTAATTTGTTCAGCATCTCCTTTGCAGTAATTTTTTCACCAGACACTTTACTTATCAATAAGACAACTGTGTATTTCACGAATGTTTTGACGATACTCTCGTCTACTTATAATCTTTGTCACCATCTCCTCCAGTTCCTCCTCCATTTCATAAAGCTCCTCCTCCTCACTATCATCCTGTTCATTCTCTGTTTCATCCAGTTCCTTCTTATTATCATCATGTTCATTTTCTGTTTCATACAATTCCTTCTTATTATCATCCTGTTCATTCTCTGTTTCATCCAGTTCCTTCTTATTATCATCCTGTTCATTTTCTGTTTTATCCAATTCCTTCTTATTATCATCCTTTTCATTCTGTTTCATCCAGTTCCTTCTTATTATCATCCTGTTCTTTCTCTGTTTCATCCAGTTCCTTCTTATTATCGTCCTGTTCATTCTGTTTCATCCAGTTCCTTCTTATTATCATCCTGTTCATTTTCTGTTTCATCCAGTTCATTCTTACTATCATCCTGTTCATTCTCTGTTTCATCCAATTCCTTCTTATTATCATCCTGTTCCTTCTCTGTTTCATCCAGTTCCTTCTTATTATCATCCTTTTCATTCTGTTTCATCCAATTCCTTCTTATTATCATCCTGTTCATTTTCTGTTTCATCCAATTCCTTCTTATTATCATCCTGTTCTTTCTCTGTTTCATCCAATTCCTTCTTATTATCATCCTGTTCATTCTCTGTTTCATCCAATTCCTTCTTATTATCATCCTGTTCATTCTCTGTTTCATCCAATTCCTTCTTATTATCATCCTATTCATTTTCTGTTTCATCTAATTCCTTCTTATTATCATCCTGTTCATTCTCTGTTTCATCCAATTCCTTCTTAATATCATCCTGTTCATTCTCTGTTTCATCCAGTTCCTTCTTATTATCATCCTGTTCATTCTCTGTTTCATCCAATTCCTTCTTATTATCATCCTGTTCATTCTCTGTTTCATCCAATTCCTTCTTATTATCATCCTGTTCATTCTGTTTCATCCAGTTCCTTCTTATTATCATCCTGTTCATTCTCTGTTTCATCCAATTCTGTCTTATTATCATCCTGTTCATTCTCTGTTTCATCCAATTCCTTCTTATTATCATCCTGTTCATTCTCTGTTTCATCCAATTCCTTCTTATTATCATCCTATTCATTTTCTGTTTCATCTAATTCCTTCTTATTATCATCCTGTTCATTCTCTGTTTTCATCCAATTCCTTCTTAATATCATCCTGTTCATTCTCTGTTTCATCCAGTTCCTTCTTATTATCATCCTGTTCATTCTCTGTTTCATCCAATTCCTTCTTATTATCATCCTGTTCATTCTCTGTTTCATCCAATTCCTTCTTATTATCATCCTGTTCATTCTGTTTCATCCAGTTCCTTCTTATTATCATCCTGTTCATTCTCTGTTTCATCCAATTCTGTCTTATTATCATCCTGTTCATTTTCTGTTTCATCCAGTTCATTCTTACTATCATCCTGTTCATTCTCTGTTTCATCCAATTCCTTCTTATTATCATCCTGTTCCTTCTCTGTTTCATCCAGTTCCTTCTTATTATCATCCTTTTCATTCTGTTTCATCCAATTCCTTCTTATTATCATCCTGTTCATTTTCTGTTTCATCCAATTCCTTCTTATTATCATCCTGTTCTTTCTCTGTTTCATCCAATTCCTTCTTATTATCATCCTGTTCATTCTCTGTTTCATCCAATTCCTTCTTATTATCATCCTGTTCATTCTCTGTTTCATCCAATTCCTTCTTATTATCATCCTATTCATTTTCTGTTTCATCTAATTCCTTCTTATTATCATCCTGTTCATTCTCTGTTTCATCCAATTCCTTCTTAATATCATCCTGTTCATTCTCTGTTTCATCCAGTTCCTTCTTATTATCATCCTGTTCATTCTCTGTTTCATCCAATTCCTTCTTATTATCATCCTGTTCATTCTCTGTTTCATCCAATTCCTTCTTATTATCATCCTGTTCATTCTGTTTCATCCAGTTCCTTCTTATTATCATCCTGTTCATTCTCTGTTTCATCCAATTCCTTCTGATTATCATCCTGTTCATTCTCTGTTTCATCCAATTCCTTCTTATTATCATCCGGTTCATTCTCTGTTTCATCCAGTTCCTTGTGTCTGTCATACTGTTCTTTCTGTCTATCCTCCAGTTCATTCCTATTATTGTGATGTAATTCCTTCTATCATCTAGTTTGTTCTTACTATCATCCAGGTCCTGTTCAGTTCTGTTTATCATCATGTACCTTCTTATTACCATCTAGTTTCTTGTTATTATCCAGGTCCTTACTGGTATCCAGGTCCTTCTGTCTATCATCCAGATCCTTCATACTATCTTTCAGTTCTTTACCACTATTATCCAGATTATGTTGAAACTGTTGATTTGAACTGATGACCACAACTGGATGTGTCTGGGTATTCTCCACTTTCTCTTGGTGAAAGGTTTTGTCCTTTTGTCCTGTAGGTGCTACTGACCCACCAGCTAGAAAGATCTGAATAACAGTTGTGTTAGATGTATAGGTCATACTTATTACTCTGTGTGAGCAAATTAACATAATAAACTATGCTTTTTGTTTAAACATTCCACAATTTACTTGTGATGAAGATTTCATTAGTAGAGTTACCAGACTCACTGGTATGTAACACTGTCACGGGGTGTCTGACAGTTGCATGTGACCCATACATAATTAACACAGTCGTCACGTGACCAAATTAGAACCCCACAACGGGTGTAAAACTCTTCCCTCAAAATAGCACTAACCATACATGCAGACCTCCCTGTATAGCGTAGATTAATACCTGATCTGACTCGTCTCTAATGGTATTCAGGGAGCAAGGTCACATATGTATTTATAGTTAGCCAGTGTTAAATCACTAGAAACACAATATCAGTTTAAATTTATAGAATATATATATTACAAGGTCTAATAACAGTTATTTACCAAATAAGCTTACAATGCTTACTTTGCCGATTACAAACAGTTTCATGCCATGAAATTACTCTCACCAGATCAGTGAACATGCAGGGATATTAAATGTGTTTATCCCACAAGGTAAAATAGTTGAACATGCAAGTATATCAAAATAACATACTACTTAGCAGGATGGTTAGTGTTGACATCAGATTCTTGGCTATTCTCGCTGTTTTAAAGATAATAACTACTTTGATTGGTCTGATCTCAGATTAACAGCCATTCTCCAACTAATGGTTATACTACTTCAAACTATATATATATGTATGTATATAGTTAAATAATATTTGTTAGAAAACCACATCAAACTACCTTTCAGTTACTTAAACAGAGCCGTAAAAACCTATAGTTACCTAAGTCAGCTGGATCTATACAACTTTCCAGCTGACAGTTAACCACATGTCTGTCCTGTACGGTGTAAAACTAATAGCCTCAACCAAAATGCGATCTCTGTTTTTATTACCAACGAAAAACCACAGAGGGAGTCTTTTAACACTGCTGTCCCAGAGTGGAGTCAAGACTTGTTTCAACTTCAGCAGACACAGACACCAAAGGGTCACCCAAAACAACACCTCAACATAGCTTATGTAATTCTTAAGGAAATCTAACATCTATTCAACTGCTATCTTCATCACACATAGCTTATATAATTGTTAAGAAAAATCTAACATCTATTCAACAAGAGATAATATCTTCATCATACATAGCTTATATAATTTTAAATGAAATCTAACATCTATTATAAATTACACCTGTTAGTCTCTGTCACACATGGTTTATATAATTGTTAAGGTTACAAACTGAAGAGGAACTGTTGTCTCTGTCACAAACACAATGTCACTAGTGGATGTCAGAGGATGTCACAAGAACTTGTACAATGCATTATTCCATTGCACTGTGTTTCTCTTGAATACAGGAAATAAAGAAAACAAAAGTAATTACAATTTATAAAGCATATTTATTATGTTAATTTTTGATGGCATTACAATACACTCTGTATTATAATAAAAGACTACAAAAGTCTGAAAGAAATTAGTGAAACAGTAAAATCTAAATTATTTCATTTCAACAAAATTCAGACTTAGTACTTAATATGTTATATTGGTCACACACACATACACTAATAAGTTATTATATTTCTCATTTAGTATTAAAAATAATAAAATTAGTTTTATTATATTTAATTACTATTTGAAAATGTTAGCAATTTAATATACCTTTACAATCAAGATTTACTTTTATGGGTACTCTCACTTTTGTTATACATTTATTTAATAATTACTAAACAGTAAATCATTAATAAAATAAACGTAATGTTAAATTAGAAATATTTACATTTATCTGCTTTTTTTTTTTTTTGTTAGTAGTTATTGTTTTTATAAAAAAATATTTTGAGGAATGTATTACACTGAATGATTGTTTGGTATAAATATCTTTTTTTTTTTTTTTTTTCCTTCATGATTATTTCTGTCCAGAAATTATTTTCTATTACAGTGATTTACTTTTAATTTAGTCATTTGTTTTTCAATTATGCAAAACAGAAAGTACTGTATAATGTGCTAACCTTTGCTGGTAATCCAACTATTATATAAACAATGTATGAAAAAATATTCCTACTTAAAACTTACATTTACTTTACTAATTATTCACTATTCTGTAATTATTAAAGTTAGATGTAAAAAAATACAACATCAATGAATATTTACATTTGCTTTATAAATTTTGTTACTATCAATTTTCTAATGATAATTTAATCAAATGTAAACATTACATGAATGTATCTTCTAATTAATAGAGAACAAAAAGTAGTTTTCTTTTATATGACAATACCAGTAAAAAATAGACTAACACAATATATATATATATATATATAATTATAAACATAGTAAACCTTTAGTACCACAGAACAATTAAAACAAAAATTGAATATATATACATGTGAGTATATATATATATATATATATTGTTTCTTTTTTTAATTGTTCTGTAGTAGTAAATGCTTTACTATGTTTATATATATATATTTTAAAAATTACATTTTACTTCAAAATATATTTTATTTATTAAAAACATGAAACAAAAACCCACATTTTATAAAACAAAAATGTATATCAACTCCAAATGAACATGCTTATAACATTCTTGCTTGTCATATTTTGATAATAATATTAATAGCTTTATTCCCTGATGTTAATGTTACTACAAAAACATTAACACCAGTATTAACATTTTTACTTGTGGCATATTACTGTTATTAACATCTTTATTTCCTACATGTTAGTACTAGTATTAATATTTTTACTTGTTACATTTTAACATTTATATTAACAATTTTACTTGTTACCTGTTATTGCTAGTAATAGTAGTTTTACTTGTTGTATGTCAAGGATGTCAATGTTTTTCCTAACATCTTGACTTTAGTTTCTCTCACCAACAATTCAATTGTTGACATTTTACTTTTTTTCTTTTTTGTGTGGGATGTGTTAATATATTAATGTTGTTTATTACAGATGGTATAGACAACAATTGAACATATCTGCAGTAATGATCTACTGATTATGATTACGTCATTCCAACACGTGCAATTGAATTTATGTGAGTCGACTCAAACAAGTCAGTCATGATTTTGGTGATGTGGTGTCTTCTGTTTTTAAGTTTATTTTAGAGTTATTTATTTAAGCTACATTACTATTTGGAAGGAAACAATAATAATAAGAAGAAGAAGAAGAAGAAGAGGAAGAGGAGGAGGAGGAAAGCAACGTTAATAATAATACCAGCAATCGAGTAGTTACATTTGTTAACACTATATTACTGTTGCCATTTCGTTTTTAGAAAGATTTTACAACATAGTTAATTATAATACTTTGACAATTCTAGGAACTGAACTAATGCAAGATAATTTATACCACTCACAGATATAACTTGAGTTAACATTAAATATTGTAACTTTGCAAATACATTTAATGTTTTACTTACTACATTTTATACTGATAACTCTACATCCTTCGTGTTACAACTGGTACTGGTATCAATTTTACTTGCTTTGAGCTGCTGCTGGTGTGATATGTCATCACCTGTATTTACATTTTAATACACGTTATACCAGTATTAATATTTTTACTGTGAGTTACTACGTGTATTAATATTTTTAGATACTATTAACATTTGCGATATATCAATACTGAAATTCACTTGTAGATTTACTACATGTTACTACTAGAACTAGCATTATTACTGTTTGTTACTTCTTTATTAATAGTTTTACTTGAGATACATCAATCCTGAAATTTATATTTTAATGTATACTAATATTACCATTTATTATTAATGTTACTATTGGTGTTAACAGGTTTCATTACTACATGCTATACAACTATTAACATTATTACTTTCTACATGTTACTTCTAATAATACACTATGTGTTACTACTGGTGTTAACAGTTTTATTTACTACAAGTTTCTACTAATATTATTATTGTTACTATGTGTTACTTACTACTGGTATTAAAATTTCTGCTTTCTATATGATATTAACAGTTTTGCTTAATATATAGTATAACTTGTCTCAACATTCTTTTTCTTACTAGATTTGACTTCTTGTATTAACATTATTACTTAGTTCATGTCACTACTTGCATTAGCACTGTTACATAATCGTACATCTTACTACTGGTGTTAACATTTTTATTTGCTACGTTACTTCTAGTGTAACATTTTTAGCTAATCCTTCTTTCTGTTTCTATTAATATTTTCACTCATTAATTAGTATTAACTTTTTTGCTCGTTATATGTGATTGATGCAAAAAAATAATAAATAAATAAAAATAGTAAAGAATTGTTAGTTTTAACATCTTCAGTTCAGTTACTAGTTTTTTCTTACTGACATGTCAGTTACAATTCTGTTGTAACATTTTTACTTCCTTTTTTTTGATGTTTGTTAATATGTCGACTCTATTCTTAATCTTATTGATTTCAGATAATTATAGCCATAAATTCAACATGCCTCCTGTAATGTTCCTTCTGATTGTGGTGCTGTCGTACATATGTGATTCATAACAGAAAGTTAGTCATGATTTTGTTATGTGACCTTTTCTGTTTTTAACTTCATTTTCAATTTATGTGACCATTTAAATCATATCTCATTTTTCTTCTGATTTTGTAAATAATAATAATAATAATAATAATAATAATAATAATTTATCAAATTGCAAGTTAAACATTGCATAGTGCAGAGAGACACAGATTCAATTAAATAAGCTCAGATTTTGGCAGATATTGAAAGAGTTAGATAGAGAGACAGAAAGTCTGACACTTAGATCTAATCAATATATATTTTTAGAGATTTCAGCTGTGTACGACATGCAAACTGAGCAGTGTGAGACAACGTGGGGTAAACTAAAAGTAGGAGAAGACGTCCACCATGGTTCCGGTATAATTAAATGTGATGAGGGTGGTTTCAGTGTGGATACCTGAACTTCAAGTAAGTAATGTAGTTAAATACATTTCTAAATTATTGCTACAACCTGTTTATTAAATATCGTTAGGAATGTTTCTCGTGAAAAGGTCAGTGAATAAAATAAAACTATTTTCAGGTGGAAAATACATTAGTGACCATCACAAGACAGTAGTTTGAAACAATTTAGATTTAAAACAGTGTGCTTCTGTTAATACACCAGTTTTTCTTTGTTTATGTGTGTTGAGTATGTATGAGCTTCTGTATGTGTATGTCTGTGCGTGTGTTTGTGTGTATATAGTATTTATATGCAGTTATGTGTCTGTGTGTGATTGTTGTTCCAGGGAGTGTTGAAATGAAACATTTAGCTTTTTTAAACTTTTACAAATCATTTACTCTTTTTTAATCCAACAGCCTGCAAGACTGCAGGCACAAAGACTAAATGTGATGCTTTTCTTATACTGCAACTGTAAGACCCACAAATAACATTGTCAACTTAATTCTTGATATGAAAAAAGTTTCAAGCTCTGGTAAGTAATTTCAGCAGTAATAATAATAATAATAATAATAATAATAATAATAATAGCAATAATAATAATAATAATAATAATAAAAACATTAACAAAAACAAAATGATGATGATGATGATTAAGATGTGATAATATTATCAGTGTTGGTAATGCATTTTATGTTTATTTCCTTTTTTCCATTCAAAACACAACACAAAAAAGTAAATTCAAACACTGGAGACATCATCCCATGTGGGGAAATAGAAATGTTACTGTCTTAATATTGGAAACATGAAACATATTTGATTATAATTTTGCATTTAATTTTTTGTCAGTGAAACTAAAACTACAATGAAGTGCATAATGTATATATATCTGTATGTACATATGCCTATATATATATACATACATACACACACACACACACACACACACATATATATACATATATGTTTCATAATGTTGTCTTGTGTCTGAAACAAGTGTAATAAGTGATGTTAATAGTATCAGTGGTAGAAGAGCAACTGAATTTTTTTTCTTCATATTCGTTACAAGGTTTACATCAGCACAAATTATATTGTGGAAGCCCCTTTATATTTCTAATTAAACCTGAATTCTCTTACTAAATAAGATATTAATCTGACCGCAATTGACAACATATCAACGTAACAAACTCCATATGTCAGTGTACTCTTTAGGTCGAATCAAAGATACATATAATCTAGTTTAAACTGTGGAGTACAACAACAATAAAAATTAACAATATATATATATATCACTCTTCCAGTGAAATAAAAGCTCTCTAAATTTCTTTACCGAATCAAAATTATTTTCATAATGCAGTGTAAATAAGAAGGTAAACAGCAGTAGTCTTACTATGAAAGCCCTTAATTTCCGCTCAATTTTAATTTTGTCATATAAATAGGACCGCAGGTGGTAAACACAAACCGTAAATTTTGTCCAGTACTCTCAAATTATTGTCAGAAAACTACGCTCACCCAAATAAAATATATTATACATAGAAATTAAATGATTATGAATATAAAGTGTGACGATTCCACATGCGGGGAATAAATATCAGTTTCATCTCTCTCATTCTCACCGTCTCCTGCTAATCTCTACGTAATTTATAATAAAATATAACATCACTGCCCCACGATAATAAATAAATAAGTACATCAAAAATAAAATTTAAAAAAATTGTATTCGTTGAAACCGAGCTGATAGACGCGGTGACTTTTAATTTTAATTTCTTTTTGTAAATCATTATTTTTATTTTTCGCTTTTTATTAATTTGTTCTTCACAAAATGTACAGGTATGTCTGTTTACAATTTAGGTGATCTCTTTCTCCTGCAGCATTTTGTCTATGTTAAAATGCATAAAGTCCAACTCAAATGCCAGAAATCGAAGGAAACTGAAAAACCCATTCCTGGCTTTATCTGTGGATTCTGGTCTTCATTTTCTTCTTGTGCTACTGGGAAAACAAACTGTAGGAATGTCAGTATTTCATTTTACAAACTTTAAATCAAGTAAAAAGATAATTCATTACTAGTGTTACCCTTTCTATTATCATCATCATATAACACTTATTCACTTTGATGATGAATATGTTGGTGATTATGTTGTTGTAGTTGTTGTTTTTGTTGTTATTCTCGTTATTATTCACATTTTCAGTACTGCCATTATTCCATTTACTATTGTTGTTGTTATTATCACTTTATTTTATTTTATTTTATCTTATCTCACTTGTTTTAATTAATTTTTATGAAGCCAATACTTTTCTTTTTTGTTAATCTTTTTCAAAAAATGTACAGGCATTTCTCTTTACCATTCAGATGATGTCTCTCTCCTGCAGCACTCTTTCACCTTCTTCACCTGTGAGATCTACGGATAATAAAGCAGAACATGCATGTGTAGACATCAGTATTAAGAGTCTGATGCCTACGTTAAAATAAATACACGCCCACCCAAACGGTGGCAAACCCCCAAAAATTAAAAACCTATTCCTGACTTCAGCTGTATATTCCTGTCTTCAGTTTCCTCTTCTTTTAATAATATTATTACTATTAATTTGTTTCCTTTTATTTTAATTACTTTTTGTAAAGAAAATACTATTATTTTTCCATTTTATTAATTTCATTTTCAAAAAATGTACAGTCATTTCTGTTTACAATTTAGGTGATGTCCTTCTCCTGCACCATTCTTAAGCAGAAGATGCATATGTAGATTCTCCTCTTCATTTTCCACTTCTGATCCTGTGAAAACAAACCGCAGAAATGTCAGTATATCTTTTAACAAAGTTTAAAACAGTACAAAATGAATTTCATCATTACTAGTGTTACCCTCATTACTATCATCATCAGCATAATTCTTATTATTCTCTTTGACGATGATGATCATCATTGTTATTCTTCTTGTTAACGTCATTATTGTCAACATCAATACGATCGCTATTACTGCACTGAATGTGATTGTAAAAATTATTACCGTTATTTAAATTAATTTATTTCATTTGAGGTTAATTACTTTCTCGAGAGATATATTTTTATTTTTCAGTTTTATCAGTTTGTTCTTCACAAAATGTACAGTCATTTCTGTTTACAATTTAGGTGATGTCCTTCTCATGCACCATTCTTAAGCAGAAGGTGCATTTGTAGATTCTCCTCTTCAGTTTCCTCTTCTCATCCTGAGTAAATAAACTGCAGAAATGTCAGTATTTCATTTAACAAACTTTAAAACGAAAACAAAACTAATTTGATCATTACTAGTGTTATCCTCATTACTATCATTACCACAATAATTCTTTAATATTCTCTTTAATGAAGATGATGATGATCACGTTGGTGTCATCCTTGTTATTCCTCTTGTTAACATCATTGTTGTCATCATCAAGATAATCACTATTACTGTTTTGATTATTATTGTAAAAGTTATTAAGTTTATTTAAATTAATTTATTTCATTTGAGCTTAATTACTTTTTAAGAAGCAAATATTTTAAATTTTCAGTCTTTATCAATTTGTTCTTCAAGAAATGTACAGTCATTTCTTTTTACCATTTAGGTGATGTCCTTCTCATGCACCATTCTTAAGCAGAAGATGCATGTGTAGGTTCTCCTCTTTATTTTCCTCTTCTGATTGTTTGAAAACAATATGTAGAAATGTCAATATTTCAGTTAACAAACTTTAAAACAAATACGAAATGAATTTCATCATTACTATCATCATCATGATAATTCTTATTCTCTTTCATGATGATGATGGTGATCATATTGAACTCATCTTTGTTATTGTTGTTGATAACATCATTATTGTCATTATCAGTACTATTACTATTATTATTTTTATTACTATTAATTTATTTCATTTTATTTTAATCACTTTTTGTAAAGGAAATATTCTTATTTTTCAGTTTTTATCAATTTGTTCTTCACAAAATGTACAGGCATTTCTGTTTACAATTTAGGTGATGTCCTTCTCCTGCACCATTCTTAAACAGAAGATGCATGTGTAGATTCTCCTCTTCATTTTCCTCTTCTCATCCTGAGAAAACAAACCGCAGAAATGTCAATATATCTTTTAACAAACTTTAAAAAATACAAAATTAATTCCATCATTTCTAGTGTTACCCTCATTACTATCGTCATTCTTATTATTCTCTTTGATGATTATCTTTGATATTGATGATATTGATCTCATCGTTGTTATTGTTTTTGATAACTTCATTATTGTCATTATGAGTACCATTTCTATTGTTATTTTTATTACTATTAATGTATTTCCTTTTATTTTAATTACTTTTTCTAAAGGAACTATTTTTATTTTTCGCTTTTTATTAATTTGTTGTTCACAAAATGTACAAGTATGTCTGTTTACCATTTAGGTGATCTCTTTCTCCTGCAGCATTCTTAAGCAAAAGATGCATGTGCAGACATCAGTTTGTCTATGTTAAAATGCATAAAGTGCAACTCAAATGCCAGAAATTGAAGGAAAATGAAAAATCCATTCCTGGCTTCATCTGTGGATTCTGGTCTTCATTTGCCTCTTGTGCTACTGGGAAAACAAACTGTAGGAATGTCAGTATTTCATTTTACAAACTTTAAATCAAGTGAAAAGATAATTCATTACTAGTGTTACCCTTTCTATTATCATCATCATATAACACTTATTCACTTTGATGATGAATATGTTGGTGATTATGTTGTTGTTTTTGTTGTTATTACCATTATTATTCACATTTTCAGTACTGCCATTATTGTTTTTACTATTGTTGTTGTTGTTGTTACCATCACTTTCTTTTACTTTGTTTTATCTCATCTCACTCCCTTTAATTACTTTTTATGAAGCCAATACTTTTCTTTTTTATTAGGCTTTTTCAAAAAATGTACAGGCATTTCTCTTTACCATTCAGATGATGTCTCTCTCCTGCAGCACTCTTTCACCTTCTTCACCTGTGAGATCTACGGATTATAAAGCAGAACATGCATGTGTAGACATCAGTATTAAGAGTCTGATGCCTACGTTAAAATAAATACACGCCCACCCAAATGGTGGCAAACCCCCAAAAATTAAAAACCTATTCCTGACTTCAGCTGTATATTCCTGTCTTCATTTTCCTCTTCTTTTAATAATATTATTACTATTAATTTGTTTCCTTTTATTTTAATTACTTTTTGTAAAGAAAGTACTATTATTTTTCCATTTTATTAATTTCATTTTCAAAAAATGTACAGTCATTTCTGTTTACAATTTAGGTGATGTCCTTCTCCTGCACCATTCTTAAGCAGAAGATGCATGCGTAGATTCTCCTCTTCATTTTTCTCTTTTCATCCTGTGAAAACAAACCGCAGAAATGTCAGTATTTCATTTCACAAACTTTAAAACAAATACAAAATTAATTTCATCATTACCAGAGTTACCCTCATTACTATCATTACCATAATAATTCTTAATATTCTCTTTAATGAAGATGATGATGATAACGTTGATGTCATCGTTGTTATTCTTCTTGTTAACATCATTATTGTCATCCTCAATATTATAACTATTACTCTTTTGATTATTATTGTAAAAATTATTACCTTTATTTAAATTAATTTATTTCATTTGAGCTTAATTACTTTTTAAGAAGCAAATATTTTAAATTTTCAGTCTTTATCAATTTGTTCTTCAAGAAATGTACAGTCATTTCTTTTTACCATTTAGGTGATGTCCTTCTCATGCACCATTCTTAAGCAGAAGATGCATGCATAGATTGTCCTCTTCATTTTCCTCTTCTCATCCTGTGAAAACAAACCGCAGAAATGTTAGTATATCTTTTAACAAAGTTTAAAACAGTACAAAATGAATTTCGTCATTACTAGTATTACTCTTACTGTTTCAATCATATCATTCTTCTTAAATTCTCTTTCATGATGATGATGATGATGTTTTTAATTAAATTTAATACTGTCATTATCACTATTAATTTCTTTACTTTTATTTTAATTACTTTTTGTAAAGAAAATAATATTATTTTCCATTTTATTAATTTTATCTTCTAAAAATGTACTGGCACTGCTGTTTACCATTTAGGTGATGTCCTTCTCATGCACCATTCTTAAGCAGAAGATGCATGCGTAGATTCTCCTCTTCATTTTCCTCTTTTCATCCTGAGAAAACAAACCGCAGAAATGTTAGTATTTCAATTAACAAACTTTAAAACAAATACAAAATGAATTCCATCATTACTAGTGTTACCCTCATTGCTATCATCATCATGATCATTCTTATTATTCTCTTTCATGATGATGATGATGATGATAATCATACTGATCTCATTGTTATTATTGTTGTTGATAACTTCATTATTGTCATTATCAGTTCTATTACTATTGTTATTTTTATTACTATTAATTTATTTCATTTTTTTTAATTACTTTTTATAAAGGAAATATTTTTATATTTTGCTTTTTATTAATTTGTTGTTCACAAAATGTACTGGTAACCATCTTCACCATTTAGGTGATGTCCTTCTCCTGCACCATTCTTAAGGAGAAGATGCATGTGTAGATTCTCCTCTTCATTTTCCTCTTCTCATCCTGAGAAAACAAACTGCAGAAATGTCAGTATATCTTTAAACAAACTTTAAAATAGTACAAAACTAATTCCATCATTACTGGTGTTACCCTCATTACTATCATCATTCTTATTATTTTCTTTAATGATGATGATGATGATCACGTTGATGTAATCATTGTTTTTCTTCTTGTTACCTTTGTTATTGTCATCATCAGTACCATTAATATTATTATTTTTATTACTATTAATTTATTTCATTTTATAAATACTTTTTGTAGAGCTAATATTTTTATTTTGCACTTTTTGTTCGTTTGTTCTTCACAAAGCATTTCTGTTTACCATTTAGGTGATGTCCTTCTCCTGCACCATTCTTAAGCAGAAGATGCATGCGTAGATTCTCCTCTTCATTTTCCTCTTCTGATCCTGTAAAAACAAACCTTAGAAATGTCAGTATTTCTTTTGACATAGTTATTAAGAATAATATAAAAGACATTTTTATACGGAACATGTCAAGTTTAACGTGTTTTACAAGAAGAATAAATAAATAAGATTTATAATTTAGTTCTCTCCAGAGAAACTTATGATTATTATTATCATTACAATCACGACCACTACTACTGCTACTTCTGTTATTACTATAATATTTTTATTAATTCTTGGATGAGTAATTTTAAATCAAAAATAATTTTCACTTATGCAAGCCATCCTTGTTACCAGAAACAAAGGCAAGAAGTGTGGCCTTAAGACCTGAAGCATGAATGTTTTGTACTTAAGGAAATCTTTTGTAAAGAAGTATTTGTTTCAGCTAGTGGGGTTCCATGTGGTGTATTTTATTTGTTTTGTTTTTAATAAGACTGGTGTATGTGGTTTATGTTGTGATTCTAGATTTAGGATATGTGATATACATGGTGTCATGCTGTTTTATTTGTGTGATGAAGTGAATGTGGTCTAGCAGATTTGTATTGTTTTTTGATTCTTCAGTAGAACTTAATCCTGTTGACTTAACAAATGAATGCAAAGGAAACTACTGTTTGGGGATCCTATGAAAAATTTAAATACTCTGTCTATAGTCACTTATGTGTAATTACTGTTAGTAAAGGAAATTAATTTAGTGTTTTTTTGTAACTATCAAGTTTCTAGAAGAATAAAGTTTTAGTTGCCAAATAAGAATAATAATAAAAAAGACCTTTAAGTTTAACATGTTCTACTAGAACAATTGTTGAATAGCTAAGATATAATTTACTTCTCTCCGTAGAAACCTTTTTATTATTATGATTATTATTATCATTAGAATCATAATTATTACTATTGCTACAACTGTTATTATATAATATTTTTATTATGCCTTACATGAGTAATTATAAATCAAAAATCATTTTCACTTGTTACCAGAAGCAGAGGAAAGAAAGTGTGGCCTTAAGAGCTAAAGGATGAATGTTTTGCACTTACGGAAAACTCTCAGTGTAGAGAAGTATTTGTTGTAGCTAGTCGTTTTCCTGTGAGAGTGTGGTGTGTTTGATTTGTTTTGTTTTCAAGTATGACTGGTGTGTTTGGTTTATGTTGTGATTCTAGAATTCTATTGATATACATAGTGTCAGGCTGGTATATGTCTGTTATGAAGTGTAGGTGGTCTAACTGATTTGTATCGTTTTTTGATTCTTCCGTAAACTTAATCCTGTTGATTTAATAAATTAATGCTCCAGTTTTGAAAGAAAACTACTGTTTGGTGATCTGTTACAAATTTAAATATTCTGTCTATATTCAGTCATGTATAATTACTGTTAATAAAGAAAATTTATTTTGTTTGTAACGATATAAGATTCTACAAGAATACAATTTTAGTTGACAGATGACATTTTTGTTATTTTGTTTTAGTTGACAGATGAGTTATTTTTGTTATTTCGTTTCCTTTTAGTTATTCATCTTAATTTAACTCAGTATTTATTGCATCATTACTTTAAGAAAGAAATTTTGTTTCTGTACCTGATGCTGCAGATGTCAAATTCTCTCCAGTAAATCCTCAGTTGAATCTTCCAGTTTCCGAGGCACTGTTAACTGCTGATTCTGAAAGATGAAGAAGCAATGTATGAAATTTTAGATGATATAAAAACATAATTATGAATAAACAAATAAGAATAATAAACAAATATTTTCATACTGAACATGTCACATTTAAGATGTTCTGAATAGTTATGAATAGTTAAGATTTATAATTTAGTTCACTCCATAGAAAGTTTTTTTTATTATTGTGATTATTATTATCATTACAATCACGACTACTACTACTTCTAGCATTTTTATTATTATATTTTTATCAAGTCTTACTTGAGTAATTACAAATAAAAAATCATTTTCACTTAGGCAAGCCATCTTTCTAATATTTTGGTCACATCTGAAAGCTTTCTTTTCCAGATAATGTTCTTCACCTGCTAAAAAAGAACATAGGATAACGAATGAAAACAAATTACATAAATTCTGCACTGTGTGTTACTGGTATCTCTGTCCCAATTACCAGAACCAAGAGGAAAGAAGTGTGGCCTCAAGAGCTAAAGGATGAATGCTTTGCACTTGAGGAAAACTTACAGTGAAGAGAAGTATTTGTTCCAGCTAGTGGGGTTCCTGTGTGAGTGTGGTGTGTTTGATTTATTTTGATTACAAGTATGACTAGTGTATGTGGTTTATGTTGTGATTCTAGATTTACTATATGTGATCTACATGGTATCAGTCTGTTTTATGTGTGTTATGAAGTGTATGTCATCTAGCTGACTTCTAATGTTTTTCGAATTTTCCATAAACTTAATCCTGTTGACTAAATAATTGAATGCTCACGTTTTCAAAGGAAACTACTGTTTGGTGATCCTATGAAAAATTTAAATACTCTTTCTATATTCAATCATATATAATGGCTGTTAACAAAGGAAATTAATTTTGTTTATTTTAACTATACAAGTTTCTACAAGTATAGTTTTAGTTGACAGATGAGTTATTTTTGTTATTTAGTTTCCTTTTATTTATTCATCTTAATTTAAGTAAATATTTATTGCATCATTACTTCTAGAAAATAGTTTTGTTTCTGTACCTGATACTGTAGATGTCAAATTCTCTCCAGTAAATCCTCAGTTGAATCTTCCAGTTTCTGAGGCACTGTTTACTGCTGATTCTGAAACATGAAGAAGCAATGTATGAAATTTTAGATGATATAAAAACATAATTATGAATAAACAATTAAGAGTAAAAAAATATTTTCATGCTGAACATGTCAAAATTATCATGTTTTAGACTAACAAGTCCTGAATAATTTAAGATTATAATTTAGTTCTTTCCATAGAATCTTTTTCACATTCTATTATTATGATTATTTTTATCATTATAATTACTACTATTACTACTACTGCTGCTACTACTACATCTACTACTACTACTGCTATTATTATTATTGTTATTATTATTATTATTATTATTACAACTAAGTCTTACATGAGTAATTACAAATCAAAAATAATTTTCACTTCGGGAAGCCATCCTAATATTTTGGTCACATCTGAGAGCTTTCATTTGCAGATAATGTTCTTCATCTGCTAAATAAAGAACATAGGATTATGAATGAAAAGAAATCACATAAACATATATTAGAATTGTGAAATTAACTTTTATTATTATTTTATGTCTTTGTTTGTTTGTGTGAATAATAACAGATCCAGCATGACACAAAAGACACTGTGGTTCACTGTGTTGTACTTGTATCAGGTGTTTTGCTGATGTGTGCATATATCTCTATGTTGTGTATTTGTTTTGTGTTTTGTGGGTGGTATACATGGAGTGTGTTTGTCTATGTTGTGACAGTATGTTTGTGTTTAGTGTTTAGTGTGTAGATGAGTGTTTATTATGTGGTGAGGTAACTTCAGTGTCTAATTACCAGAGAGATATATACCAGCAAGAACGACAGCTCCTTGTAGAGATTCCCAAGCTGGACTGGTCAAGGGGTGAAGTCTTGGCCAGAATCCCTATAAATGCTAATTCTGTCACATCAGTCCCACAACAGAAACTTGAGAGAT
This sequence comes from Chrysomallon squamiferum, assembly GCA_012295275.1. Classification (NCBI taxonomy): domain Eukaryota; kingdom Metazoa; phylum Mollusca; class Gastropoda; order Neomphalida; family Peltospiridae; genus Chrysomallon; species Chrysomallon squamiferum. The sequence goes on along the minus strand of CM022673.1, from coordinate 20,267,572 downwards.
GATGCTGGAGCACTGGCCACCCACCAGGGTGGAAGAATGATGGGTTCTATGCCATAAGCTACAGGTAATTCCTCGTAATCCGTTCAGTGATGTCAGGTTATGAAATCTATCAGATAAAGCTACTGGTGGTAAAAAAAAAGACAAGATATTAAAAACACAATGGAATACTGAAGAAATCTCAAAAACAAAGATTAATTTTAGAGAAAGACTTCACAATAGACATCTATCCTTGCTGCACTGGATATTAATATAGAGAACATAACTGTCACTGTGTGACTTTAAAGCCATTAACAAAATTTGAAATTGTTTGAGAAAGTTCTTAAAGCAGATGTACTAGAAGACTGGCAGATAAATCAGTAGCTCCAACTATTAAGTTGTTCTCAAGATCCTCCTACATCTTTTCTCGACAACCACTGCAAACCTAGCTTTTGTTGCAATTTGCTGCCTAAAACTTGCAGAGCCACAGACTAATGAAACTCACAGTGGTTCTCAGGAGGACTGTCAACATGGAGTTGCGAAAAGGCAAATTGGATGTTTTCTCCAACCTGAGAGATATCCATACAGGCAATATTAACATTGGCAAAGAGTTCAATACACTCATTCTCAAAAGCTGTAAAGGAAATGATCCAAAGAAGAACAAGATGAAATTATATACCTTACTGGATAGAACAGCTGCAGAATCTAATGTCTAAGCTAAATGAAGCATAGAAACTGTGGAACAAGACCCAATTGTTGAAAGCAACATGCAGCTGAAGGCAATAATTGCAGAGTAATTTTTGCTTCTTTTCAAACAGCAATAAAACTTTCATTTCCAGATGTTGTTGTTCTTCACCTGCTAAATAAACAACATAGCATTATGAATGAAAACTAATCCCATAGAAGTGTTTTATATATGTGACAAATGATCTTCTATTATTATATAATGTTTTATATTTTTTATTTATTTTATTATTTTTTTGTTTGTTGAATTATACATTTTTATGTTAATTAACCAATATTTATTATTTATTTTATTTCAAAAATGTTTTTATAATTTTAGCATTCAGTGTCTTTCTAAGAAATTTTAATTGAATTTACATTTGATAATGCTGTGAAAGATTTAAATCAAAAGTGTAAATAATAATTTAAGTATGAATAAATAAATTGAATTTTTCACTTGGTGTAGAGGTTTTTAATTGTCGACATTATTATTATTGTTGTTGTTCTTATTGGTATTGTGTCATTGTAATTATTATTATTATTTTTTTTAATGTCCTGTTTTAAGAAAGTTCAATTCCAGAAAAAAGGAACCTTTACAAAGCAGGCATTAATAAATTAACTTCAGGAAATGAATGGATGAACAGCAGACCTGTTACTAATTTCCATGACATAGTAACAAGTCATATTTTCACACATGGATTATTGGCAAGTCTGTTAAAGATACTGGAGCAGCTAATCTCTAACACATCTGCCACATTTTCACACAAAACAAGAATAAAAGTATTTTAAACATTACAACAGTGTAAAATCAGTAACAAGACTGCATAATTCACCAAAATATCAATAATATCATGGGCAGTGTAACATTATTGGTTTTCCCATTTATATTTTTAAAATTTTAAACATTTAATTTAATAATATCCCTGCTTGTCATTTCTCCTTTTCTAGAGCTAACTATTAGATTATTTTTGAGACTGAGAAAGGACTGGTTCATTGTTTCTGTTAAAAAAAATAATAATAATAAAATAAAAATAATAATAAAAATGTTATTATGCTTAATATTCTCAGGAAACAACTAAAAATAAAAATTTTATATTTACACATTTTGCTTTTTCATTCACAGGATTATCAAATGTTTACAATTAAATATAAAGATGATTATGTAAATCTTATTAGAATAAATCAAGCAATTCTAATGATATTCAAAACAAATAGAACATCACTTTGTTCATTTTATATTTTTACATGATTATTATTTATTTATTCATTCATTCATTTTTTTTTTTTTTTTATACCTTTTATTTTGGATGAAAGGTATTTATATTAAGTAAACCAAATAATTTTCATGTTGTTGAAATATCTTTGAAATTTTCCTAAGTTATGTTACTCTAAAGGTGATTATATCCCGTATCTGTAAATTAAAAAAAAAACAGAACTGTTATTTCGTAAAAATCATACAAATAAATTTTCTATTTGCACAGAACTGTATTGATTATTATATAAATTTTTATATTCTAATGTAAAGCATCAAGAAATTAAATATGTAAAAAATAAGAAATAATTAAAAATATTTAAATAATAATAATAATAATATAATTCAAGTTCTACAAGACAGTTTTTTCGTTAGTGATTTCAGTTTGAAATGAATGATGATGTATCACACCAGCTTGAAACAATGATCAGATATTTGCTGACTGAGTTCAGTGAAGGATTCACAAAAACTAAACGTGTGTTGATTTGTTTGTTATTCTTTGATCTATTTACTTTTTAAAATAGATATCCACTCCAAGAAAAAGGAAATTTGGCAAAGCAGGAACTAAAAGAAATTAACTTTATTAACAGATAAACAGCAGACCTGTTAATAATTTCCACTGCCAGGATTAATTAGACCACAGATAACGGGCAAGTCTGTTAAAGATACTGGAGCAGCTAATCTCTAACACGTCTGCCACATTTTCACACAAAACAAGAATAAAAGTATTATAAACATTACAACAGTGTAAAATCAGTAACAAGACTGCATAATTCACCAAAATATCAATAATATCATGGGCAGTGTAACATTATTGGTTTTCCCATTTATATTTTTAAAATTTTAAACATTTAATTTAATAATGTCCCTGCTTGTCATTTCTCCTTTCCAGCAGCTGGAATTGTGTTGCTTTTGAGATTATGATAGAAAGAGTTAATACAGTTTAAATAAATTGTAACTAATATTATATCTGCTTAATCTATTTTTCAACAGTTTCTTGTACTAAAACTAAATACAGCTGTAGTTTTTAAGCAATGATTCAAGCTCAATCTGGTTCGAATATTTGGATCAATTGCTTCATAGCTGGTGCACCTTATTCTCTATAACTGACAATATTTGAAAGGAAAACTACTGCATTAGCTACAGCAGTTATTGAGATTAAAGACAACTAATGAACTATCAGTAAGTTATTTTCAGTTTTTACTGTCTTGAATGAACTCTACTGTATCATTATTATTATTATTATTATTATTAAACATATGTTAAAAGATGTAGTTTTGTTTATATACTTATCTTATCAATTTATTTGCCTTTTTTCTTCTCTCTTGTGATGACTTCTACTTATTTATTGAATGAATTCGGTGATTGGAGGAGAGTCTGTGTTTTCTTCATAATATAGCCGCACACTGCTGATTTATAAAAGAATATTCTTTCTTCAGTTCATGGTGAAAAGATACTGATAAAGGTAACATTTTTTTGGATTTTGGTTATTAATGTTGCATGATTACAAGTTAAAATATTTTCTGATTACTGCAAAATTAAAAATTTATATAATGTATTACTTCATATCCAATAATATAGCGACATTCAAAATATACATTCAGAATGTTTCAGTCCTACTAAAGGACGATCAAACATATTCTGAAAAAAATCAGTTTGTTCATGACTGCTGAATAACACGTAATGTTTACATCAGTAAATAAGACATTTCATCTAATTACTTGTGACATTTACAAAAACTGATATTGATTACAGCTATCTTATTGACAAAAATAAACCATAGAACTTAAAAGTTAAATGAATTACAAAGGAATATTTCACAAGAATTATTACAACATATCATTCTTACAACATCCCAATGCCGGTCATGTGATACTCGAGTAAATTGCTTGAAGACGGCTTGAGAAGATGTTAGTTTTACTGAACATATTATAAAACCTGTAATTTAGTTTCCAAAGAACTCCGAATTCACATGGAATTCTGCAACTGACATTATTTATTTAGTTTAATGAAATCAATAAGCTAATAATCCTATAGCTATATTAAACACAATAAAACAACACGTTATTGAAATAAAAAATTAAGGAAGGGGAAGTAATCAAATTGAAGAAACCCAAACTGAGGGTATTGGTTTATTTTTATTCCAATGATGTTATTTTAATTTTTGGTTAAAAAATAATAATAAATAAATAAATAAATAAATAATAATAATAATAATTAAATAAAATAAATAAATAAACAAATAATAGAAAAAATATTTTGAAAATTAATTTTTTTTTTTTTTTTTGAAAAGGTAATTTTAAATAGGTTAGAAAACAAACCAATTAATCAATATCTGTATATCGTTGTTAATAATTCACAAAGGTTTTATTTGTTTGTTTGTTTATTCCAAGGCATTGTACCTTTTGACATGAAATTAAATTAAATGATAAAAAAAAAAAAAATGAAAGATAAACTGCATTTCATCAAAAGTATAAGTATGTTAGTTCCTGAAGTAGACATGTGATTTTATTTTTGTGTTTTATTGGCAGTAAGATTAACATTGATTACAGTTTTGTGTTTGTAACACAGGTCAAAGTGATATAAATTACCAGCAGTTAGATAAAGTGTGAAGTGTTGTGGAGCCTTTAATTCTGTAGATGATACATGTTAAACTGTTCATCAGCTTATTTTTATTCTTAAATTGTTTATTTCTTTATTTATCTTTTATTTATTTTGTAAATTTTTTTTTTATTTTTTTTTTTTTATTGCTATATAAGATATTAATTATTATATTCATACTAAGTAACAGCCAAGCTAAAGAATAATAAATAGAAACATTTGGCTAGAATTTTAACTCTGGATCACAATAAACCAACAACCATGTTAATCTTTTGTAATATAATATTACACAGTGTTAATTAAATGACTGTTACCATGCCTACATTTTTTTTTACATTATCATCATTTGCTATAATTTATGATTATACTTTTTAGATTAACACTTTCTCAATATGCTTCCAATTTATCTAGTGACTTTCTGATGCCCTCCAAACAAAGACTTAGTTCTTTTTAACACCAAACTAATTTTGCCCACTTATAAACCACCCTTGTGCTACTTCTATGAAGATGGGGTACAGAAAAAATGCACTGGAAAAAAAGGCTTAACAAAGCACAGTATCATATCAAAGTTTAATATTACAATTACCACATTATTATCACATTTAAAAATATAATAAAAATACATCACTCAGTCACTTGGTTTTGGTTATTATAAAGTTTCCAGTGGATGTTGTGACCAGCAGTTATGAATTGTTTTTCTAAACTGGACTTAACTGATTATGTTATCATGATCAAACACAAAGGGAATTAAGTATGTGTGTATGTGTGTGTGTGTGTGTGTGTTTGTGTGTGTGTGTTTGTGTGTGTGTGTGTATGTGTGTATATATATATATATATACGTATGTATGTACACACATGCAAACACAAACACACGCGTGCACACCCATACACTCACACAAATTATATATACACACACATTTTGGTTTACATTTGTTTTGACTGACTATTTATTTAACAATTACAGTTTATATTATTTCTGACATTAAATCATTATTATTCCAGCACTGATTTTTTTTATGTGCTTTTAAGGTGCAATTATGAATTGATTTTGTAAGAAGGATTTCACCTACTACCAATAACTAAATGTCATTATTTTTCCCAAATCTGCATAGTGCCATTTCTTCCAGGTAAATGGTTTTTTCCAGGCAGCTTTTATTCCAATTCCATTTTTTTTTCTATGAAGATTTCGTCATACTCTGAATCAGTACAAATCCCTTACTGCTATGAGACAGGTAGAAGAAAAGTGCAATAAAATCAGTTAACAGATATAAATTATTTACCTGCCAAGGGTTCCAATTAAAATAAGGATGTGATTGTTATAAATTAAATAGCAGTAGCCAGATTTCCATTTCCCATTATAAGTAACCATATTTTTTTCCTTCTGGATGCCTCCTAATAGGTCACGATTAGCAGAATAACCCAAAACATTTTGTGTCTCCATAGATGGTTCTTCTGCCAGTAGTCATAATTCACTTTACTTTTTACTCAGAGAAGGCTCTATGGTAAAGTATCTTCAATAAACTGGCAGATGTCAATAGTCAGAATTACAAACCCTTGCACACTGCCCTGTGAAATAAATATTAAGAACCAAAGATGTTTCTTGAATAAAATTTCTTTGATGTTGTTGTCTTTTTTTTTACCATACAGCAAACAAAAACCGAGAACATGGTAAAATAGAACTGGACCTGAAATTAACTGTTCCATTTGATCAAATAAACATTCAAAGATATTTGTCATAATATTTTCTTTCCATATAATTTAATTATTATTATTATTTTTTGTTTTTGTTTTTTTTGTTGTATTATATTCCAAAGTTTTACGATTAATCAATGAACAAATTATAACACTTCTTATCTCTTATTACCTTCCAATTCCTAATAAGAAAAAATATATTCATTTCAAACTCATCTCATGTTTTAAATAAAATTAAAATAATATTAAGTAATGAAACATCAGTTTAAAATATTCTGAAAAATACTATTAAGATTGTTAAAATAGAAGTACAGAGAATATTTAACATAAGTTATATAAATTCTATTGTTTGTAAAATATACTGGGTTTCAAAAATAATATTAATTATAGTAATATTAAATACAGTTTAAAATAGTCACTGAAGATGACACAAAACACACAATATTTTATGTGAACAGTGATTATAAACAACAGCAATATAAATGTGCTGACAGCCACAGCAAATGCAGTATCATTTGACAAAAAACCCCACAAAAAAACACAATAAAAAACATACAAAAACCCCCACAAGATCAGTTTAAAAAAAAGTAATAATAATAATTAAATTGACCAACACATTTAGATATACAGTACTGATTAACAGTAACAATATAAACCTATATATTTAAAGAACTTTGGATATAAGGTGCAAAAAGACACCATAAATTTAACAAAAGGTAACAATAAAATGTACTGTAACATAATAATAATAATAATAATAATAATAATAATAATAATAAAATAACAAAACATTTATAATACAATAATAGTGTAAATAATGGTTATATTCATTAAAATGCATATAAAAATATCTTAATAAGGAAATAATATTGACAAACTATTACTGAATATATTTTATAAATGTCAGCCAATATATAAAAATATTTAAAATAATAATAATAATAATAATTGTCATCTGTTCATTTTCTGACCAGTGTCTGTGACACTGAAAAGGGAGCATGCTTGACAGTGTGACTGTGACAGTAAAGTCCTGACCTGTGGGTGTCATAGTCATCCTTTCTGAACTGAGAGTGTGACTGTGACAGGAAAGTGCTGGAATGTCATAGTCATTAGTTGGGCTAATGATGCCAAATACTGTGACTGTGACAGTGAAGGGAACGTGCCTCTTATGGTCACACTTTCTGATCACTGACAGTACTGTTTAACATATGGAAAAGATGACATACTTGTTAAGTTGGCAGGCCACAAGGAATAGAGAGCCATTAGTGCATACAACAACAGATGTTGTTAATGGCATTAGTTTAAATAGTTCAGTTTGGCCTGATTTATTCATTTCATGACATTTCATTAAAAGAATTACAAGACTTTTGCCAGGAAAACAAGAATACTATGGCCAATCAGCAACTGATCATGTCAAAAGATTTAAGTATATTTAGCAAACATTTTTTAGAAAGTAAAAAACAAATTTTAATCAATAATTGAAAAAAAAATAAATAAATAAACAAAAATTAAAGAAATAAAAAAATAATAAATAAATAAATAAATAAATAAATAAATAAATAAATAAAAAAAAATAAATAAATAAATAAATAAATAAATAAAAATAAATAAATAAATAAATTTAAAAAATATAAATAAACAAATAAATAGTTATTTATATTATTATTTTATTTTTATTTTTTGTGTGTGTGTGAAATTGTGTATAAATAAGATTGTATAGAATAAAATAAGATATGGCTGTTATTGCAAGGAATCTTATGTGCACCTTTCTACAAAACGATGTGAGTTTGTATATGTGTTTTTATGTATGCATGTGTGTTGTTAACTGGTGTACTTTGATGACTGTCAGAATATTTAATTATTTCTTTCAGAAATTAAGAATTTTTTAGAGAAACACAATTAAAAATTATATATTTTTTCATATGAATAACACTTTTCAAGATTACAAGAGGGTGTTTTACTGACCTGTAACCTAACAAAACTGACATCTTGGTTTATGAAGACAAAATATTGCCCTATGAAACAAAAGAGTTGGAAATTTAAAACAGAATGAATAATGAATCCTGTGATTCCAGGACAATCTACAATGAGTCAGAATAGTGGTTATCTAAATACTTTTTTTTTGAGTCTATGAAGAGTCACAGAGAATTCTCAGACAATGAGCTTAATCACTGAAAGGTACTTATAAAAAAAAAAAGTTATAATAAAAGTATGTTTCAATTAATTTTCAGCACAGAGAAGATATTCTGAATTCACAAAAAAAAAAATTCAACTTTCAGTTCTGGGCAAACAGGATGGGGCAGTTATTCTTAATTCCCAGGACACCAAGCTAAAGAATAGAAAGTTTCTATGAAATTTACAAGGATATATAAACATGCAAGAATAACCTATGACTGACAGAATTGAGAAATACTTTCATTAATCTTCAGCAAAAAGCACAGAGAAGATATTCTGAATTATCAGGACAGTAAGATATAACAGAATAATGTTTCTATGGAATTTACAAAGTTGTATAAATACACATGAAAAACATATGACCTTTTGGAGTTGAAAAATACTTTCAGTTCTGGCAAACAGCACAGACAATTTTCAGAAATGCACAGTCTATTTCCCCATCCCAGAATGATATTCTGTACATAGATGGGATGAAAAAAACAACAACCCCAAAACATACTCACAAAAACCCCACCTAAAATGTAAAGAATAATTGGAATTTTCTAATGAAATAATAATAATAAACATGAATTAGAAGAATGTTTCTGTAAAAGATAAATTCTTTTATATTATTAAGAAATAACTGTAGCAATGAAGTCATATTTAACTTGGATTCTGAGCAAACTCAATTCACTGATCAGCAACTTATAAGACTATTTCTATTAAATTTAAAATGAGAAGATTCAGAAATATCTAAGAACAACTACAGTGATAGAAAATAATTTAAATAAATAAATAAAAATACCAGCAACATACAATGAGAAGATTTCTATATAGTCAGAATTTGTATTGGTTGGCAGTACTTATTTTTCAATTTTTGTGAAGGAAATCCAGTGAAGATACTTGATAAAACTGATATTAGAAAGCAAAAAATAAGTAATCTACTGGACTGATTGGCCACAGTTCTCACTGAACATATTGATACTTGACTGGAATAGCTCATGGAGTGGGGGGGTTTATTTGTCAGTAACACATCCTTAAAATATCGTTTCAATCAATTTTTTAAATCTTGATAAGTCTAAATTATAAATACATTTCTAATTAAAATTATTGTCATCACTGTATTTATATTAATGAATATTTAAAGAAAATATCTGCTGTTCTGTCCTTAGTACAGTGTTTACATTCTTATTAAAATATGTTTTCATATTTACTGAAAAACTTGTTAAATAATAACATTTATAGCTTTACCATCATTTTGTACAATGTATGTATGGGTTATATTATTACATGTTATGTGTGTGTGTGTGTGTGTGTGTGTGTGTGTGTTTTTCTTTCTTGCAATTCTTTTATCTTTTTAATTAATTTCACATAGGCAATGAACAATGTTATAAGAGTTGAAATTTGCTGATTGTGACTTTATACATATATATTAACATTTTCTACTGAACAGCTGTGGTTTTTACTTGTTATGGCATATTTCAATTTTTATTTTATTTATTTATTATTAATTTTTTATTTGTTTTCTAAAATGAAACTGTTTAAAAAAAATACATTTTTAAAACCGAGTAAAAATGTGAAATAAATAATTATATAATAAATAAAAATCACCATATAAAATAACAAATCTAAAAACATTTTATATATATATATATATAAAAGCAGGAATACAGACACACGAAGTATGTAACTCTGATCTCTAATTTAAAATTTGGCAAACATTTTTCAAGTAATAATTCATATACAGGGTGTCCTAAAAGTAATCGAACCACAAACTTAAATAAAATTAGATATTAAAAATAACAAATTTAATTCCATCTTTTATGTCATTTTATGTCATCTTTTGTACTATTCATTTACTTCTGTCAGTAGTAGTCTTTGGAATGATTTTTGTTACCTGATTGTAATGTTCTTTGTGATTGAGACTTCTGTTTTAGTGCGCGCTACTGGACTCTACATGGTTTGACTTGAAATGGTATCCTCACTCTTAAAAATGCAGCGAAGAACTTTAGATTTAAACGAATGTATCTTCGTTGTTAAGAATTACTATGCAATGACTAGCTACAAGCATTTTGAAGAAAGATGGGAAGTAAACTTTAGAACACCTGTACTGAGTAAATCGACAATATTCAATCTTGTATCCAAATTTGAAGTAACTGGAAGTGTGTCAAATGCTCCCCAAAAAGTATGTCGCAGTGTTGTCAAAAGGTGTCGTGATTGTATTGAAGTTCAAGGTAAACATTTTGAACATTTGTATATAATAAATGTACAGATTAAATTTGTTGTTTTTAATATCTAATTTTATTTAAGTTTGCAGTTGGTTACTTTTGGGACACCCTGTATTTAACCCTTTATCATTTGCGAAATATATATATAAAAAAAATCATTACTATTTTTAAGGTTATTTATCATTTGAAAAATACTATGTAGAATATACCTTTCTATATATATTCAATAATAACATTTCTACAGTTGGAATTAGGATATTCAGTCCTGAGTTAAAAAACAAATGATGATATGAGTTAAAATGTAATGTGTATACTCACACTGCTTTACCAGGGAGAAATTTCTCGTCGAACCAGCACATACATTTTATATGTTTTCCCCATAATATATTAAAGCTTATAAAAATAAAATGAACAATTTAAACTGTAAACAATATTATTGACTGCACCAAACTCTTTTCCAGTTTGATCACTGTAACAAACAGAGGTAGTGTTTTATAAGTTTTTTTTTGTTTTTTCTTCTGTTTCTTTTCTTTTTCATTTTTTTCTCTTTCTTTTTCTGTCTGTCTGTTACATGTTGTTTGTTTGTGTATATGTATGTCAGTATGTGTGTGCATGTTTTTGTGTGTTTTCCATGTTTATCACTGAAATTCAACAGGGCAACTTGATGACACTCCCAGCATCTGTTGACATCCATGATGAGATATTCCCCATGTGTAACATTCCCAGTCCAAGAACACTGGACAGGAGTCACCCACCAGGTGGAAAGATGTCCCATCAGCAGCATCGTCACCCAGACAATCCACGTCACTGAAGGAGCAACCTCACAAGCCTCCACCAGTCCTGAGTATGTGCACCCCACCCATGGATCCCCGACATAAGCGCATTCATCCTGCAAGACTGTTACCAGAAATAACGGTGCATCCATTGTACAGAAATGTCATGTTTACAGAAACCTGAATCACACATGTAAACTCTGGCTTGTACTTGTTGTTAGTAGTATGTGCTCAGTAGAGATGTGCTGATTATTAGTAAATTATGTTAAATAAATATCAGTCTCTTGAAAGAAATAGTGATTATAGTCCTATAGCTAATTTTGGAAAGCCACTATTTACTTTGCCAACTATAACTGAAATGGATTTCTATAAAGATAATTGAAATATTAAGAATGAATAAAATGAATAAAGTTTGAAACTATTTTGTTAACAATCATAGAGATATCTGTCTGTCACTGTATCACTAATTTCTTTCACATTAGATTATTAATAAAACAAATGAAAGAGGAAAAAAATATTTGTGATGACCTGGCTGCTCCACAGGAACAGTGACTTCATCCCAGAGAGTTTTCTGATCATTCACTGCTCGTGCTCAGACCATCACTGAGTTGGAAAATGTGGTAATGATCAAAATTCAAAAAAAAAATAATAATAATAATAATAATTTTAAAGATTTTAGAAAAAAGGAAATATATGTAATTATGCAAGTTTAATGTAAAACAGATGTTAGTAAAAACTATTAAATCTCTGATAATCTGTCTGCCCTACAGGAAAAATGACTTCATTATTCCTATCAAAGATACAAAATGTTTAACTAAATAATAATAATAAGAAGAAGAAGATGAAGAAGAAGAAGAAGAAGAAGAAGAAGAACTATATTATAATTCTATTAATTCTAATTATTTCTTTTGAACATCAGAAATTTTATATTAATTTATTAAACATTCATACAGAAAAAAGCCATGCTCATAATACACACACATACACACTCACAAATACTGGCATAGGTATTAGTAACACACACACTGACACTCATTAACAGACACACACACACACACACACACTGCTACATATCAGGTCATAAACAGTATCACACATTTTATATAAACACCAAGTGCAGAAATATTAGTCAACACATTCACTGATACACATATTAATATCACCACTGAAAAATATCACTATACACACATACGTTAATATATTCACACACATTAATACCCATAAACACTGACACACATTAATACAAATAAACACTGACACACGCACACACACCCACACACTGACATGCATATTAGTAACCATACACAAATAACAACCAGATTGACATGCTGATATCAGAGTTGTCTGTAACCATGACATATATCTACAAAGGGTGCATCTATGAGATCAGGGAACACAGCAGTCCTGCGTCAAAGTTCCAGGAACAGAAATGCACAGCCACAGGACTGTATTATGATGACTTGTGGGGTGGATCCTTCAGTGACAAGGACATCTGCTCACCTGATGGGACCAACCCACCCAGTGTTCTTGACCTGGGAATGTTGGTTGAAGTATTACATGGAGAATACCTGATTATGTATGCTCAAAGATGACTGAGGAAATGTCATTAAATTACATTGCTGAGTTCCAGTGATAAACAGATGGAGTGATGTGGTGTATGAAATGAATGGGGGGGAGAAAAAAAAAGAAAAAGGAAAAGTATTAAGAAGAAAAAAAGAAATTAGTTATACCCCACTCTATGTCATTAACTGGTTCTAGTGTTTTACAACTACAATAACACCAGACATGTGACCAATGTCTAACAACAATTAAAATATAATCAAACCAGCATAATAACAGATGACACGTGGCCAATGTCTAACAACAATTAAAAAATGTAATTGCTAGTGTTTTACAACAGACACATATTAGATGTCTGACAACAAATAAGGGTATCCCAAGTGTTTTACCACTACAACAACAGCAGACATGTAGTGTATGTCTGACAACAATAAATATGAGTATCACTAGTGTTATACCACTACAACAACAACAGACATGTAGATGATGTCTGACAACAATAAATATAGGTAACACTAGTGTTATACCACTACAACAACAACAGACATGTAGATGATGTCTGACAACAATAAATATAGGTATCACTAGTTTTTACCACTACAACAACAGCAGACATGCAGTGTGTGTCTGACAACAATAAATATGGGTATCACTAGTGTTATACCACTACAACAACAACAGACATGTAGATGATGTCTGACAACAATAAATATGGGTATCACTAGTGTTATACCACTACAACAACAGCAGACATGCAGTGTGTGTCTGACAACAATAAATATAGGTATCACTAGTTTTTACCACTACAACAACAGCAGACATGCAGTGTGTGTCTGACAACAATAAATATGGGTATCACTAGTGTTATACCACTACAACAACAACAGACATGTAGATGATGTCTGACAACAATAAATATGGGTATCACTAGTGTTATACCACTACAACAACAGCAGACATGCAGTGTGTGTCTGACAACAATAAATATGGGTATCACTAGTGTTTTACCACTACAGCAACAGCAGACATGTAGTGTATGTTTGACAACAATGAATACAGGTATCCCTAGTGCTTTACAACTGCAACAACATCAGACATACAGTCAATGTCTGACATCAATAAAGATGGGTATCCCTAGTGTTATACCATTACAACATCAGCAGATATGTAGTTTATCTCTGACAACAATAAAGATGGGTATGGCTAGAGTTTTACCACTACAACAATAGCACACAAGTAGAGGATGTCTCACGACAATAAATATGGATATCCCTAGGGTTTTACCACTACAAGAACGTGAGATATGTAATGTATGTCCAGAAACAATAAATATGGGTATCGCTAGTGTTTCACCACTACAACAACAGCAGACATGTAGTAGATATCCGAAAAAAAAAAAAAAAATTGTGTATCGCTACTGTTTAACCATATTAACAACCACAAACATGTAGTGGATGTCTGACAACAATAAATATGGGTATGGTTTGTGTTTTACCACTACAACAACAGCATGCATGTAGAGGATATCTAAGGATAATAAATTTGGTGTGGCTAGTAGTTCAGCACTACAACAACTTCAGTAATGTAGTAAATGTGTCAGAACAATGTAGTGGATGTCTGAGAACAATAAATATGGGTATCCCTCGTGTTTTCCCACTACAACAACAGAAGACGTAGTAGATGTCTGACAACAATAAATATTGGTAGCAATAGTGTTTTACCACTATCACAACAGCTCTACTGTAGTGACAACAATAAATATGGGTATCACTCGTGTTTTACCACTAAAACAGCAGACATGTAGTCGATGTCTGACAACAAAAAATACGGCATGGTTGGTGGTTTACCATTATATCAACAGATATGTAGAGGATGGCTGACAACAATAAATATTGGTATCCCTAGTGCCTTACCACTACAACTACGTCAGACATTTAGTGCAAGAAAAATGTGTATCCATAGTGTGTTACTGCTACAACAACAGCAGACATGTAGTGGATGTTTCACAACAATATATATGGGCATCCCTAGTGTTTTACCACTACAAGAATGTCAGACATGTAGTGTATGTCTGGCAACAATGGGTATCACAGTGATTGAAATGGGTATCGGAAGGTCTGACAAAACATTGAGAAAGAACTAATGAAACCTGTAATACTCTGAAGAAGACTTCTGAAACAGTCTCCTCTTTGCTTTGTCCCACACTGAACTAGGTTCTCTAAAGATGACTTTTCAAAAGTTTCTTCTTATATTAACTTCAGTACTGTAAGTACTATTACAATATATTTCATAATCAATTTTTTTAGGTCTGTTTTCTTCTTACTTTCTCACTGTAAAGTGCTTTGAGTCTGCACTGTGGAGGAAAATGTACAACTGTTGCCAATGCTGAAAAGTGGAGTTTACAAATGTTAAACAATTTAATTTTTTGACCACATGAATCAAAGATGAATTTGACATAGGCTGAAATGACATAGAGCAAGGTAAGCTTGACACTTTAAATTGGTTATTGTACAGTTTGACACCAGTACAACATTTAATAAAATAGAATAAATTACAGTGAGTGATCCAGTGGAAGTGAATTTTTTTTTTTTTTTTTTTCTTTCTTTTCTTTTATCTTTTTAATGTTCATTCCAAATAAAAAGATTGAATTTTACAATGTTTACTAAGATATTCAAAATACATTAAACATGATGTCACAGACACCTGTAAGTTATTTGTATCTGTGACATTTAATAATTTCATCTTAACCATAACAGTGTTGCCAATGCACAACACAAAACAACTTATTGACATCATTTTTTCCATCTGAAATTGGTTGTATTTTAATTACAACTGCTGGATACACTCTTCATAGCCAAAAGTACAATGAAAAGAATCCTGTGATATTTCAGACGAGAAATAGTATCCATCTGCCTACATTTGTTGGATATGACACATGCATTGAAACCAGTTTTGTGGCTTTGCACCACACCACATGCTGAGTCCTTACTGCTTGACTAATTAATGAAACACCTGCACTTCCTCTTCTCTTTTATGCTTCTTTTATTAATTTTCCAAAACACATGCAACTACTGATCGGCTGGAAGTCCTCTTCGAAGACAATGGTGTGCAAAGCCACATCCAATAGTGAGTAGGTAACACCTTCGAGAGAAGAGCTTCAGAAGACAACGACTGAAACGTCTTATTTGCATCTAACCCGCTGACCCACGTTTACGAAACACACTGCCGTGTATCATTTCAAGCCTCACCTTCGGTTGTGACATTGAAGACATGCAACTCCTGACCGGCTGGAATTGCTCTTCGAACACAATGGTGTGCAAAGCCTCATCTAATAGTAAGTACGTAACACCTTCGAGAGAAAAGCTACAGAACAAAACTATTCAAACCTGTTATTTGCATCTTACCCACATATGGCAAATACCATTCTATGTAACGTGGCAATTCAACAATCATGCAGTTGAATTCGTTGATAACAAAGATGAGGGACTGACCAACTGCATTTTGTGGTCAGCACGTTTGTACGAGTGTTTCTTATATCGAAAACACATGCAACATCTGATCGGCTGGTACTCCACTTCGAACGCTTTGGTGTACAAAGCCACATCTAATAGTGAATACGTAACTATTTCCAGAGGAAATCTTCAGAACAGAACGATCGAAATTTGTTATTTGCATCTAACCCACTGACCCATATTTACGAGAGACGCTGATATGTAATATTTCAAGTCTCACCTTCGATTGTGACATTGAAGACATGTGATGGCAATTGACGTCTTTCACGACAACTTCTGATCGGCTGGAACTCCTGTTCGAACACAATGGTGTGCAAAGCCACATCTAATAGTTCTAACGTAACACCTTCGAGAGAAAAGCCACAGAACAGAACGATTCAAACTTGTTATTTGCGTCTGATAGACTGACCCACGTATAGTTAATATCTTTCTATGTAAGGTGGCAATTCATCAATCATGCAATTCCTTTTCCACTATAACAAAGATGATGGACTTACCAGCTCGATTTGATGGTGATCACGTTTATATGAGTGTTTCTTACACTATGCAAGTACTGTTCGGATGAAACTCCTCTTGGAAGACAACCTTCTCTAAAAATGAGAACGTAGCACCTTAGAGACTACAGAACAGAGCGATTTGAGCTTGTTAGTTGCATCTGACCGACTGATCCACGTTTACGAACCACGAAAGACAATGGTGAGCAAATCCACATCTAATAGTGAGTACGTAATACCTTCGATAGATAAGCTTCAGAACAGAACGATTGTTATTTGCATCTGACAGACTGCCCAAATTTCGAATCACGTTGCTATATAAGATGGCTATTGAAGAAACATGCATTTGCTGTTCAACTAGTAACGAAGATGATGGACTTATTGGCTACATTTGATGGTGACCATGTTACTTACATCGAAAACACATGCAACTGCTGATCGGTTGGAACTCCTCTTCGAAGACAATGATGCACATCTAATAGTACGTAACACCTTCGATAGGAGAGCTGCAGAACAGAACGATTGATATTGTTAGTTGCATCTAACCCATTGATCCACATTTACGAAACACGTTGCTATGTAACATTTGAAGTCTCATCCCGTGGAATTCAAAACATAGGATGCCTTATTCCAATCGACGTCTTTCTCGACCTCATCTAATAGTGAGTAGGTAACACCTTCGAGAGAAGAGCTTCAGAAGAGAACGACTGAAACTTCTTGTTGCATCTAACCCATTGACCCACATTTACGAAACACGCTGCTATGTAACATTTCAAGCCTTACTGATGGCAATTGACGTCTTTCACGACATATATTGTTATGAGCTGTTACAGTGCCGTGTACACAGGCAGTCATCACCGATCAGCAGAGATTGCGAAACCGGTGAAGAATGCATTCTTTCTGTTTCTTCTCGTTAAAGAAACAGTACCAACGATCAGAGTGTGCTATCTATCTTCTGTTTCTATGTGTCTTTCTTACAGGGAAAAAGCATGCAATTTCGAAGATAACCGAGTTCTAAGCTACATTTGATACCTCTATTTGTCTTCCCTACAGCAGACATATTCAGTATCTGTTCGGCTGGAACGACTCTTCGAAGACGTTTGCATAGCCACATCTAACAGTGAGTATGTAGCACCTTCGAGAGAAGATCTTCAGAACAGAACGATTCGAACATGTTAGTTGCATCTGACCGACTGACCCATATTTACGAAACATATTGCTATGTAAGATCGCAGTTGGAAAATCATACAATTGCTGTTCCACTGATAACGAAGTTGATGAACTTTATTTGATGATGAGCACGTTTGTATGATTGTTTCTTACATCGAAAACACATGCGACTCCTGTTCGGCTGGAATTCCTCTTCGAAAGCCATATCTAACAGTGCAGAGAAGAACTCCTTTGAGAGAACGATTCAAACATCGGAACAGAACAATTCAAATTTGTTATTTGTATCCGATGTTCTTCTCTCGAAGGAGTTCTCCTCTCGACTGTTAGATGTGGCTTCTCACACAACTGATCCGCATTTACGAAACTGGTTGTTATGCAAACCTCATCTTCGATTGTGGCAATGAAGATATCTGATGCTTTATTCTAATCGACGTCTTTTACGGGCTACTGTTGTTGCTCTCACAGTGCCGTGTACACAGGCAGCCATCTGCGACCAGCAGAGATTGCGAAACCGGAGAAGAATGCATTCTTTCTGTTCACAGTGTAGTAGTCGTTAAACAAAAAGCCCGCACGATCTCCTCCATTCAGTGTGTGCTGTCTGTCTTGTTTCTATCTCTATATTTCATACTGTACTACGTTTTCTGTTTCTATCTGTCTTTTTCAAACTGTGCTGCGTCTCTTATATCTATCTATCTGTATGTCTCTTTCTTACAGTGCACACATATATGCAGCTACATTTCGGCTGATAATGAAGTTTATGGTGTGCGATAACACATTTAATAGTGAGGGTATAACACCTTCGAGAGAAGAGCTTCAGTTGTTACTGTCAGAGCACCATTCAAATGAGCGGCTGACAAGTTTTGGCAGGGATTGGCAAGGCGGTGGTATTATTAGAGATGACTGTCCCCGAATGATTAATGATAACAGGAACAGTACTAGTGGTATTGTTAAACATAACAGTGCTGGTATTACTAATGCTAGTAGCAGCTGCACTGGTGGTATTATTAGACACGATTGTGCACGTTTTAATGATGGCAGTAGCAGCGGTCATTAGACAAGATACTGCTGGTATCATAGACGGTAATAGCAGCGGTTGTAATATTAGACAGGATAGTGCTGATATTATTGATGGCATTGCAGCAGTACCCTCATCATATTAGTAACGGTTATAGCAGCGGTTTCTGTCGCATTATAAGACATGATATACTAGCATTAGTGAATACATTACCCGCGTTACCGCCGGTATTATCAGAGATGGTATTTTTAATGATAATATTTTTACACACGATAGCACTAGTATGAGGGAAGGTAGTTGCAGCTTTAATTGTGATATTATTAGGCACGATAGTGCTGGTGTTAGTGATGGTAATATCGGAGGTACTGCTGGTGATATAAGACAGGATAGTGCTGGTAGACTTGATGGTAATAGTAGTGGTACTGGTGGTATCATTAGACACAATTGTGCTGGTATTAGTAATGGTAATAGGCGCAGTACGGGTGTTAGCATTAGACATGACAGCGTAGGTGTTAATGAATGGAATAGTGGCCTTACCGGTGATATTATTAGAGATAATAGTGCTGGTATCAGTGAATATAATAGCGGAGGCACTGGTGGTATTATTATACATAATAGACAAGGTGTTGATGAATTTAAAGGCGGCGGTACTGCTGGTATTATTAGACATGACAGTGCTCGTATTAGTGAATATAACAGGATTGGTACTAGTGGTATTATTAGACATGACAGTGTTCGGATTAGTAAATATAATAGGAGCGGTACTAGTGATATTATTAGATACAGTGCTGGTATTTTAATGCTAACAGCAGCTGCACTGGAGGTATTATTAGACACAATTATGTACATTTTAATGATGGTAATGGTAATGTTGTTGGACGTGATAGTGCTGGTGTTACTGAAGGCATTATCAGCGGTACTGTTGGTATTATTAGACATCATAGTGCTGACATTACTTGAGGTAATAACAGTTGTAGTGTTGTTGTTATCAGGCATGACAGTACTGGCTTTATTGAATGTAATAGCAGCAGTACTAGCGGTATTTTTAGACAGGATAGTGCTGGTATTATTAATGATAATAGAAGCGGTACTGGTGGTATTGTTAAATATGACAGTGCTGGTATTACGGGAAGTAATGGCACCTTTACTGGTCGTATTATCAGGCACAATATCGCTGCTGTTATTGAATGTAATACGCAAGTTACCGATGGTGTTATTAGACATGATTGTGCTGGTATTAGTAATGGTAATAGGATCGGTACGGGTATTAGTATTAGACATTAATGAGTGTAACAGCGGTGGTACCGGTGATATTTTTAGGGGTAATTGTGCTGGTATCAGTGAACGTAATAGCGGCAGCACTGGTGGTATTATTGATGGTAATAGCACTGGTACTAGTGGTAATATTATACAGGATACTGCTTGTATTAGTGGTGGTAATAGCAGCAGTTCTGTCGTCGTATTAGTTCTGACGGTGATGGCAGCGATTTAGGTCGTATTATTAGACATGATATCGCTGGCAGTACTGAATATAATACTCGCGTTACCGGTCGTATTATTAGAGATGATTGTGCTGATATTAATAATGATAACAGGAGCGGTAATGGTGATATTATTAGTTATGATGACACGGATATTAGTGATGCTAGTAATTGCAGTGGTTCCTGTGGTATTAATAAAAGTAACAGGAGCGTACTAGTCGCATTATTAGACAGTGCTGGTATTAGTGAAAGTATTAGCGGCGCTGCTGGATGTGTTTCTATACATGATAGGCGTGCCATTAATCGACATGATATTGCTGCTATTTGTGACAGTAACAGCAGCGGTACTGACTATGCTATTAGACATGCCTGTACGGCTATTTGTTAGCATTCACTAATACTAGCTATATCATGTCTAATAATAGACGAGAACCGCTGCTATTACTATCACTAATACCACCACTATAATCTCTAATAACACCTCTACCGCTGTTATTACTTTAACTAATACAAACACTACCAAATCTAATAATACCAAATACTATCAAATCTAATAATGTATGAGAAGACGAGTTTAGCGTAACAACTTCGAGAGTAGTGTTTCAGGACGAAATACGTTCGAAGCTGTTTACTCGAGTCTACTCTCACTTGAAACATAGTGACGTTTATGAAATACGAATCAATGACTCGTTGTTATGGAAGTCCGTAAGCCTCGAGTTCCACCGTTGCATTCAGGAGATGCGTTGCTGTATTCTAATCCACGGCCTTTACGAGCTGCAGTTGTTGTTCTCGGAGTAACCATCACATCAGCGGCTGATAAGCTTCTGGAGAGACTGGGAAGCCCGAGACGCCTTTACATCGCCAAATGATAACTTTCAGCTTAGATTGCGAAACCGATGAAGAATACACTGTTTTTGTTTCGAGCGTACTACCCTTTCAACACCAATCCCACTGTTCTGCATTAAGCTTTTAATGATTGATGTTTAATATTTGTGTGTCTATGTTGTTTTGTCTCCCACATGCTGTATGAAGTAGTTTTGCAATGTTAAAGATTATTTTTATTCTGTTTTGTTTGTTACTTATCTGTGTAAAGCCTTCTGCAGAAAAAGGCTTGACTGATTCACGGGTTTCTGCAGTCTTCCCAGAAGCCGTAGGCCACTATTGTCTGTGTTATTTCTCTGAGAGGATTTTTGCCTGGAGGCTTAGGTCTGGAGGCAGGTTTAATAATTTGGTGGCCTGCGGAACTTTTTATACTGAGCATTTCTGCTTTAATGCTTTGGCTCATTTCGGTGGGGGTGTAAGGGTTGCAGTAGGGGGGGGGCCTTCTCCTTTCACGTGGTTCAAGACTGACAGAAACCTTTTTTCCCCGCTAAACATTACCAGTCCAAGCCCAGGGATTGGGGACTTGGTGGAACTGAGAGGGCTGACGGACACTTTGAGAGCCTTTCGTGTAACAGAGATACTGAAGTTGTCCAAGGCCGTAAACCAACTGGCTCTGCTAAGTAATTGTTTGTGGGAGATGGAACAGCTGAAGGGGTCTTTCTTTTCTGTCTTTGTGGCGAATGTCGATCAAAATGTCCGGGCGGATGTAAGGGAGCGAATGTGACCTGGAAACTCTCTCCTTAATTACCAAATACCAGCTCTTTGAAAACAACCCCATGGAGTTGAGAAATTGGCGGTAAAAATAAAACATACGGATGTCGCAGAAAGTTAAATTTGTTACGTAATCTGAATTCCGAGATGTGCCCCTCCTCACATTTAGAAAATTTAGCATACCTACGGTATGGAAATGTTCTAGTATCACATCATAATATAAAGAACGCAAATTAATAATAATAATAATAATAATAAAGAACAACGGTATAAAATACATATGAATTTTTTTGTTAAACAATACACTAAAGAGTAACGTGATCAGCAAGATAGTAATTATTATTTTCCCAATTCGCCAGAAGATTAACAGGCATCAAAACCCCATTATATTCTGGCAATGGTGTTGTTAGTTCAGCAATATTTTTCATGGTAACTGAGTATTCCTGTAATATCAAACTCCAGCGTAAAACTCGCTGATTCATTTTCTTCATGCGATGTATGAATAAGTTAAGGGGATTATGGCCCACATAGACAGATTCTGGGTGAAGTACAGATTTCACATACACTTGAAAAATGTTTCAAGTCTTGAATCAAGTGAAGAATTTCCTTTTCAATAGTTGAATAATTTTCTTGAAAAAAAACCCTGTGATTTTCTTGAAACAGAACTTTCCAGGAAACAACATTACTAACGTCTACAGCCAGCTTGAATGGTTGCTGCTGACTGGGTGCTGCAATCATAGGTGTTGAACTGAGCATGTTCATTAATTCCTGGAAGTCTTGAGATTAACATTATTCTGTCCAGCTGAATTTGTTACCCTTCTGTAATAGAGATATTATGGGTGCAGCGACAGTTGCAAAATGTGGACAGAAACGATGTCCTGTCATATCGAGAAAACGTCTCACCTCTTTTCGAGTAGTAGAAGGTAGGTACTGAATTATACAATCCATCTTAGCTGTTATTGGTGCCACTTATCCAAAGCCAAGTATATGTCCTAGTAATGTCACCTGAGCTTAACTAAATTCACATTTAGTGAGGTTAACAGTCAGCATAGCTCTCAAAGTCTAGCACAAAATTCTCTTAAGTTGTTTATGTGGTCTTGGCAAATGTCTTTTGCCAGAACATCATCACGGTATACCTGAACATTGCCAAATCCTCAAGCATACGGTTCATTGATCTTTGAAATGCTGCAGGGGCTCTCTTCAGTCTGAGTGACATATCACGAAAATGGTACAATCCTTACGATGTTAGAGTAGCTAAAATCTGTCGGCCTAACAGACATTTCCAACTGATTAACTTCAACAATCATCGTTTGATTGGTCGGAACTCGATCATGAAAAGCCTTCAACAGATTAATATGGCAAAACCTTGTCGACCTACCCCGATTTGGTGTATTAACAACATAACCTGTGTCACTAACTTTAAAAGCAGTCATTCTTCTATACTCGGAGTTACACTTTTGTCATTACTTCCCCCACTTTCGTTATCTATACTATCTCCAAATAAAGCCTTTGTTAATATTTCTCTGATTTGGTTTATTTTGTTTGACCGGTCAACTGAAATATAATAAATATTTGCCATCTCTGTTAGCTCAGCCCTCTTGCCTCTTTTAATAAAAGTTACATAGGATTGTTCAATATATCTTGATTCATAATCACTTCTCAGTTTTGATTTTATTATTTTTTATCATTATTAATTGGTTGTTTTCTCAAGTGGATAAAACGTAAATTAGCTGTCATTAAACTAAGAAAAAACTCAATATATCAACAGATATTTACGTGTGCACTAATCGGGGTGGAACGTGGGAAATTGACTGCGAGTTTATTCCTTCTACAGTGAATATTTTCCCAAAAATTGCGTCACCAAATAGTAAACAGTGGATCCATCTCATAAATCGCCAGAAATAAACTTATGTTCGTACAAGGAATCTGGCGGCTGTACGCCACCAGAATGAAATGCTTCCGATATTGGATCCACAGAGAAAACTCTATGCCAGGCCGCAATGGAATTCCTGCAGAAATAGAACATTAATGTATTGCCATTAAGATCGTTAGATCTCTGTTCTATTGAACAGCTATGGGACGAACTAGACAGACCTAACCCGGAGCCTTATACGCTTCTGCGATTCTCTTATACACTGCAGAAAGAATGGGCTATGATTACACGTGCCCAGATTCAGAAACGCATTCGGTCTATGCCAAGGGGATGTCATGCCAAGGAGAAGTCATGTGATTGCTGCTGACGGCCACACAAGGTATTGATTTCAACATACTATTGCAACGTTGTTTGGTGACAAAAATGCCTCCACTGTCACCACTGGCAACAACAATACAACAACACCAACAATAATAATAATAATAATAATGATGATAATAAGGTATGAAACTATAATCCAATATTCTTGTTTATATCTGATAAATATAAAAACTGAAACAAATAGTAAAGAGAGTAAATAAATAAAAAGTAAAATGATGTTTAAAAACTGTCATTATAACACATTTAAATCAGGATTATAAACTTATCTGGATTCATCTTCAATTTGCTATAAAGCAATAACGAAATATTCAACAAAATATTTTTATTTTCTCAGCGACACGTTTCATCACAGTGTTTTACTTCCTTTTACATGAATAATGTGTAATTCTCTGTGTAACAATGTTTGATGATTTCTGAAGTGATTTCAATATACGAGCAGCCGTCTTCTATTTAATTACACTTTACCTAATTTATATCTTTTAACATCTGTGAAACTCTGAAATAAATTAAATATTTTTAAAAACAAAAAGAAAACCAGACGTCCAATCAAAACAAAATGACAAAGAAAAAAAATGAAAATTATCTACTGAATAATGAAACAACGCTATTAAATTATAATATAGGCTAGACGACATTTAATATAATTTACCTACATTTATTTTACGACAGACATTAGTCTTACTTTCTAAAAGCAATAGAAGTACTTTGTTACAAAAAATGATTAATTTATATATATAATTTATTTTTCCCCATCCGTTGTTAAATCGCAATTTTTCGTCTCTTCTGTTTTTAGAATTATGTTATCTTAATAATGTTATCCACAAACTTTATTTAATAAAGAAAAATATAAGATTTCTGTAGACTATCTTTACAAAATGTATACGATAAGCCAATGAGTTTCGTTTTTAGACTTTGATAATATTTTATATTCCAGAAAATGAAAAAATTCCTAAATCAGAAACATGTTGTTTACTTATTTTAACATGCTGCACTTTAGTAAATGTTTTAACTTACTTCCACTATTGTAGGATTTCCAAACAAACCGGCATTCCTTTCATTATAACTTTCGTCTTTTAATATTGAATCTGAAATAGAAATAAACACATTTTTAACATATATAAATGTTGCTAGGTATTCATAATGTATCTACGTGATATTTGAACATTTATCAGATAATTGCAGATAAATATAGCTATGTGATATTTTCAATATTTATGACTAAATTACAGATAAATATAACTATGTGATGTTTCCAATATTTATCAAAAGATTACGGATAAATATTACAATGTGCTATTTTGAGCTAACCATAACGTTTCGTACTTTTTCCTTACTCATATGAACTAATAATTTACCTGAACTATCCTCAATGTTGTAATGAGCGCCAAGTAGATATTTGTTTGTTCTTTCATGTAAATAAACTTGTTTAAAATAATCATAAAGTTCTCCGTGAGGCAGATAAATGTTGTATATACGTATCTGTTTCAAATAAAATTATATATATGTATGTATTGTATATTAGTGCGATTACTATAGTACAATTATAACGAGATGATAAATATTAATTATGAATGTGATCATCATCATGTTGATAATAATATTAAGGTAAATAATAATTATAGAAATGATCATGATGACGACGAAACATATTGGAAAAACAGTAACGAATCAACAATTTTAATAAAATTTGGTAATTACCTCGTCTAATTCACCTTTTAAAAAGTTGGTTCCATCATAGCCAAGATATAAAGTTTTATATCTGTCCTAGGAAACAAAATTAAATTAAATGAGTGTCACAAAATTGATTCATTCGTCCTTAGTATAATTTTTTTTTTTTTAAAGAAATAAAAAAATTTAAAAAAATGTGCTAAAAAGCTGGTATATTATAATAATCTAAAGCAGCGACGTTAGCTGCTGAAAAATTGCCTGTTATCATGTTTTCGATACTGAGTACATTTATTGATATCTTATAAATTCGCAGTTACTGTTGCATGGAATCTGTTTACATTCCGTTTTAGAATGTATGAATATCTGTATTTCAGTAATACCGTATACTTGTTTACAATATTTGTAACATTAAAATCTATTATATCCACTTCTGGAATATTAGTCACTATTTTTAATATAAATATTAATCATTTATGATACAGCCGTACTTATTAGTGGGGAAAAGGTTCGAATAAAACTATATTTATTATGTATAAAAGGTTGTAATATATTTATTTAGTCGTTTTAATAAACACGAGAAACATGTTAAAATAGCTTATAAAAGAGAATATTACAAATGACGTTCCTGCTACAGATGCTTTGATTAATGAATGATATTTGTTGAATTTGATGTCACTATAATGACAGATATCACTGAATTTAATATTACATTATATTTAGTTTAAATTTAACATTTTTACAGGAATGATATTAGTAAATTACGTAATGGTAATGATCGTTATTAATGTAACGACTTTAAACTCCTCCAGTGAGCACAGTATGTGTTTGAATGCATGTATGACTGTGTACAGTGACTGACTTACTTTTTGAGAGAGAGAGAGAGAGAGAGAGAGAGAGAGAGAGAGAGAGAGAGAGAGAGAGAGAGAGAGAGAGAGAGAGAGAGAGAGAGTGTGTCTTTCTTATACTGTACCAGTAAAATATTTTGATCAGTAAGTTCCTCGTCTTGCAAACTGAATGATGTCTTATCTAAAATTAGTGCCACATTTCTCACTGGGGACAGATAAATTGGGAAGTAAGACATATATAAATAATAATAATAATAATAATGATTATGATGATGATGATGATGATGATGATAATATATTGTAATTAAAAGATTGCGTAGATATTACGTCTGAAAACATTCGTATGCTTAAACATATAAGCTTTATTAAAATAAATGCTGTGATTAAGTTCATTAAATTCTCGTATCCCCAAGCAAAATAATATAAAATAAACAAGTTAAAACTGCTAGAAACCTGACAAAGGCGAACCAATGAACATTTCTGACTTAGAAAACTCTACCTTCATTTTCCATCACTGATATCACATTTAACTTTGTTATTATTTAGTAATTGTATTCTTACATTTTAATAACACTCAGTTTTTCATATGCACGTTTGTGCTTGTCTGTTGCTGCTGATATTTGTATATTTGTTTAAAAAAATAAATCAGAAATGTCAAATCACTCTAACTTCCCCTTGAACTGCACGCACAAACACATCCATCACTGTGGATATTTATTTAATTAACGTAAGCCAAATGACATATAAACCTTGTGCATTGTAGCTCATCCCTACATATGTCCATCGGTCATATGTTGTAACTGTACTTCCTACAGTCAGTTTGCCAGGAATCTGTCCTTTCAGTACTCCATGGTCAACAAACATACACCAGGTTGAACCGTTAGTACAAATAATAGGATATCTTTCTGATCTGTGCTCACGTGGTAATTTGATCAGAGCTTCGAATGTGAAACTTGAAAATGTAAAATTATTAATTAGTACCATTCCTCAACTGTCTGAATTATAAAGAATGATTTCATTCTATGATTGAGATGTTTCAACAAATCTGTCAGAAAACTTGGATAACGTACTATTTTCTTATTGGTGAAAATGGCTAAGACGTATGTTTGTCAGTGTGTGTGTAGCCTATTGTGTGCGCGCGCGCGCGTGTGTGTAGCCTATGGTGTGTGCGTGTGCGTTTGTGTGTGTGTATGTGTGTGTGTGTGTGTGTGTGTGTGTGAGAGAGAGAGAGAGAGAGAGAGAGAGAGAGAGAGAGAGAGAGAGAGAGAGAGAGAGAGAGAGAGAGAGAGAGAGAGAGAGAGAGAGAGAGAGAGAGAGAGAGAGAGAGAGACTTTAGAAATACCTGTCCTCTATTCCTAACTGGTAAAATGTTCCAATCTCACCATAGTCGTTTACTCCATCCATCTTCAAAGCATAGTTTAATCTAGAAACAGTGATCGTTATTTAATATTATTTGTAAACACGAAAATTTGTATCATATAACCTCTAGGAAGTGTTGTTGATTTATCAGTGGAGTTTTATTCTTTCTCTTATTATAAACGTAATATACTACAGTATTTTGATAAATGCAGGGTACACTTGTCATAGAGAAATCGTCAAATATAAACATATTCATTATCTCAGACTATACTTAACTTTTTATCAGATAAATTAATAACATGCATTTTTTGTAAACAGAAAATTAACTGTAGTAATATTTGGTTGGTTCTGTAAACAAATATTTTATGTTTTGAGAGGAAACTACCTGTTTTTACACTCATATCTGAGATCTGACCAAATTACAGAACTCTGATCAAAAACAAAAACTCCCAAGCGTCCACCAAGAATACTTGAGTCATACACAGGTCCCGAGTCAACCACAATACTCTGTTTGTCTTTAATGATTAACCTTTAAAATAAAACAAAAATTAAAAAATATGTTAATGAGTTACATCATTGTCAGATTATTTAATTAAATAACAAGTACACAGAAGATATAAATAATAACATATTCCTCACATATACCTACACTCAGACACACACACACACACACATTATACAATATATACACATGCATACTCAACACATACATACAGAGTGACACACAACTGTGGGTACAGACAAATGCAAACACCTCTCACTTCATATAATTTTGTATATATTTATATTCTGCATGAATTCACACATAATATATATATATAACTACATCATATATGCATACAAACATATGTACATAAAACGATATGCATACACATGTACATACCTACTTACGTTTGTACATTTATACAAACTTATTCACTCATTCATAAACAATATAAAAAAGTAAATGCATGTATTGAAATAATCTATGCCTATTTACCTCATATATCCTATTGATGGACGATGTATTATATGCCATCTGTAGGCCTTTCTACATTCAAACCCTTTCAAATCTGTATCATGCCAGATAATCTTTGAAAAATTTGTGATTGATGAACTCATGTAGAGCTGGTTAAAATCATTGCCTGGCCTGCTTTGAGTGTCAATAAGCTGTAAAAAGATACCCTTCACAATTGCAGTCATAATTAGACTTTTGTATTTTGAAATTTTTACATCTATTTGCTGCAGATGTTGATGTATGTGTGTGAGGTTGCAAATACACGTTTGGATTTTTATGTCTTCAGTATATAATATAAGGTATATGATTAATAATTGACTAACATATTTTTAAGAACTAATTTAAACTTGCCTTTATATGAGGTCCTTTTACACCTCCATAATTTTCAAACGTTTTATAATTTGGTAGCCATAGAGCAAGATAAAATGATGAGGCTGACTGGTAACCAAAAATGAAACCAACTATTCCATTACAGTTTTTCTTTTTTAAAAACACAGTACCATGGAAATCCATGTCATCTAAATGTTGTTCTCCTGTTAAGTGTAATTAAAACTTAGAATGTATGCTATTATATTTTTGTAATATTAAAAAGGAGAAGGTGCGCAAGGAAAATAATGTTTTTTCAAAAAATAAGAACAAAAAGCAATGAAATAAAGTAGGCTACACATTAGCTATACTGACTGTTTAATAATTTGACATGATAAAAAATATAGATCAATGGCATTAATGGTTGTTGTTTCATATATTTGTCTTAAAAATAACTCTTAATTTAATTTAATCAAAATATGACTTAGTTTATCCAGATCTGAACATTTCAGCAGAACCGATTGTTGATAAACAAACAAACAAAAAGATGATACTTTTATTATAATTCAGTTTTTTAATTTATATCCAACCTATCAAAGCTACAGCTTTTTTAGTGTTGCCATCTTGTTGTATCTCTCTGCCATCATCAAGAACTTTCCAAATTGGCTGTGGTTCTGATGAAGATGGGATGAAGTCAACAAGGAAGTGCTTTTTAAATGATGTAATTTTGATAAATTTGTTCTCAGGACAGTTGTCCAGTCTGTCCAGTACCCCATCTTTGTCCAGGTCCAGTTCACAGACATCTCCACGGTCATTAGCTGACCAGAAGATAAGCACAAAATAAAAAGATTTTTCTTTATAAAAGGATACAATAAATTACATCTCCATAATCCAGAAGACACATAAAATAATAAAGTACTTAGAATATGCATATCATATGTTTGGAGGCTAGATAGGAACATCCTTTCTATTTAATGTTCATCCCTGTTTGGAGTAATAGTTATAAATAAAATTAAGTGAAGAAACCCCAAAACAAACCAAAAAAACCAATGACACATAAATGGTATACATGAATCACAACAAACAGAGAACTTTAACTTTGCTGATGGCATTAGACCATTATTTTATACTCACTAGTAATATGTTTCAAGATCATTAATTGGTGATAGAAGGATGATAGCTGTTTGAGGAGATTTCCATCTCAGTACACAAACAAAATGACAAGTTAATGATGAACATTAGTGGACAAGTTACATATGGTATTCTTGAAATTAAAAAAAAAATTGTTCTGCTGCTGCTATTACTACTACTACTGATGATGATAAGAATACTACTACTACTAATAATAATAATAATAAAGTATTACATACAATTGACATCTTCTTGTGCTGAATTTTTAACATAGGGGCAATTGTCTGCTTTGTCATGTATACCATCATCATCTATATCATCATCACATTCATCACCTGCAACAATCATTATTGACATGTTTGTTATGATTCTTAATATTTACTGTAATTGAGATAATTATGTATACTGAAAGGCAGAAAAATGTTCTGTCTAAAATCTGAATCTGTTTTTAACAAAAATACAGTGATATATATCAACCAAAAGTTCTCTGTATGATAACTTTTATACATTGTTTGCATCGATATCTCTTTACTTTTTTTTTTCAAACAGTTTTATTCTGTTTTTAATATTAGATGTAATTTACCTTCTCCATCTGCATCTGTGTCTTTCTGTTCTGCATTGGGTATTTCCACACAGTTGTCTTCTACATCTGGGACTGAATCACCATCACTGAAATAAGAAAACAGACATTAGCTATTACAATCTGAATCTTTATTCTAGATTTGTAGTCAGCTTGGATGTATATGTGTGTATGTGTTTCAGTGTGTGTATTATTATTCACAAAAATACACTCAGTGTATGATAATGTTCTCATAACTTTAGTGTCAGTCACCTGAAATGTACTTTACAAAAAAGTCATGAAAATTTATTTTAGGCATTTAAAAGTCTACAGATTTTATATATAATCAGAAAGCAGATGATTTTATCTTTATATAAAATTAATGTTTGAAACATTAGTTTTGGATTCATGCAATAGTCATCTTTTTTATAACTCATTTGTTTATTAAAAATCCACTCTTAAATGAAAAAGGTTTTCAAATGCTTATGAAGTACAAGATTATACTTGCATGTCTGATGTTTCACATGAGTCACCAATTCTGTTAATGTTAACATCTGTCTGCCGTGGGTTTCTTAATTTTGGACAGTTGTCGCAGACATCACCTACTGAGTCTCCATCAACATCTTCTTGTCCTATTACCATTCAAAAATAGAAAGCAATAAAAATAACAACAATAATAATAATAATAATAATAATAATGATGAAGATGATTAGAATGACTACAATGATATAGCACTGGTCTCAAAAGTAGGCGATATGCACTTTTCTGTTTATAGGAAGATACAAATAAAATTGTCTAGATGCTAGAAACTAATTTCAGTTTCATATTTTCTTTACTCAATAATTATACCTAACAAAATTTGTCATTAAAAAGATAAAATCACTGCTATCAGATCATATAAAAAAAAACATCTGTGTACATTCGTTTTAAATGGTTATTTGTTATTATGCAGGTTCTTTATTATGACAAACAAAAAATCTTGGCTTTATTTATCATGTTTTTGGATGAAAGGACTTGCCAGAATTTGGAACATTTGGACAGTTATCATTAGCATTAGGTTTTCCATCATTATCAGCATCATCATCACATGCATCACCAACACCATCACCATCTACATCTTTCTGATCTGTATTTTTAACATTGATACAGTTGTCACAGTCATCTCCAACATTATCTCGATCAATATCCAGTTGTCTTTGATTTTGCTTCAGTGGACAGTTATCCTTTTAGTGAAAACAAGTGAGACTTATTATGTTATTTCTTTTGCTTTAATAAAATAACTAATGCATAAATAATTCATTAGTTTCTTCTATG
The DNA here is from genome assembly GCA_012295275.1 of Chrysomallon squamiferum. Taxonomy (NCBI): domain Eukaryota; kingdom Metazoa; phylum Mollusca; class Gastropoda; order Neomphalida; family Peltospiridae; genus Chrysomallon; species Chrysomallon squamiferum. Next base: position 20,234,914 of record CM022673.1, on the reverse strand, counting down.
CTCTGCATGATTTGATTTAATAATTAAAAAACCTATAGGTTTTCAGACACAAAATGCTGATTAGATCACATTAGTAATTTTGTATTATAGAAAGTTTGCTTTATTTTTTAAGCTAACATTGGATCTGACAATTTTGAAAACTTTCAGTAATATAGTCTGATGATAGTTTGAATACATAATCAGTTAACCTCAAATACTCTTTTGGCTATTTCCAGTTCCATCGGAGGATTTATTTTTCCAATCTATGGAAAATTCTTATCTACAAATCATTTGGTGTGATTTGGTAAGAAAACTAAGAATGTGGTAGAAGCTGGATTCATCTCTTTTAGTAATTTTAAAAAATAACATTTTATAAACATTATTTTACAAATATTGTTATACATTTTATTAAAACAAACTCAATCATTATTTTCATTTCCTTTATATATATATATATATATATATATATATTAATACAGTATAAATTTAAATACCTGTGTAATTTTGCTTCCATTGGATATAATCTGCCAACTTTTTTTTACCAACTGAAATTATATCTGTAACTGCAATTTTTCAGTCTGTTTTTGTTTTTTTGTTGTTGTTTTTTTAATTATTATTATTGATTAAATTAAACTTATCTTATTCATTTATATTCAAAATCCCAATTAAATATAATATCAATCATAAATGCTGATAGAATATATTAAAAATATTAAGTTGAAACACACATAACCATCAGGGTGTGAATCATAGTCATCATTATCATCACAGAGATCTCCTTTTCTATCTCGATCACCATCTTCTTGTCCACTGTTAGGAACATCAGGGCAATTGTCCTATAAATAAACATCATTTTAGTTTTAGTTTTCTCATGAGGGAAACATTCATCCTCTACTGCCTCACAATATTAAAAATCACCTAAAAAAGATTAATAAAAGTAAAAACAGTGAAAAAAACTAAATAACTACAGATATACCTTGCGACAATTTTTCTCATGACAATATACCCTCCTATCTGGGTACCCATCCATATCAGGATCCTCTCCACATAAATATCCATTACCTGCAAATCCACTATTACACTGAAATAATAATAATAATAATAAGAAGAAGAAGAAGAAGAAGAAGAAGAAGAAGAAGAAGAAAAATAGAAAATAGACTGTTTGATACAATCTGATGTAATTTTTATGTTTTATTATTATTTTTATTATTATTATTATTATTAAAATATAAACATACACATATCAGAAAAGCTGTACTACAACAAAAGATTTATCTTAAAAACTTACCATACAGATGTAATCAGCAGGTCCAGCATAAAAACAAGTAGCATTTTCATTACATTTGTGTTTGCCAGACACACAGAAATCTGCCACTTCACAGCCAAATCTGGATTCACCTATATATCCTGGATTACACTTACCACAGTAAAAACTTCCCTGCAGTGATAAAACTAATAATACTAAAAAGAACAAAACAACTTAATCATGATGATGATGGTAATTATAAAAGTGGCAACCAAAAAGAAAACCCTTCAAGATGGATTGTTAGAAAATAAAACTGGTAGCACTAACAATTTTCATTATTCTTCTGAGGTGAATATATTTAGAAACAGCTGCTTTCCAAAACAAGTTAAATAAATCAGATTAGAAGCATGTTCTAAATATTATATAATTATTATGTTCTAATCATAAAAGAATTATTTTTCCTGATATTCCGATTGTAAACAGTTTTATCTTTAAACAGAATATATTTTACTTCACCGGTGTATTATGACAAAATGCTTTGGGATCACATCCACCATTGTTGACAGCACATTCATCAATGTCATCACAGTGTTGCCTGGGAAATTCGTCATGCACCAGGTTATATTTCTTAAACGTTCTCTGCATGATCTTCCAAGCTAGTGCATGTTTAAAAGTTCCATTATAACCCATTGGACATCTTGTACACTGGTAACCAGGAACTGTGTTCCTACAGGCTGAAGGCTTCCAACAAGGCTGATTAACAATACACTGTATACATACAAAACAATTTAGTCAGTTATTATAACCAATATGAAACTGCGAACACACCTGAATGATGTAATATTTCCAAAATTTACAGTTAGTTTTTGGTTAAATTTTAGGATGAAGGATCATTTAATTCAGTTTCACGTAAATTTAGAGTTAGGATCAGTTCAGATTATCCTCTGACATAGATTTACATCAGCTGATTCATTATACATTCTGGGCAGCTTTAGCTTCAGAGAAATGTTTTAAAGAATAAAACAAAACAAAAATTATTTCAGTATATCATTCAACTTATTATGTTTAAACTCACCTCATTAATATCTGTACACGTAGTCCCATCTCCAGTGTAACCAGGAGGACAAGCACCACAGTTATATGTATGTCTTCCATCGGACAACAGTATATTAGTACATGGGACATTCCTGAAACACAACCCACGAAGACAAGAACATTCTATTAAGGACCGACAGGAAACACACTCGTCTCCCTTTGGCCAGGATCTAGAATTGCAGGGCTCACATTTGTCTTTCTTTGTTGTACTGCGACTTCCACTTGGACAGGGTTTACAGGAAGCTTTCCCAGCTTCATCTTGATATGTCCCAAGTGAGCATATCTTACAATACTCTGCAAATTATATGTATTTATATTTACTTTGTGTTTAATTTATGACATTCTGTCATTATCAATTTTACTAGTCAATTTTACGAACCTGTATTTCAGTCAGAATAGGTACCAGTTTACTGTCAGTGTTACAAACTTGAATTTCCATCAGAGTAGATACCTGTTTATTAGTCAATGTTACAAAATTGTATTTCCTTCACAGAAGATATCAGTTTATTAGTCAATGTTAGAAAGTTGTATTTCCATTACAGTACGTACCAGTTTTCTAGTCAGTGTTAGAAAATTGTTTATATACCACGGGAAGTACCACTTTACTAGTCAATGCTACAAACTTGTATTTCTATCAGAGTAGGTACCAGTTTACAAGTCAAAATTATAAATCTGTATTTCTATCACTGTAGGTACCAATTTACTAGTCAATATTACAAACCTGTATTTCCATCAGAGTAGGTACCAGGTTCACATTGATATTTTTGACCTCCTCTACATGCAAATCCAGATTCACAGTGGGAACACCTGTCCGGACAGAACGAGTCATTACACGTCACGTAGTGAAATTTTGAACATGGTCTGGCAGAGCCGTTTTTACAGATCTAATAAATAAGTAAATAAATAAAGATTACTAGTATAAAATAAAAAGTGATTTTATTGATATGTAAAGAAGGCAAATATATTTTCTGCATTAAAATAATAATAATGTGTAAGTATTGTATTTTAGAAATATATTTAATTCTCAAATTGTCACAGACACACACATACAGAAACTACTGTAACAGAACTAAGTTTTACCCAGCCAATAGGACAAGGAGAACACTGAGATGCTGCTCCAAAGCTGTGTTCAGTTTTTGATCTTCCACACGTCGAATTATCCTGTGGAGGCTCACATCGACCACATGGCAACATGGACCCATCTCCAGGACAATACCACGTCGTTAAACATCGCTCACACGACGTTTCGTCTGCAGAGTAAAAGAGAACATTTTACGAAACAAATAAGAGAAAAGCTTAAAATACAGTGTAATTAATAATAATAATAATAATAATAAGTAAAAACACTTACAGTAAAGTTTTTCCTTTAGAGAACATCCTATGAGTTCAAATCTTAAACTGATATGACCAAACCAGGTTTGGGGGTTGATAACTAAGAACTGTCCTCTGGCAGGAGGATTAAGTGTTATATTTACCACTGTGTGCTGGTCAAAATTCCCTTCAAAAATCTAAAACAAAATATGAAGATGAGAAAGAAAGAAAAAAGTAATAATAAATAATGAATGTTTAATTTGTTGATTTCTTATTTCATTGTATTTCATATTATATAACTGTTGGAATTAAGCCGTTGAACCCTTACACTCATAGTGGTAAATGGTTCAACAATAGTTCCGAAGTTGCAAAAGGCAAAATACATAATTTTGCACAAGAGTTACTAAAACAGTTATGGAAGGAATTCCCTATGCCAGTTCTTGGCGTATTAGCGATCATTCGATATATTGCTACAGAATGAACATGCATTCTATTGTTGTTATATATCGTCATTAATTATTTCTTTGTACGACCAAATGTGGACTTTAAAGTTGATATTTTAAAGATTGTTGACACACCCGAACAAATAATTAAAAAAACGTAGAGAATATAACTTACATCATAACCCGATTCATTAATATACCTATCAAATGCCATGCCAACATCTCTGGTAAAGAGAGAAAAGCTGGTTACGTAATTATTTTCATCATTTCTACCTTGCAGCTGTATAATTTTGAAAAGATAAGATTTATTCATGTCTATTTGTATCCACTGGTTTGAATCATCTACAGCCGAAACCCATCCACCAGTCTGACCTAAAACAAATAAGCAATAGACAGTCTCACACACATACACAAACACTTTGGCAACATACATACGTAAACACACATGCACAAACATACGTACATGATAGAGATTCACATCGACTGTCCATTAAAAGTTTAAAACTGATCCGTGTTCACTGCTAACGAATATGAATGGACATATCTTGGTAAATTTTGTTCTTTAGCATTCTGAAAACCGATATTTTTCTTTTCTTTTCTGATTTTCATATTTATACAAAGTTTCATCATCTGGCGTATATGCCACTGAAACCAAAACAACATACATACACCATTCGTATCCTAGTTGTTATGATAGTTATTAAAACATGAATATCTGACAGTTAAAACTATGTGTAAATACGAACTTTGGTATATAATAATTGATCGAGAAGATATTATTTTCTGCTCTGAAGAGAAAAAATCTACAGGCACTTACTTGCCTTTCATTGGAAATATATTTTAAAATGTATCAAATTTGAGAGCCAGTGAATAAATGTTATCAATATACTTCTCTTATTTTTATAGCCTTCGGATCACGTAAAGTCAGGAAAGCAAATACAATGCTAAAAGGATATAGACCTGATCCTTTGATGTTATATAAACGCTGAATTACTGGCAACACTAGTTAAAACAAAAGAATGAGAACCTTTGTAGGCCGCCATGTTTAGTCTGGCTCGTTCTGGTCCACTTTTATATTTCGCCGTAGATGCTGTGAGAAATTTGTCTTTTACATCTGAATTCTCTATACCAACAGTACTCATACATCCTGAAACATATTAATATAAATACTAATATATTCACATATTACTCTTTTTCAGATATCTGGTTCTTTAAGTTAATTTTTTTTGTGAATAATTATAAACACTTACTGTAGTCGTTGTTCCGATAGCCAGGGACAACAAAGTACAGATAACCTTTCTCAGAATCTATTTTAAATTCAAACTGTATTTTCTCAAGCTTTGCATCTACAAGACATGAGTTGGCCACGACCACTGAGACTAATGCAGATGTACCACGCACAGGATGTCCATTGTCAACAACAAGCACTGTGAGTTGTAGAGTCGTTTTCATCAAAAACACTGATCTGTAAAGGTCCTCATTGGCATCATATTCTATTGGTGGTCTGTTTAAGCATAGAATATTTAAGAATCAAAAGATTTATTGTAGGAGTTTTACCTCGTCATCAGACTGCATTTAACTGAGATACTGTTCTGATTATGACTAGAAGATTATGTCCAGACTGTTAACCTTCTTCTGATTCCGATTATAAATGTTAGTTTATAGTATAGCATGGAAGATGAATTCACAGAGAGTTAATTGTGTCTGACCTTCAAAATAAACTGACTTTGCTAAGAGATGTTTGGGAAAGAAAGGATTTTTGCCTACGTTCATGATGTATTCATAATTTCATAGCAAATAGCTTATTATATCAGCAGATGACAATTTATTAAATATTCTGCTATAACCATGATGTGACATAATTTTTGAAAAATGATAAACTCACAAGGCAGTAAGTTCTAATGTTTTGAAGCGTAGGAGAGAGTTATTTCCACTATCAAGGTCTGAAGTGTTAAATTTTACTATTGGTTCCTTCCGAAGAGAAGGTTTTGCCCAGATGTTGAAATTTATTTGTTCTAGTTCTGGACAATTATCATTGACATCTTCAATTTTAATCTGAAAAAGAGGAATAAACAGAATAAATATCAGAAAAATAATCAATGCCTTACACTTATCATTTCAAAAAGTTCACATGTTAATTAATGGCTGAATAATTTAATTTTCAAATGACAAAATAAATATAAAGAAAATTTAAAGAAAATAAGTTCTAAATCATAATTGGTTTTTTTTGTTGGTTTTTTTTTTTTTTTTTTTTTACCTTAATGCCGATTGTACCAGTCTTTTGTGGAGTGTTTGTGAAATCAATAACTTGCATAACGAGGTTGTACTGATGTGCTACTTCAAAGTCAATTGAAGATCGTAACGTCAGCAGAGCTGTTGATGCTGTTATATTAAATTCCTCAACTGTTGTATCATTCATATCAGCTGTTACTGACGACGATATGGAACATTCTGCATAAAGATTTACATATTATTTTCAATTGCAAGATCAATTTTAACACACACACACACACATATATACATATAAATATATATATATATATATATATATATATATACACATACATATACATATAAATATATATATATATATATATATAAACAGGGTGTCCACAAAGTCTGGGTACATAAGTAAAATAAATAGGTTGTCTATTAGAGTGTCTAAGGTTGAATGCTTCTGCAACTTTGCGATAAGACCATCCTTCTCGTCCACTTAAGAGTACCACTTAAGAGATCCTTTCTTCTTTAGACAGAGCCATCATTCGATCTAGGTAATAAAAATAACATAAATAAATAAAATAGTAAAATTCCCCAAGTACCCCGACTTTGTGGACACCCTGTATATATAGTTAGATCATTATAGAATTAATATTAAAAACAAAACACACGTACACTCATACACACAAACACACGCACAGACACATACACCTTTATTTATTTATGTATTTATTTACCAATGAATGACACATTATGTACTGTTGTAAAAACTGGCTTTGTTGTTGCTATCATTCTTCCTGAGGCTCTGTTATCAACTGTGTCTGATTTGAGAGTGAAGTGACGTGCTTCGTTTCCTGAAATTGTAATATTGTAAAGTAATACTTCCTGGTAACATAATGTTTGATATGAACCATGTAGTGCAGTGCTTGATGTGATATTGTAACGCCGTAAGGTAATGTTTGGCGTGATATTTTAACACTGCAACGTAATGTTTGTCGTTGCACTGTAATGTAGTATTTGTTGTTATATTGTTTTATGATATCACGATATATTCAGCTGGAGCTGTCGCGAAGTTAAATTGATTGGCGTTCCTTTGATCAAATTGTTTTAACTTCTTTTATATAAATACATAACGTCATTAATATTGAAAATAAGTTCATTGAGATTAGGTGAATTTTAACAGTTTATATATTTATTTAATCATAATATAACCTTTAATTATTCTTATTTTGAATGATGAACTCTTTGTGCCGGGATCTAATAAATACAAAATTTCAACGATTCCATCAACGTTAAAATCTTCTTTTATTGTTGTGATGTAGTTAGATGAAGAAAGATAATTTTCACTTTGAATGAAATGAAAGTTAACCACTTCTAAAAACAAGTTAGAACGACAAGGAAGTCTTTCGGCGTGGTAAAATTCCAATTGATACACTTCACCAACCTGAAACATAAGAGTATTATTAGATGATTTTATGGAAATATATGCGTTATTTACTCATTTATGTTTAACTGTAATTAACATTGTTTTATAAAGAAACAATACTAATAAATAGACGGTTTAATAAATTCATTAATTAATTTATGCCCCCAGCAGTTCTATCAAAGATGGTTCGCCGATGGACCCTCCCAGAAAAAGAAAAAGAGAAGAACTAAATAAACGTGGAAGAGAACAGTACAGAAGGAAATACGAGAGGACAAAAGACAGGTATCAGTGGCGTTCTCTGATAACAACCTTAACTATATCTTAGCACAAACCTGATTAACAGGAAAGAAAGAAAGAAATGAGGTCAATATAACATAGCTAGAAATCTTTATAATATGTTACTCTACCTCAAGTTCAAGGTTCACAACTTCGTTTGTTAGTTGTTTGGTCATGGCACATTTTTGTGCTATAACGTAACCAGCTTCTGGTATAATTGCTGCTCCACCTACATGCAAAGATAATATCCTCATCAGTAAAAATCATCTGTATGTGCGTTTCTGAGAACACGAAGCCTTCGACATGATTAAATAGAGTGTGCACACACACACAAACAAACACACACACACGTTATCTTCCTCTAAATTACCTGGCTGTTGTGCTTGTGTTAAATTAATTTTTCTGCACAGCACGTTATCACTTCTGGTGGCAAGTTGTAAAACAAGAATTTTGTTGATGTAAAGCCATACATCGTCTCCTCCTCCTATTGTGATAACTTCAGTGCCTTGGTAGATAATACCTTGTCGTATTACACTCGTAAAACTGTTAATAATTAAAAATTATAAGATAAATTAAGTTACATAAATACTGCATAAGACTATATATTATAATAAAGATTATTTATTTACTTAAAAACATCAAACTGCACTTTTTTAATTACTACTAGTACTACGGTTGTAGGAAAGAATGAAATAGGAAAAAAGAAACAGGAAAGAAACGAAAAAATAGAACAGGAATAAAAGAAACGGAAAGAAAGAAACATTACATTTTTACTAAAATTCCTATTTTAAATATGTTAAAGGTATTAAAAATTATTTTTTGTGCCAAACTAATATTTTTAATGCTTCTTAAACATTCTATCATAAATATGCACCTCTTTCACCCATTAATTATCATTTCCCCAACTGATAATCTATATGTTTCACCATAAAAACTATGTCAGTCTATCTCTGCATCTCTCTAACATAAGACAATTTGCCAGTTAACTTACCCAACTGAGTTTTAATTGTCACTGAGTCCTTGACCTATTCAATGGGTTCTTTAAATGTCTCAATTATCATTTTCTTTAAGAAACCATTCTCTAACTGACCCGTTCAAAGGATAATCCCTTCTCTTTATGTCCTCAAATCTATCCCTTTATTTTATCCCATATATGGCTTCCCAGATGGCTTCTAACTTAATTACCCATGATATCAATATAAAAGATGTGACAGAGCACCCTTCCTCAGAATCATTAGTGCCATCATTAGAATAAATATCACAAATATATGAATAAAATTATTATGGATGTCATCAAGAGTCAGAAAGGTGGATCAAAATGTGTGCTTGAGGCCAATCTCAATGACGGCCACCGAACGAACAACATTTGTGAAGGGTGGAACAAGGAACAATAAGTTTTCCAGCATGGTTGGCCACCATTATCCTTCTGTCTGGAACGTTATCCAGTGATTCCAGCGTGAAGAATCATTGTACGCACCGTTCTTCAACAGGATGCATTGACACCCCCTGAAGATGCGCAAGAACAAGGGTCATATTGGCCTCCAGAGGAGACTCAAATCCTTGTGCCAGGACCGTGTCAACAGTTCCAAGTCCATTCCTGAGTTTTTGGCTGGAGTCGGACACATTCATATTACCAAGTGCTTATGAGAATAGCATTAAAGTTGCAAAGTAAATTCAGAAAGGCTGTCTACAGAGGTGTTTACTGAACGCCCGCGAGATGTCTACAAGTATTCGACGAGCATTTTAAACGAGATAATCAGAGTTGACTCGACTCCGAGATGGTGTGAGCTCGGAAGAGAAGTTGTGACGGAAATTCAATTAAGGATTGTGGACTGCTGATTAGAATTTTTAAACAAAAACTATAGTATCATTTACTTTCCTTATTTCTTTTTAGATTCTGAGATTTAGATTTTTGTTTCTGTTATTTGTATCTATTTATTTTATTGTTATCCTGATTATGTTTCTTATTTTTACTGTTCGCTCTTCTTTTGTCTCCTATTTTCCTATAAATTCTCTTTCTCTTTACTTTCCGGTGTCTTAAATAATTAACATAACATTCTTCTTTCTGTCGGTCTCCAAGTAAGTAACGAAAGTTTAGACCCTTCAAGATTAATATAAACTTGTCTATACATTTGGAATACAGTTACTAATAAACAATTACAAAAGTATAAGACAACCAGTTACAATGGCAAATACAAACACAAACACGAACATAAACAACGCCGATTCTGACGATTCAGAAATGGAAAATAGAGTTTCCAAACGTACAAGACAGAAAAGTCATAACTCCGAGGAAAAAACAATCAAAAGCAATAGGCGACAGAAAAAAAGAAACGATAAAACACATACACCCTCTGACTCAGACGAAACACCTGTACATAACAGCATAACAGCAAACTATACATAACAGCATGTCTACAGAGTAAGAAAATGAAAGCGAAACAAATATCTGACAAACAATGAGAAGAAGAAAAAAAATTAAAACATCAACGGCGCGTTATCATAGCGATACACAAACATAACATCGCAGAAATCGAAAAAAAGCTAAGATATCTGATAGAAGCGCAAATAAGCATCATCGAAAAAACATCCAAAATTAACAAGAACCACAATTCGAAAGAAATGTATTTCGAAATCGACTCCAAAGCTCTTGCCCCAGCTTAACTATCTGGTATGAACTATTTCTTGTCAGGGTATTACCAAAAATAATTCCTGGCACCCAAAAATCAAAGGAAACTCCCACACCACAACCAAGAAAAAAAAAAAAAAAAAACACTACTCACTAAATAACAACAACAACCCAAACAAAACTACATGTCTCATTTTACCAATAATCTAAACAAAAAATAGGGTGTTATTACCCGTATGCAGACACGCAAGACGTCTTCGAGATGTTTATCAAGGAACAAACAAAAGCCAAATTAGTTAGTGTTAGCAAAAAATCCAAGCTACTGGACTATACTAACATTCAGTAATAAACCAAACACCACAACTATGAACATTGATGGCTACAGCTATCAACTGACAGAAATGAGGCCGCAGTTACCCAAGTGCGGCCACTCTCAAAAATGGGATCACACTACAAACTAAATGCACACACAGGCACAAGGCAAAATCACTGACATGCAGTTTCACCACAGAAATGCAGGTCAGTGCCCAAAATGCGCGAATTGCCATGGTCCAGCCGCATCACATTACAAATTATTCCCCATGAAAATGAAAGCCAACAACAGACGCGAAAATAAAATCATACAAAATGTCAATTAAAAATGCCAGAAATCAGAACAAAAAAACAAACCCAAAACCAAAACAATCATCAACAAACCAAAAGACAACTTAGATAAGGAGGTAAGAGTTGCAGAAATACACAAAATCATTGTCTGCCTCCTTATCGAATTACAAAACATAAGAAATAATAAAGTAAACATCACAGACGACACGGGGTGGCTCAGATCATCGAAGAAAGCTTGGGTTTCAAGGTCCCCATAAATGATAAAAGACTTGAATTAACCACGGTCAAGAGAAATTCCACAAACACAAAACAACATTGAAGAAAAAAAAAAAAACACTAAACAATACCAAGAATTTACATACACTATACGATAAGCACACTAACAACACAGGTTTCTCCATTCTTCAGAGAAACGCTAAAGGCCTCCACTCAGCAGATCATGGAGACAAACATGTACATTTCCACTAAAAACAAACCCGTATAATATGCATATACAAGAAACATGGTTAGGACATAACAACAAAAAGAACAAAAACCAAAAAATGTTTAATGTCACCGGGTATCAAAGCCACTATGCTAATAGATTCAACATTACCCAAGAAGGCATCATGGCACTCGTCAAACAAGATATACCACACACTAAACTGAACCAATGCAAAGTCCATGCCAACATTGAAATATTAAACATCACTACATAAAACAACAATAGACGACAGCACTGGAATCGTCTTAGAAACTTTCATAGAACAAAATCAACTGGTTTGCCTCAACGATGGAACATTCACATACACCAGTGACATCAGTGGTGCCCAGTCCGCCATTGATTTAACATTAACAAGCAAAGACATCGCAGCGCTAAGCGAATAGCAAGTGCTTAATCAGATAAATAGCGACCATCACCCCATTCTCACCAATTACAACAGCAAAAATACTTTTTCAGACAATTCCATTTTTACACCCAAATGGAATTTCATAAAGCAAACTGGGAAGTCTTGTAAAAAGTATGCAAAAATATCAACAGAAAAAAACCCAACAACATCGACACTTACTGCACATCACTCACCAATACGATATACTCAATTGCCACCAATATATACCTAAAACTAAACAATGCACTAGCAAAATATCCATTCCTGGTGAACTGAACATATAGAAAACAAAGAAACAAAGAAGACAATACAAAAAAGACAAAAATCATTCTACACACGAAAAATATAAAATAGCTAAAAAATGAAGTATCCAACCTAATTTTTATTGCAAAACAAGAACACTGGGAACTTTTTTTGAAGTAACATCAACCACAAAACATCAGTCAAAGACATGTGGGCCAAAGTAAAAAAAACATACAAGGAAGAAACGTCACACAATCAACACTCTTGGCAAAAACAATATCGCTTTCACTGACAAACAAAAAGCGGATCAACTCAGTGAAACTTTTGCCTAGTCAAGTAGCAGTTCAAATTTCCCACCCCATTTCACAAAAAAACCCATTAGACAACCTAGCAATTAACGAACATTCCACAGACACAGAACACATGAAATACAATCTACACTTCAATATCAATGAATTAAAATATGACCTTAAAAACAAAAGAAATAAGGCCACAGGGCCGGACAAAATAAGCTACGCAGTATTGCTAGAAGAAACATTACTAATTATACTCGACCTCTTCAACTCAATATGGACCACAGGCAAGATTTCACCAAATTCAAAAAAGTCATCGCTGTATTTCTAGCCATCGAAAAAGCCTTCGATATGGTGTGGAGGGAAGGACTGCTCGTCAAATTAATTAATAACAATATTAAAGGCAACATGTTTAATTTTATAAAAGATTTTATTAACAACACGTCAATATCTGTCAAAATAAATGGTCACACCTCCGAAAAAACAACCAATAAACACAGTACTCTTTGCCGACGACTGCGCTTTTTGGCGTGCAGGCAGATCAGTCACAGCATTAAACAGTCAAATACAAAAAGACTTAAATAATCTAAACGACTGGGCGTTAAACTGAGGCATAAAGATTTCTCTGCCTAAAACAACATACCTCCTCTTTAACAAAAACCAGACAAGAACAAAATAATACTAAACATTGAGAACAATATAATAACAGAAACAAAAACATTCAAATTTCTAGTGTGATATTCGATAGTCAACTCAACTTCGGCTGTCATATACACAACATAATTGCATCTTGCAATTAACACTGAACCTGCTAAAACTTATTTCCGGGACCAGTTGGGGAGAAAACGAGAAAACGCTAATTTAATTTACAAAGCATGTATTATCTCCAAGCTCGACTACGGAGCCGTGGTTTACTCGAATGCTCCCGAACTTTCTTTAAAGAAACTAGATGTAATACAATCCAGCGCCCTTAAAATAATTGGCCATCTACCAAACATGACATCATCCGACAGCCTCCTGTCGGAATACGGCATAAAAGCATTCAAAAGCTACAGCTACTCAAATACTATCTCAAAATATACGTTCTCAACACAGACCACCCTGTCAAGGATCTGATATCTGATCAACAAAAAATAGGGCAACCGTTTAAATCACATAGTACACTACAATCCAATTTCCCAACAAAAGCCAGCAACATCGAAAGGGAAATTGGAATAGGGGAATTGCCGCTGCCGGCATACAATATAGAAATAAAATCCGCATTAATCACACCTTTCATTATCAAACCAGACACTGACAAAAAATTCCAACCCATCAGAAAAGCTATATTTCAAGCAACAGCAAAAGCTCTACAAACAACACACACACATATCCACTGACGGATCCAACATCCCAGAGAGTAGGTTTTGCCTTTATAGCCGAAAATTACACAAATAAACCCATATGCATAGAATTCGGCCATATCAGAAATCACCTTACTGTATACACAGTCGAATTGGTTGCCATCATCAGAGCTATGCTATGGGTAAAACACAATAACAACAAACACACAGTTATATTCTCAGACAACCTCTGTTCCATCACCTCCATACAATCTGGACATTCCACCAGACCAGACCTACTCAACAAAATATACCATCAATATATACTATACAACAACAAACAATTAATCATTGAGTGGCTACCAGCATATGTTGGCATTATCGGCAATGAACTTGCCGACCATTATGCCAAAGAGTCACTCAGTATCAAAGACAAAGACATCTGCACTGAGTGGAACACTATGGAACAAACGAAATTCTATCCATTGCAGCCAAACATTAGGACAAACAGTGGCAAAACGAATGGAATAACACTAAAAACAATTGGCACTTCAATATTAAACCAAAACAACTAAAATCACATTTACAAACAAACTACACAACAACAATCTTACCAAACTCAGCATCGGCTACTCGACCAACCTAAACGCAATCAGATTCAAATGTAAAAACACCACATCACCCAACTGCAGCTGTAGACTTTCTGAAACCATGAAACACTATTTATTTCAATATCAAACATTACGCAATATATTGGACAACTAAAAATCGAGTTCACACTTCAAAACATCTTGGCATCAAGCATGATATATAGAGATCTAATTCTCGCTGCAGTAACAATTTACATTATGAACACAAAATACAAACTTTAAACTCAAGGCTGTGAAAGTTTGATTATATTTTTCAAGGAAACACACCCTATAAAAGACAACAACAACAATTAAACGAATTAACTGACTTACAGACTGATTAGTTGAGCAGCTCATTGATCTACTGATGGATCGGCTGATTGACGAATTAATTGACTAGCCAATTAAACTAATCTAAAACAAAACAAAAAAATACTTACTTTCAGACTATAGGGCTTAATAGTAACCAGGTTATCAGTACTTAAAACTGTACATAATAAATGTAAATACGTTAACTACGTTCATATTCTTACTCTTTTCAGGTTTACAACTAAACTTATCATTTCAGGCTTGAAAAAGAGAAAATATTAAAATTAAATAACCTAACATAGGTCAAATGAAAGTTTGTCAACACTTGTAAATACGTTCAGCACAAATTGACTGCTATTTTAATTACTGATGTTGTTCATGTATATTTAATATGTTTTAAAAGTCCATAAAAAGACCATTGGCAAAAAAATTGCAAGAAAATTGATGTTTAAAGACATGAAATTAATGTTATATCTCAGTAAAATTTGGAGACAGGAAATACTACCAAGTTAGACGTATGGAGTTAACGAGAACAATTAAGAGATGTATGAACAGGGTAGAGGCTGCATGGAAATTAATGTTATAACGTAAGATTTGGAGACAGGAAATACTACCTATATAAATACTGTACAGTCATGATGTTTGTTATGTGTGATCGTAATTAATTGCCTTTGTTATTGCTTTGATCACCGATCAATAGTCAACCGTCAATGGTACGATTAATCGTCAATGGCACCGGGAACATCAGCTAAGGTGATGGGCCATCAATTAAGGTGACGGAACAACAATTAGTAAGGGTGAGCAATAAACTGCCAGAAATGGAACAGCTGGCGTGTCCAATTAAGATGTGTTATAATCTCACTGCCAGGTTCGGGAATGCCAGAATCGGGAATAAACCGATAAAGAAACAGACAGCAAAGAGAGGAAACTAAGCACCCAAGAACTGAACAGCAAATAGGACCGGACCTTCACGAACCCTGGTGACGAAAACAATAAATTGAACGAGCCGCTCAAGTCCCGGACCCCCAACGAACGGAAAACAACAACAAAACACCGCAGTCAGTTCGTTACGATTCGATATGCTGGACTCTCTGTAATGTCCTGCAGTCGTAACGAGAATTCCTTTCTCTTTCCTTCCCCAAGCTCTTTTCTGCGACAGCCACGCCCGCTGGCCTGTCATCTAGCGTGGCCGTCGTAGACGTGCTTCACGGCAGCTCGCTCTGATTAGCACGTTAATTTTTTTTCCATTTCCATTTAAACAAGAACTTTCGATCGGTACGCTTTCTTGCGACACGTTATTTGAGGGCTGTCGGTGCGAGACCAAGGACCATTCACGCAATGGTAATTATGGTTATATATATATATA
Source organism: Chrysomallon squamiferum (assembly GCA_012295275.1). Lineage (NCBI taxonomy): Eukaryota > Metazoa > Mollusca > Gastropoda > Neomphalida > Peltospiridae > Chrysomallon > Chrysomallon squamiferum. Next base: position 20,218,658 of record CM022673.1, on the reverse strand, counting down.
TATAAAACAGTTACAATTCTTGTTTGCGTTATTGTTCTCTAGTGAATACGGAATAGTCATTTAGCAGTTTAAGCTGTCTCAGATAATTAACACCTTGTCACTTGACGTTGTTACAGTCTAATACCCTTTAGACGGGATGACCCAAATTTTAGGTATTAATATCACTCAGACTAGTCACTGTGACAGTTATTCTTCTTCTTGTTGTTGCTGTTTTGTTGTTTAAGATCACATACCCAAAATTGTGAAATGTATCACTACAGTCCTTTCCTTCATTCCCAAAACCAAAATCATCAACTGGAAAGAAAGCTTCTGAGAAAAATCTGAAACATAAATTTATATTAAAAAATTATAAATATTTTGTTATTGTTAAAAATTTCTTATATTTATAAATTTCTTTTAAAAAACTATCTGAAAAGAAACAACAACACGTAATAAATAAATAAATAATAAAAAATATTAAAACTATCGAAACTCAACCAGACAGAATAACATTTTATTATCTACGTTTTGCTGATTTAAATAACACAAAAATGTGTAGACATATTAATAAATAAAAACTAAATAAATTATATTAAATTAAATACAATCAGAAATCTTTCAACAGTTTTAATGATATATTTAAATATTTCTCTACACAGAAGTTTGGAAAGATGAATCTAATACAAATTTTTATTTACCTTAATGTTGGAGGACTAATTGAAATGGTAGCGAACTTCATGGTTGTGCTCTTTTCATAGTTTATTCCTGGATTAGTGCTGAACCATTGATGAAAAGTGGAATTGAAAGGTTTGGAAGATGTGGACAGCCAGGCACCAAAAGGACTACTGACATATTTTGGAGAGATAATCATGTCTGTCATTAATCCAGCAAAATCTTTATTAGAAGCCCTGAAAATGGACGTAATCTTTATGATAACACACACACACACACACACAAACACACACACACACATAGACAGACAGACAGAGAGAGAGAGAGAGAGAGAGAGAGAGAGAGAGAGAGAGAGAGAGAGAGAGAGAGAGAGAGAGAGAGAGAGAGAGAGAGAGAGAGAGAGAGAGAGAGAGAGAGAGAGAGAGAGAGAGAGAGAGAGAGACTAACCAGAATACAGTTTACTCTTATCTTAAAGTATTTATTACAGAGAATACAGATTATTTTTACTTAAAGTGTAAGTATACAGTTTATTCTCATCTTAGAATGCAAGACCATTTACAAGAGAGAATGCAGTTTGCTTTCATTAAGAATGCAAGAACATTAAAACAGATAATATAATTTAACCTTACATCTTAGAATAAAAGAAAATAATTATATAGATTACAGCTTACTGGAAGTCCCAGTGTAAAACTGGTAGAACAAACGTTGAAGTCGGGACTGTGGTACTTCCAGAAGTTGCTAGAAAAATAAACATAACAGTTATGTTAGTTGTCTACACAGTGTTTAATTTCAATTTATTAGTATTTAAAACAATGCTTAACATATAGTAAGTAACATATATAATGTTTGTCATCGATACAGCCTTTCAAAAGTGTTCGAAAAATAACAAGTAAGCAAATAAAAAATTTGAATTACATAAATGATGAATAAAAAGAAGTAAGGCACTATATTCCTTAACCTCGTTCATGATGTAATTAAAAATATCGAAATGTAAGGGGGAAAAAAATCATAATAGTCTTTGAAAACGAAGAATATCATGGTTATAGCTGTATACATACAAATAGTTTCTGTAATTATTAAAGAGACGGGGTGACTCTTGGCGCTAATGAATCCACTGAGATTCATGACCACAGAACAAGTATATGGCGTGTCAGGTTCAAATCCTGATTTAAATATCAACGTGGTTGAATCATTTGTTTGTCCAGTTATATTGTCTTTGTCAGCACTTTGGCAGGTCACATGGTAGATTCTAAAACACATTGCAAACTATTATACAGTATTACTGAAATACAAATTATCATAAGCTGAACTGAATAACTGAACTTAAAATCTAACTTGAAATAAATGAAGTTTAACAGGCTTAGACAGTGTTAGAAAACAGACCAAGAGAAAAACTTTGCATAAAAGATCATCTGTAAAACCGATCGGCTAATCTTTCAGTCAAAAAACGATTTATTTTCATTCTAAAAATTATAGTTATTTGAGAAAGACAAATATATGGCTTGCAAAATAACTAACGGGCTAGATGTGTTGTCCAAGGTTTTGTATTCGTTCCATTCTTTCATACTTAGATATGTAGGCATATTCCATGATATCGTAACTGTAGTATTTTCATATGTAATCCATACATCCGTAGGCCCTAGATAACACAAAATAAATTTAAAATCCCAGTAAATTTACGCGATATTAATAATAGGTTCAGCCACTACTTGCTGAATTACATTGAAATGAACTTATTACAGGACACATTTTTGTTAAATTTGTATAGATATTTGTGAAACGTAAAGACAGCTAAAATATATGAAAAAAGCTATGAGAAAAGTATAATTTATGCAGCGCTATGAAAGAAACTGCATCATTATAATTGTACTGCATGAAAGAAAAAGAAATAAACCGATATGCAACAAATTTAAAACCTTTTTTCTTAAATTCCATTGTTTATATTTACAGTTTAGTTTTATATTTACCGCAAACAAAGGCAAATGAATAAGTATTCGACTTAGCGAAATACTTCGTATTGTTTTCTTCCAGTTTTCCAAACAGCAGTCCTGCAGTTGCGTTTGGCTCAGAACAATTTCCTCCTACTATTGAGTCTTTTACTATTTCTAGAGTTTTGTACAACTGACAGTCACAATACAAATAATTGTCTGTCAGATCTCTGCAACAGTAAATATAGTGTTGAAGGTATAGATATTGGTCATAGTTTTCATGTTAATACAGAACATGCTGAGAATTCTTTAAAAAACAAAACAAAAAAAACAACATAATAATAATAAAAATAATGTAATTATGGTAATATATTACTGAATATCAGTAATCAAAAGATGTATCATTTAAATATATATTTACTTATTAGTGTGCATCTTCCGGATTTAATATGTATCTCAAGAGAATACAAATGTTAAACAAAATCTTGCAGTACTAGTTAAAAAACATGAAAGGTAAGAAAGAATATTTGATGTTTTTGTTATGTGCACAAGCTTTAGCAATGCTGATATCAAAAAACGGGAGAATGGTTTCGGTGTAAATAAAATAATATAAATAAAGACTAAAATGTTACTAACAGTTTGCTTAATGTGTTTTTCAAGTATACGAATGCATTATTGGCAACTATTGTCAAAATATTTCTTTGAAGTTCCAGTTTTCGTAGCTTCGTTCCGTTTATGGCGGGGAAGTATCTTATGAAATTGTCAGACAGATAGAGATATTTTAGACTGTCCATTGCATCAAAAAGACCTGTTTCCAAATATTCAATCCGATTATAACTTAAATCTCTGAAGAAAAGAAAATGAATATTAACATTTACAGAATAACAAATATTGAGAGAGAGAGAGAGAGAGAGAGAGAGAGAGAGAGAGAGAGAGAGAGAGAGAGAGAGAGAGAGAGAGAGAGAGAGAGAGAGAGAGAGAGAGAGAGAGAGAGAGAGAGAGAGAGAGAGAGAGAGAGAGAGAGAGAGAGAGCCGAAGCAGCCAACACGTATTAGTAATATATTTTGGAGAAAATATATATTCATGTATATTCGTTATTTGCGAGATGCGGTTATTCTATACATCTGATACAGATGATTCTGTGCTTACAAACTAACTGCCTGTTTCAGTGTATCGAAGGCTCCTTTTTTTATTGTTGTAATTCTATTGTGTCTCAGATCCACTTCTTTAAGTTCATCCTGCCCCAAAAACGAATCCTCTGGCAATTCTTCTATCTTGTTGTTTCTGAGGTATCTAAGATAAAGTAGATTTAGTTTGAAATAAATCCTGTAACTTATGATTCTGCACTTTATCTTATGGATCAGCAACAAAGTATATTCACGTAGACAACGATATACATCATGGCCTGTGTGGCATTGGTTGAAATGGGGAAAAGTATTGATTCCTTATACTTTAACTTATATTGTTATTCAAAATAATATTCAGAGATGCTGGTCACGAGAGCATGCATTAACACACTGTGCGTACAAAAGCAAAACCCTTACGTTCAAAATATTTAATACTTACAGTCGTCTGGTTAAAGTGTTCTTTAGCATGCCCGTTGGAAAATGTGTTATATTGTTAGAACTGAGGTTGCTAAAATGTAAAAACAGTATGAAATCAAACTGTTAGTAAACAGAATTCCTGTAAATTCAAAAGTCTAACGAAATATAAAATAATAGTTTTGATTATACTCGGTATATTTATGTGAACATTATATAAGATATTATTATGACGGTAAACCGGGTGTTTTTTAATCTTACATCGTAGGGCTCTTAACTAGGTTTATTCCCGATTCTGGCATTCAGAAATTCTGGCAGTGAGATTATAACACATCTTAATTGGACACGCCAGTTGTTCCATTTCTGGCAGTTTATTGCTCACCCTTACTAATTGGTATTCCGTCACCTTAATTGATGGCCCATCACCTTAGCTGATGTTCCTTGTACCACTGACGATTAATCGTACCATTGACGGTTGACTATTGATCGGTGATCAAAGCAATAACAAAGGCAATTAATTACGATCACACATAACAAACATCATGACTGTACAGTATTTATATAGGTAGTATTTCCTGTCTCCAAATCTTACGTTATAACATTAATTTCCTTGCAGCCTCTACTCTGGCTACCCTCTTCATACATCTCTTAACTGTTCTCGTTAACCCCACACGTCTAAATTGGTAGTATTTCCTGTCTCCAAATTTTACTGAGATATAACATTAATTTCATGTCTTCAAACATCAATTTTCTTGCAATCTGTAATCCGGCTCACCTCTGCTCTTCACTAATCTCGTTAATCGCCCTCTCGTTATCCCCATGCATCTAAATTGGCCTTAATTGCTCACGCCAGTTTTCCCATTTCTGGAAGCGGATTAGAGGGCCTCGTTCAAGTTATGAAAAATGTTCTTAGCGATATTTAGATGTACTGTTTTCTGTGCTTCTTTAACGTAGAAAACTGGTAATAACTTATTTACTAAGCCACGGATCGCAATTTAGGTTATACCTACTCGCAGAATCCGCTGGTAGCTATTTATTTTTTACTTATTATAATATTTTATATTGTTGTACTATTAAGGTACAGTTTTGAAAAAGTCGGTAACATATTTACTATTTACCCAAATAGCTTACTTTGATACATCTTGTAATTAACCTGTATGTATCATTAAAATAAGTAAATATGTTACCCATTCATTTCTACAAATATTCCTAACAGTATGTATTAATTAAAAATATATTGTTAGTTAAGAGTAATCCAATTACTGAAATCACCTAACAGTTAACGATAATTAGCGAGAGACAAAGGGATTTTTTGTCAGCTACGCTCTGCTGACTTAAATAAGTCCGCGAAGTGTTTAGTTAAGTAAAAGACAAAAGAGCACAAACACACTCACTTTATCTCCTATCCAGGAACCCATCCCTGGCTATCCCAGAGATTGGATCTGAGATAGGCGTGCCTGAACCTTGAATTGGACGTGGGCACATAAAAAGAGTTTCCATACCATACACACTTACTCTCTCTCTCACACACATACATACATATGTATACATTAAGAGATTATTTAAAATGTCCTGATTTGAGGGAAATCTGGTTTTCAACGATGGATAGATAGACAGACAGACAAACAAATTTTAAGCACCTGCATGACCATGACATTTCATTCTTTTCGGGTAACAAATCGTGCGGGCAAGGTAACAATAACGCCTGCTCTGAAAATAATTTGTGTGTAATATGAAAAATTTCTACTTCGACATAAAGGCTTTATTCTTTGTGAGGCCTTTCAAGAATATTTAACCTTAATGTTTAAAACCACAATTCATTAAATATTTCTTAGTCTTCCTCTAAAGTAATTAAAGAAGAAAACCTGTTTTAAAATTACTGTTTATGTAAAACAGTCACGTACATTTCATGTAGTAAAACTTGTGAAAAAAGGTTATCTGGAAGATGATTCAGGTCGTTTCCTGCAAGGTTAATAGACCAGCTAATCAAAGATGGATCTCTGAATAACATTCCGTATACAGTCTTAAGATGAACATTGTTGAAATGTCTGAAAAATAGTAAAAAGAAAAAAAATAAATATAATAAATATCATTGCAAAACATAACAACCTGTGGCATAATGTGATATAAAATAACTGTTACTATCGTGTATTACAGATATAAAATTATAATGAAAAGAAAAAAAGAAATATATATATAGAGCAGTCTTTTTTTAAAATTTTCCCCCACCATTTATTATTATAAACATATCGACTATTTGTTACTAACATGCCAGTTTAGAATAGACTGAACAGGCGTATTTCTTTATCTCCTATATTAATGTTGTACGTGTTTACTCACTTGTTTGGCTATTCTATATCCGTCTATCTCTTTACTCGTATACAAGTTTGTGTCTATGGTTGTATTAATGTGTGCCTAGGTGTATGTGGTTGTCTTTTAGAGGTTAGCGATGGCATTCGGACAGTAAAATATGCAGACATTTATTTATACGGTACGTCATTGATATTTTAGGGAGAAATAATTTTATCCTTTTGTTTCTCTTGAGTTTACTTTTTAATTTATTAATAATAATAATAATTAATTAATTAATTAATTAACTAGCTAATTAATTTGTTAATTAATAATTTAAACCTACAGATCTATTAAATAATTATTTCCTGTGAATACGCTGTCTGCGAGTGAGCTGATATTGTTGTATCTGAAACTTATATCAGTGGCTTTGATATTCTTAAATGTACTGTATTCCAGATATTTTATCTTCACATGCTCCAAATAACTGAAATTAAAAAACTTTATTTTACTCGGATGGAATAGTTACTACGACTACTAACAACTATTGTTATTATAATACTTACTATTATATACTGTTATACGTATATTTAGTACCGTCATATTTAGTAATATTACTTGTAGTAATTTATTATTCCAGGTACTATTGCTATTATTCAAACTATTACTACTTACTTCTACTACTATAACACTACTTGCTCTATTACTACATTTATCAATAATGATAATAATAATAGTAATAATAATAATAATAATTTATAGGAAAAACAATGGAATGAATGATTCAATGAATATGAAATCAGGTCACACTTACAGATACTGAATATCCAGTTGTCTAAATGCGTTTGTCTCTATAAGATAGATCGGGTTGTTGCTTAGTTTCACGTTTTCTGTTTCACCGTTAATATTAACAAATGCGTTCCTTCGTATCACAGATATTTGATTGTATGTCAGATCACTGTGTAAAGTTAGAACATTTTTATTTATTTTATGTCATTGTCTGATATACAATTATTACATCTTCGCGCATATATATATATAAACATAATAAGTCAGATGTTGCATCATATTTGCAGAGAAAGAGAGAGACAGATTTATTACATACATAATTTGACGCACTGTCACGTCTTTGAAGGTTCCACTGCTAACCTCAGTAATTCTGTTGTTCTCAAACTTCATCTCGTCACAAGTTATATTTACAAAATCTCCACCATTAGGCAGTTTGGTCAGTTTGTTATTTTGTAAATATCTGAAAGGCAAGATTATTGTTTACTAAATATGTCATCTAAATTGTTTTATATATGATTAATGCGGCTATACATTAGAAGAAGGGTATTTTTTGTAAAAAAAAAATAAATAAATAAAAATAAATAAGAAAGCTAAAACATTTGATATAATATCGCACAATTACAAGTGTGTGTAACTTACGGTTCACAGATTTATATATATATATGTATGTATGTATATAAATGTAGATATAGACAGATACTAGTTTTTACCCTTACTAATACTTACATACAAAGAATCAGGACAGAAGATACAACATAGAATGATTCGCATTTACACATAATATAGTTTGACAATTTTAAATATTTTTGTCCCTATTAAGATGATAATGAAAAAATCCCTCACAGAAATGATATTTTTGTGATATGGTCCAGAGCGCCATCCTCGATGTATCTGATTTCATTGTGGTCCAGACAAAGACGACTGTTTAGAGGACAGTCTGACAACAGTTGCCTCTGAATTTGACCAATTTTGTTGTGCTGTAGTTCTCTGAAATAAATAAATACAAGTTAATACAAGTACCTCTATGTATCTATTTATGGATCGATTCTTCCCTCTATTCAAAATACACAACTAAATATATTAATGATATATCATGCCATCCAGCCATTCATATATGCATATATCCGATAACCTAACCGTCCATCCAAAATTCTTCCTACCTTCTTGGCATTCTTTCATTGATATCTAATGAATTCTTTTCTATCCAGTTAATGCCTCTATCCATCCAGCAGCATAAAGTTGTCCACCTTTTATTTTGTTTTTCAGATGTGAAAAAACGTGTAATATACAAAAAATTAGGTAATGTAATAAATTAAAATAACCAAGTGTTGTTGCTATTGAACTTATTATGAAATGTTCTACTTACAAAACAACAAGAGAGGTGAGTCCTCTGAATGCGGTATCAGGTATGTCAGCGATCTCATTGTAGCCAAGTCTTAGTTCTTTCAGATTTGTCAGATTTGTAAACGGGTTTTTGTGAGTGAACCGAAACTTATTTCTGTCAAGTTGTCTTCACATTGAAAACAGTAAAAATAACTTTAAAAAATATATATATATTTTAAAACGTATAAGAGGTGTGCGTCTGTATGTCTGTGTGTATGTTTGTATGCATAAAGTAGAGCTATTTGTAAATGCTGATCACAATGCCTTTAATAAAACTTTTAATTCTTTTTCGAGTATTTTTACTTAATTTTCCTTTTATTATTATTGAATACTGTTATGTTAAATTATTTTCTGTTAACTCACAAATTCTGCAGAGAATCTGGAAATGATTGGTTTTCTACAACTATGATGAAATTGTTATGTAGAGCCCTGAAATAATTTTTGTAGCATAAGTAAAACTTACTAATCATTGTTTCTATATTCAATAAAATATAGTTATTATTATTAAAAATAAATGATTTATTCGACAAACAAGCATTTCAAATATATAACTAACAAATAGCTTGAGTCACTCTTTTTATTATTTATTTGTAACATAAAATGTAATATAAATTTATCTACAAACATGTACCTACATACACGCTTGTGCATACACTAAACTAACATAGACATACAGATAAAGGCATAATTTTTTATGCGTAATAAAATTTGAAACACAGTTTTGATGACATATATACTTACAAGAGCTGAAGTCTCTCTTGATCCGTGAACGTTCCTTTCTCTATGAATATAATATTGTTGTGTGCAAGATTTATAATCTCCAGATTTTTCAGGTAACCAATTCCCTTGGGTACATAAGTCAAAAAATTGTTGGCCAGTATCCTAGAAGGGTAAAATCAAATTTTATTGCTATATATATAATACATATGCCCCCTTGTGTGTGTGTGTGTGTGTGTGTGTGTGTGCGTGTGTTTATATATAATTATATTTATACACATGAACTTAAATGCGCGCGTAATAGTCCATACACGAAAGTAAAGGAACATACAAACAAACAAACGCATATGAACTTACAAGAACATACATTATACATATACACACATGAACATACATGAACGTACATAATATATACAAGACATACATATATAATACATACATTAAAAACATACATCTACACACATGCAATCTTACATACATAATCATACATTATTCATGCATAGATATATATATAGATGCATGTGCAATTTAATCTATATTTATACACCTATACTTACACATATAGATATCATATAAAAAACATACATACAAACAGACATTATGCCCAAAAGCATAAACACCGATATACTTAGGTAATACATGTTAAACACACATACACACACATATGATTTGTATCGGTATCCCAGTGGCAACGAAAACGGAATAATTGGAATAACTTTCGGGTATTTTTATCACATTAGAAGTTGGTTACTTCATTTTTCTAGAATACATTCATAGTTCAAAGATTCAGTGGCGAAATTGCCTCTAACATTTGCTGAAAGAGCAGATGTTGCCATCCCTACCCCAGCATCATGCAAATCTGCTTCATGTTCGTGCACATGATGTGCAGGTAACAGTGCAGGTCGCTCAGTTGTGTCCCAAATGTATTGCAGCGCATTTCAATCTGCGGTTGATACAGCATTGGTTTGGAGGTTGAGTTGTATTTCCTGCCGTCCATGTATGCACGCCTTAGAGTGTGTGGGTGGCTCTCAAAATCAGGTTTAGAAACTGGTTCCAGGACATCTCGAATGTACTTAAGTCCGGCGAGATTGCTTTGTATGCTGAACAACTCAAGCTTATTGTCATGTGAGATACACCCCAAACCATTATGGAACATGTGGTTTGATATTCTCATTCTTCACTCGGTGACATCGCATGGGACACCATGCTGGTGACATATAATTCATCCTCTCAGGACACTCTTCTCTTTTTTCCAAATTTATACACGAACAAGCACAAATATAAACGAAACGAAAAACTGATAGTAATGAAGAAAGCAGTTATAACCAGATAAAATAAATAAATAAAACATCATCATTTAAGAAAAATATTATACTAATTAATTAATATCTTTTTATACAGAATAATTTAAGTATTCGTCAATAAACCATCAGCCCTGATGAACAAATATTTAGATACAGTTTTTTTAACTGAACGTACCTTAAACATCTGAAGACATTTCACCTCAAAATAATAATCCAATAAATATAAATCAAAGATTAGCCATCACAATTAAAAACTCACATTACAAATCCTTTCCAGCAGAATCAATAAACAAAATTGTAAACTAATAAACAACCAAAAATTTAAGTTGTTTATTGTATAAAAATAATAACAATGGAACACACTGTTACTTACAACATCTTTAGCTGGGTAGTACATTGCCATGTGTTCTTCGGAATGCTGTTGTCACTGAGATTGTTTCCGTACAGATACAGATAATGAAGGCCATTAGCATTGCAGAAGGAAGTTGAATTCACTGACATGATTCTGTTCTTACCGAGATTTCTGTAATAAATCTATCTTTAAATTTTTGAGTAAATACAGTGAAAATTTGTAAACGATATCCTGTAATTGTTTAACAAAATTACATTAAACTATACACTGTCTGGTTGAGTACTGAATTTATATTTACATAACAGAGAAATGTATAATTTAGAAATACGCTCTACTGATAATTTGAAGAAACTGCTGTTGTTGTTATTATTGTTATAACAGGGGAAGTCGGGTCTACTTGTTATAGGAGCGAGATCATTAATTCCACCGTCGAGTGGTAATGAGTACGCATGACTTTGATATGAAAGCTTCCTTTAGCCCAACAACACTCCACTAGAGTTTGGCAAGAAACGATATTTGATTTTAACCTAAAAATAAAATTTCGACTCAAACATTATTTCTTTTTAACTAAGGCAGTTAGGGATTCACTTATTTCATACGTAGGTGAGAGGAAGTGTGTGTAGTGGAATTCAGTTCTTTAGTGCATTGGTTTTACTACACGTGTGCATATACTGCGTATAGTCGCACATTAATCAGCCCGACATTGTACAGCAAGGCCTTTTCTATTGTGAAAAAAATGAAAAATCAGGCGCTAGTAGGATTATTTTTCCATCTGGCATCCCCAACCCCTAGAAATCAGAAATATGGCACCCATTCAAAAAGGCTCCTCCCAAAGGAAAAAGTTTCAAATATCTATTCTAACTAGTATACGAGAACACTCTGGTAGATATTGTAGAACTAGTCCGCCTTTGGTAACAGCAACAGTAACAGAAGCAGCAGCAGCTGCAGCAATAGTAGTAGTAGAGGTAGTACAGTTTTGAGAATGGTTAGAACTTACAATGTCTGTACAGTTTTCAGTGTATCGAAAGGTTTGTGAGTCTGTGCCTTTCTTCTGGCGAGATTGTAAAATCCTACTGGGAAATGTTCTACGCCATATTCGGTTGGATCCATTATCAGATTGTCTTCCGCATATCTAAATAGTACAACGGAAAAACTATATACGTACTTTATAATGATTTTATACTTGCTATTACAGACAAGATAATGTTTTTAATTGAACTCGAAGATACCGTCACAACAACTGCATATTTTAAGTATGCTTTAGAGGAGATAAAGATAGGCAAAATTATAGAGAATAAAAATCTATGTTAAACATAAAGCATACAAACCTAAGTTTGTACATTCATACAGGAAGAAAAAAACAACACTTACAAATAAATATGTATACACACATATATACAAATGTACAGAGATACAGTCCTCTGTGATACATATATACACATTCTTACACATACGTATAAATGTATAAATGCATGTACAAATATACAAACGGTTACATATGAACACACACACACACATACACATGTATATATACATAAATACACAGCTTTTTATTGCGTGTTTTATATTGTTATAATTTTCTGTTTCAAACATACATATTTCTTAAAGCAATCCATTTCTCTTCGGAAAGAGCGGGATGGGGAAAACTCGTTAAAGCATTATCACTGATCCATCTGAAAACGAAATTTACAAACACTGATTACTCTGGGAAAAAAAAAGAAAGAGTAATAATAATAATAGTAAAGATTGATAAATAGTGATTACATTTTCACTGTTATGAAATCAAATACAAGAAAAATTTAGAACAAAGTCTTTTTTATTAAAGAATTATCTCGAAAACAAACAAGAGAAAAGCAGTTATCATTATATTATTATTACTATTGTTGTTGTTGTTGTTGTTGTTATTATTATTATTATTACTGACACTAAGAAATAAGGACACTAAATATATAAGGTAAGTAAAAACCTTCTTTTGTCAACTCACAAGTTCTGTAGACTGCTACTTATTTTGTAAAAAGCATTGTACTGGATATTGGTCATCTTAGGACGTTGACTGTGAAGTCGGAGAGTAAGGATTTTCGGAAGGTAGGTAAAGCTTTTGGCTTTGAGGCTTTCCAGTTTATTCTTATGAAGATCTCTGAAAAAAATAATAGACCACCGAGTACCTGGTAAAACATATGCCAAATTACAAGGAACCGAATAAATAAATAAATAAATATACATGGAAGTAAATATGCACATTCAAAAGTATGTATATTTGTTTGTTTGCATATATAAGATGTAATTATGTATATGTGTATGTATCGGTATATGGACAGATAATGTATGTATGCATGCATGCATGTAGTTAGTTAGGTAGGTAGGAAGATACATATGTAGGTAGGTATGTTTGTATGTATGTAATTTCGAATTTAGAAATGCACTTGCTAATTTTATTTCTAATGATTCGAGTCTACTTAATGTTGACCATTGTAAGGTATATTACAGTGTGCTTTGATCCTTTTGATTTTTAAAGCTAATTTTATTGTATTAGGTTGTGTTTGTCTATATATTTATTATTTTGTTCTCATATTTTAGAAACATTTATTTACATACAAACAACATTTTAAAACTGTATACAAATACATTTCTAGAACAAACCAATACATTCCTATATCTCAAAAATGTGTAAAAAGGGTAATATTTCAGGTAAAAAAAAATGTTTTTTTAAAAAGTCGAAAATGACATACTGTTTGAAAAGAGTTTTAAAATGTTTTAGCTATTTATGTATGTTTGTAGCTACGTATGTAGTTTACGATTTTGAATATTCTCTGTCCTATATACGTTTGAATAGACTCTGCACATAGACAATATGGCGCAGGAGGACAAAGTCCAATCACGACCTCACAACCCGTCAGATGCCGCTGACGAAACTTGAATGTATGGCACCCATTTGCCCGCACTTCGTCATTTTTGCGTGCATCTATTTTTTCTGGGAAACCTGGCACTGGCAAGTATGTAGTTTAGGATTTTGAATATTCTCTGGATTTTGAATGTACGTCTGAATAGATTCTGCACATAGACAATATTCTGGAACGCACTGGCACAGGAGGACCTAGTTCAATCACGACCTCACAGATGCCGCTGACGAGACTCGAACGTATGGCACCCATTCGCTCACAGCCCGAAGGCCACCGAGACAACATTAAAAAAAGTTGTATGTATATATGTATATATGTGTGCGTGTTTGTATATGTTTGTGTGTGTATGTATGTGTGTGTATTTGTCTATGTTTGTGTGTGTATATATGTATGTATGTACGTGTGTATGTATGTATGTATGTCTGTGCATGTTTGTGTGTGTATGTATATATGTGTGTGTGTGTATGTATGCATATATGTTTGTATATATGTATGTATGCATGTATGTGTGTATGTTTGTGTGTATGTATGTATGTATGCATCTATGTATGTATGTATGTATGTATGTATGTATGTATGTTTGTATGCAGGTATGTATGAACAGAAGAAATTACTTGCATGTGAAGAAGACTGTTTATCCGGGAAAATATCGCCTGAAGTTTTTCAAACATATTGTTGTGCAGTTCACTATAATTATTATTATTATTATTATTATTATTATTATTATTAGCATCATCATCATTCATTCATTCATTCATAAAACTGGTGGTTATTAAAATCGATTTACTTGTAATAAATGTACTAAGTGACAGTAACGTATTTTAATAAAACTTAAAAATATATAGTAAAATTAATTTTAAACAAAGGTAAACACAAATACTGTTCATACGTAACTGACGTGCATCTGTCTATCTATAATCTATCAGTCTCTGTCTGTATAATTTATGTATGCATCTATGTATGTGTATATGTATGTATGTATGAATGTATGTATTATGTATGTATGTATGTATGTATGTATGTATGTAATTTAAAATATAACTTACAGAATTTTCAGTTTCCTCAGCTGACTTGAGGCCCCGTCTTCAATATAGTTCATCTTGTTGTGACTAAGGTTTCTAAGGAAAATTAACTAATTATGTAATTCATTTTAATCCGATTTCACACACACGCACACATGCACACACAGATACACAAATACACACTAATGAAAGCAATTAGACGATGCTTTCATCAATATTTTCTGAGAGCATTACGATAACTAGATAGTAATGTCACAAATTGCTTCCTCTGTATGTTTTGCACATCAGTTCAGGTACATAAAAAAACCCATTATATCCCTAGAAATATAGCTTAATAAATCTACTGTACATGTTTCAAATTCGATGAAGGTGCAACCTCAGCTAGCCACTAAAAAATCATGCTTTGCTTAGGATGTTGCTCTGAGACTTGGTGTCAATCAGACCGTAGTTGGTTAATTTTGGCAACCGTACCAAACAACGAATTCTATTCGAAATTGTCTACGGCCAGGAAAATCCCAAAGCACTAAAAAAAGAAAGGACTGGTACATGACTCTATGACAATCAGTGCACGCCAAATACATGACAATCTGCGGTTTACAACTGAAACTCTAGTATCTGATCAAACCGTATGTAAACGCCTGGAGTAATTTGACGTGCCTTCGCCAGGTTGTTCGACCAACACCCCTACACGTCAGAAAAGGTACAACGTTACATATGCACTAGTAAAATAGTTAGAAGCAACGTTAGTCACTGTAGTAGAATAGTAGCAGCAACAATAGTCACTGTAGTAGAGTAGTAGCAGCAACAGTCATCACTGTAGTAGTATAGTAGAAGTAACAGCAGTCAGTTAGAAGATTAGTAGCAGCAACAATAGTCACTATAGTAGTATACTAGAAGCAACAATAATCACTCTAGTAAAATAGCAGCAGCAACAGTAGTCACTGTAGTACAGAAGTAGCAGCAACAGTAGTCACTGTAGTAGAATAGCAGCAGTAACAGTAGTCACTGTAGTAGAATAGCAGCAGCAACTCTAGTCACTCTAGTAAAATAGCAGCAGCAACAGTAGTCACGGTAGTAAAATAGCAGCAGTAACAGTAGTCACTGTAGTAAAATAGCAGCAGTAACAGTAGTCACTGTAGTAAAATAGCAGCAGTAACAGTAGTCACTGTAGTAAAATAGCAGCAGCAACAGTAGTCAATCTAGTAAAATAGCAGCAGTAACAGTAGTCACTATAGTAAAATAGCAGCAGCAACAGTAGTCACTGTAGTAAAATAGTAGCAACAACAGTAGTCACTGTAGTAAAATAGCAGCAGGAACAGTAGTCACTGTAGTAGAATAGCAGCAGCAATTGTAGTCACTGCTGTAGAATAGTAGCAGCAACAATTGCAATGCCGCTAAGTTACAGTAGTAGTTGTACTTGTGTTATGAAATGGAAATATAACAATAATATATGTCATCTATTACAATTAGAGTACTTTAGTAAAGATAAATACTTAAATTAAGAGTGAGCCGATAACTATCAAATATTTTATAATGAGAACTGATGGTCACAGAATATTTGTGCATAATGTGTTAAAGATTAGACAAGTTTGCTTTGTGGGGGTTGGTGGGGTAATAATTTACTTACAGGTGAGTCAGTGGTGACTTATCTAGATATCTGATATGATATTTTGCAATGCCTTTCATAACATTGTCGTTCAAACCCCTGTAAAATGAATGTTAAAACGATCGGTTAAGTAGAGTTTCTTTTTACAGTTATTCTCTGTGTGAAAACATCTAAAATGGTAAATAAAAATAACAATAATAATAAATATATTTAAATTAAATTAAATAAATAAATAAGCACATGACTTAAATGTCCTGCCAATGGAAATGATGACAGATTGTAATAATCGAATTACATTGCTTAAGAAAGTAGTTCAAAAATTATATGTAATAGGAAACTGAAAAACTGAAATTATAAGGTGACAACTTTACGACAGTTGTAGTCGCTGTAATAGAGAATAAAATAATTTTAAAATTTCTGATAATGGTAAAGGGTGTAATTTTTAAAGATATATGTTTCACTCTATTTTAAGAGGAATCGATGCGAATCAGTGATAGAACGTCAGGTACTATAAGGCTATTTACTTGAAACTATCCTTTGTTTCTTAATGATAAGAGTAGAGATTATTTAAATGATTACTCACAGAAACCACAGATATTTCATGTTGCTTAGTTCATACGCAGGAAACTTCCGAATTTTGTTTCTGCTTAGAACCCTGTCAATGATAATATTTCGAAAATGAAATGTTCTTTTTTCTTCTTCTTTTAAAATTTATTTCTGAAATTAATTCTTACTGAAAGAGATTAATATATAACTCAGTAATGGAAGTTAGTGATGATTACATCGTATGATGCATCGCAATCAATTCATAAACCAGTTAAATAAGATTCTCCACGCTCATAAAGAAAATAAACAAAAGTGTACATTAAAATATTTTTCTTGCCAATAAAATTGATGCAAAAATGGCATCATTAAAACCAATAACTTTTACAAAGTCTTATTACATAAGTCTGACAGTTAGAAAGAGTTGATATCTAAGTATTATGCTTACAATATTTTTATTTTTGTCCCTCTAAATATATCTGATGGAATCCATTCAATGTCATTTCCAATGAGAGATCTAAAATATATATATATATATTGTTATAAAACGTTTGACGATAATTCATTATAGTTTTCCTACAGTTCTCATTTGAAAAGCACCTACTGCTAGTATAATAAACATATAAATAAATCATGCTGTATAAAATTAAACGTTTTAATCTTTTTAAGTAAATAAAGAAAAGAATAATGAAAGATTTTTTCGGGATGCCGATGTCTAACAACACTAATTGAAAATTCAAACAAACAAGCAAGAACAGCAGTAACAAGAAGAAGAAGCAAAAACAACAACTACTGAGACAACTAGAACATGGTCTCTGTTATGAAAGTAATCTGACTGATAATGGTACACATAGGTTTTGTTTCTTGATGTGGTTTTTTCTTCTTCTTCTTCTTTTTTTCAAATACTACTTACACTCTTTCTAATGTTGATGGTAATTTCTGTCTTGTGTAGTTGTGTGGGAAGAAACGTATTTTATTGTTCACAAGATACCTGAAACATAAATAATGTATTTTTCATGTTCATACACATATACACCGCCGCGTTTTTATTTCTTTGCAAACATGTGAGAAACTGATAGGTAGAAAAGCAAACATACAGACAAAAAGGCAGACTGCAGATTAGATAGATAGATATATATATACATAGATATATAGATAGATAGATAGATAGATAGATAGATAGATAGATAGATAGATAGATAGATAGATAGATAGATAGATAGATAGACAGGCAGACATAGAGACAGACAGACATGTAAGTAGGTATGTAGTTAGATTATTATTTGTTTTGTTGTTTTTTTGTTGTTCTTTATTATAAATACATTATTTTACTAGGTTTTTAGAAAAGTGTATATATGATATTCTCTACAGAAAAAAAAAACTCTCACAATTCTTTTATTGCAGTTTTTGATACATCAGGTATATCTTTTATTCCAGAATGAGAAATTAGTCTGAAATTAAAAAAAATAATATTCTATTTTTCAAATAATAATAAAATATCGTTAAATATTATAAGTAAAAACAGAAGAATTATAATTTATTTAATACCATTTAAAAATTATTTGACAAAAAAGCATGTTGAAATGATTAAATCTGATTAATAAAAATATAAAAAAAGTGGTGTGTATCATAAATTGTTCAAAGTAGATTAAGTGAGAAAACTAGTGACAGGTATTGTTTTTGACTTAATACTTACAGTTTGTTTAAATTGGATGTCGTGAAAAAGGTTTCACTATGGATTACCTCTAATCTTGGCAATTTCACCAGATTTCTGCATAAATGAAAACTAGTTTATCTGTAGACGATATAGTTTCAGAGCAAGAGAGGAAGGGAAGAATATATATATCATTAAATAAATATATCATAACATACCTATGCATTTACATCTGTGTTGATGAAATGTACATACATTTATCTGATATATACATTTATTTGTCAGCACGAAGGCATGCTTGATCTGCGCTTGGAAACAAGTTTTTATCTATTTAAATGCTTTTAAATATGTTCTGTAAGTTTCTTTAAAGTGAAAGGTATTAGTATTCTACTTATTTTGGAATATATATATACATATTATTTTTATTTTTTATTTTTTTCAACCACTAAGCGTTCCGGCAAGATTTGATGACAAAATAAATTTCTGTATTTATAGCTTCTTGGGACTGAATGGATTTACTTCGATAAATTACTTTTGTTTTTAATTGCTAGTTTAGATCTTAAAAGATCATTTTGAAAAATAATAAAGACATTTTTATTATTTAAGAATGGGGGTTTCTTCCAAGTTTAAAACTGATAAGACAATAACCAGTTATCTCTAATACATATACAATATGTATTAGAGATAACCGGTTATTGTCTTATCAGTCTTATACAATATGTATTAACAATAAAAAAAACCTGTAAATTAAAAAACATACGTCTTCTTATACAACAGGAAATGAAGAAACATACAGAAAACGTGGAAACAGACTTACATTTCCACATTTCCAGAACTGAATGATTTTGTGGTCAGTTTTTCTACAGGTTGATTACGAATATCTCTAGAAAAGAAACGAAACCTAAGTTATATATATATATTTATTATTTTATTTTATTTTTGGTACTCTCTCTCTCTCTCTCTCTCTCTCTCTCTCTCTCTCTCTCTCTCTCTCTCTCTCTCTGAAATAAGTTTGGCAGTTCTGAACTTACACTTTTCTTTGTGAACAACCAATTACTTCTGAACCACATACACATCCACCATTACAAAATGAAACCATGTAGTAACTCGGTTCTAGAAAATAGTTATCTTTGACTTTATAGGGGTTATCTGACCATAGGTAATAGCGTGCTGTAAGAAATAATAAAGAAATATCTGATTTATGTATAAAACAAAAATTAAAAAGATTAACATTTATTATATGTATATATCATAATGACATTGCCTAAAGTGTTTGTTAGCACGTCTAGGATATGTAGGAGATAAGAACGCTATGATTCAACAGTAGATTCAAATTGACACAGTAATATATCTACTAGGTAAATAATACCTCAACAAGAATACAGCTTGAGTTATTTATTAATTTACAAACATATTTTGTAAATCATTCACAAGAAAATGAAAACGACTAAACTACTTACGGTTTTGGGGAAACCTAATTTAAAATACGAAATCAGTCATACTAATTAAAATTGAATCGGTCGCGGGAGAATTAGGATAATTATGATATTGTAAGTTTCCAATTATGTTATATCTGTTTGCACTCGCGCACACACACACACGCACACAATGATTTATAATGTATATAATGTTAATGACAATGATTTATAACCAAAACAACGGAGGAAAATATCTTATTATATCCCGCTGTCAGACGATTCTCAGAGCAAGACCAAAGTTTCAAGATTCTCTCCTGTGTAAGAAGCACATTTTAAAAATTGCTAAATAATAATAATAATAATAACAACACCAACAACAACAACAACAATAATAATAATAATAAAAACAACCTAAATAGAAAAACAACTAAAGCTCTCTGTTTATAACATGAACATGCATATTTTACTATTTATATGCAAAATATGAGTGAATCTGACCTGTTAGTTATGGAGATCCAGTTTTTGAGCCTGAAACCAGTGATATAATATATAATACAATAATACAATAATACTTAACAGTCTACATAGTTTACTCCGTGTGAACCATAACGTTTATTCCAGTAATCGTGACCCATCCAGTACTGACAGTTGATCTCAAGGACAAAGATCAATGCAATACAAAAAAAAGACTCGGTGAGAAGATTCATAGTAAAAAATACAGATCTGAAACAATAAAAATAACAATAATTACAATGTTAATATCAGAAATATAAATGTAGTTTTCACTACATAACATATTTTATCGTTTTCACAATATTTAGCAGAAAAATCTTTGTGTGATATCTACAAATATTTTATTCCATAATGTATGAACTTTAAATAATTTCAGTGTCTAATAAGACCTTTTAATATGAACAACATGTGTATTTTATATCATTTCTGTGAACTTAAAATTTAATATCTATTATCTTGTAACAGATACATAAATAAAATCATATTCACCCTATGTATAAATATATGTAATTGTTTAATACTGATATACCCAATCTATGATGTATAAATTTATCACAGATTGGGTATATCAGTATTAAATAATTAAACTGAGATATAATAAAGATAAGTGAAAATATATTTACTTCAAAATAAAACAAAATGACCTCTTCTGTCCAATTAAATGAACTTTATCAAAATAATAATAATAATAGCAACAACAACAACAACAATAATAATAATAATAATAATAATAATAATAAAACGAAAGAAAGAAAATATAGTAGTGTTGTAATATTATGAAGTGATGATTATTCCGTTAATATTAATAAACATTATTTAAATGATACTGTTAACCTGTTAAACAATTAACCTGCAAACTTATTGTTATTAAAGTGGAATTATTTCCACATTATATAAAATAATATTCTTCACAAGTAATATATATATTTTATCATCATCATTATAATAATAACAATCATCATTATAATCATAATCACAACAATCTGAAATAAATTAAATTCTTGTTTCTACTAATTATATACATATTTGTCATTAATTATACATCTTATAGTGATGATTTTATTTTGTTTTTATTAATATTTTATTTTATTTTATTCTTGATTTTACTTTTTCAAACTCCCGACGTACAAGAAAAGAAACGCCATTAACTATGGTTTCAGAAGATTAGAGACGTGGGTAGATCTCGAAATCTACTTTTTCATTTCTGATTAAGAATTTTATTAGCATACTTATAAGAGTATTCTCCCTTGCATTATAAAAAATGCCGTGAATGTTCATTTTGTTTGTTTTGTTTTTGTACGTTTCTTTTGCTTTAGGGATTTTTTTAATGTTATTATTATTTATTTATATATTCATTTCAGTTCTTGATCATCATTATTATTACTAGTAATGTTAGTAAACAACAACTACGAGAAGACGACAGTGAACACTACTATGGCTACTATTATTATTACTAACAGTAGGTATCGGCACCCAAAACTTCATCTTGGAACAATATCTATCAAAATTTTTATAACAAACAAAAAAGTTACAAATAAAAATAAATAAATAAATAAACCACCAAGATGCTGACTGTAGGGAAATCAAATGACTAAGGGCATGACATGGTTCACTTTACCAACCTGTTCTGTCAGAGCAATATGCTTATAAAACTAAGTATATTTCAGTTTGTATTTCCCAAGGACATTATCAAGTTCTTGTGGAACTATTTGAGTGCATGAAATAGCATGATCCTTCAAAAAATAAATAGCACACTTTCATCAAAATACAAACAAGCAATGTATTGGAAAGAAGAAATATTGCTCTTTATTGTGGTACACATTATATACTCTTTTGAACAATAGTATATAGATGCCGAGCTGAGGAAAGATAGCAATTTTCAGTTGATTCAGGCTTTGTGGACGTTAGTACCTATTATTATAACAACTATAAAGACTACTACTATTATAATTACAACTACTAATGATCCAGATATTATTATTAGCATCACCAAAAGGAGAAGCCATCGAGAGGTCTTGAGTTTTAACATATCAAAAGTGTCTGGGTCGCAGAGAGTGAAATAAATTTAATATCACCTAGTATATAAAAATATACTTTCTCTAACTTCCCTGTTTTGAACCTGTTTCAAATTCGCCTCACGCTCTGTGTTTAAAGAAAAGAAATAGTTATTATCATACTTAAAAACAACTTCATGTACATTTATTTATTGAGAGGGAAATTTTAACATAAAGTACGTTTTGTAACATAAATATAACTACAGAATGAAAAGAAAATATAAGAGAGAGAGAGAGAGAGAGAGAGAGAGAGAGAGAGAGAGAGAGAGAGAGAGAGAGAGAGAGAGAGAGAGAGAGAGAGAGAGAGAGAGAGATTTGACTGACTTAATTTCACTTGTTATTCATTATTGAATACAAAATATCTAATTCATTTTTTTTTTCACGATGAAGTAATAAATTATTACTATTTCATTAATAAATTATAAATTATGAATGATTTATTGGAAGACTGATGATGATTAATCTAGTTCTCTAGAAGAGAAGATAAATGTCGCATAAAGATAGATTTACACTGAAATCGTAATATGGAATCACTAGATTGTCGACATTCCCATGCATGTTGAAGTCAAATTTTGTTCCTCATTATCCAAATAAAACACATTCGCAGAAAGGTAATTTTACTGATAACATGTGCGCGATTCTACATCTTAAGGATTGATAACCTCAGTTACACGATAAATATGTGTATTTTGTAACATTAAAACTGAATTTTAAGATAAAAGAAAACCATACTGTACTAGTGTTTTATTTTGTAAACTAAAGAAATTATTTCCGGGCGAAGAAAGACAGGACAAATGTTAAAAATTACACCATCGAAGTTTAGCGTATGTTTTCATAATAAAAGTCCATTAGAAATTTAAAGAAGATTATATATTCTCTGATACCTACGTAACAAAAACATTATTTCAAATGTGGTATCTTTATAGTTTTTATCATCATCATTATTATTGCTCTTATTATTATTGTTATTGTTGTTGATGAACAGTGGCGTGCAGAGGTCTGCTGATGCCCGGGACCAATTCCTTGACTGTATGCCTCAAAGACTCAAGTGTAAGGCCTGGTACTGAGAAATATTATGAGAAAGGAAGATATTTTGAATATATAAACACAGATGAAATATAAAATGAACACTGAATTCGATTTAAATCAACAAAATTTATTAAGTTATTTTCCCCAAATTATACCTCCTGTGGTTTGGATGCCCGGGGCCACAGCCCCTTCGCCACCCCCTTTTGCACGCCACTGTTGATGATGATAACGAGGCAATTATTTATGCGGTAAATACATACTTACCATTTAATATGGGTATACAGTCTATAAATTCTTAGTTGTGTCAAAATTTGATGAAGAGAAGAGAAGTTATACCCTCGTTATTCTTGTTTCATTAGTTATTTTAGTATAATATTTAATTTTCTGATTCGTGTTACAGTACATTAGCATGTCAGTCAACACTGTTTTCTGTGATTCTGCTGTCATTCATGTCTGTTAATACAATCTCACTTTGCACAAGAGCAGCTGACCTGCTGCAGACTCTGCTATGTGTCTGCATATAACTCTTTCACAATGATATAACGTATTTTCCAAAAAATTATTTAAATATATTTTTTTATTTTTTTATGTAATTTTAATTTTTTATTTTAATTTATTATGATTTTTTTTTAAAGTTAGTTTATTATTATTATTATTATTATTATTATTATTATTATTATTATTATTATTATTATTATTACTAATACTATTTTCTTCTCTTTTTTATTTTATTTTATTTTATTTTTATTTTATTTTGCTTTTTTCTTCTTCTTTTTTTCTATTGTTATTTTTGTCGTCATTCCTATTGTTTTTTTAAAGGAGTCATACGTTTACCAATCAATTTAATGTTCCTTTTTCTCAGTTTTTTAAAACTGATTTATAATTTGTCATTTATGTTTGTTATTGTATTTCAAAATAAGTTAGGTGTTCTCAGTATGTTTTAAAATAACAACACACGTTTTGTCAATGTATTTAAAAATTAGTACATTTTTATTTTGCTTTGTTTTTAAAAATATAAAATATTCTTTTGGTTTTGTGTTATTTGTTTTTTCTTTTCGTTCTTTTTTTATTATTATTTGTCTATTATGTTGTTTGCTTTTTTTTTTTTTTCTTTGTTTAATGTTGTTGTTTTTCTTTTCATTATTTTTTCATTATTTGTCTATTATGGGATTTTTTTGATTTTTTGGTTGTTTGTTGTTTTTTCTGTTTGCATAATGTTTATGGTGATTTATAAATGGTTGTATATTCATGGATGGTTGTTTTTTGTTTTTGCTTTTATTATTGTTTGATATTGGAAAAATTTTGTGTGTCGAAGTGCATTATATTATATTATTGATGGCCGCACATATTTATGAGAATACGAAGACGGTATTCATGATAAAAATAAAGACTACTGCTTTCAGTCATCTCGATTTCCATTTTTGTATATAAATTAAGATTACAACTGTCTGAACTATGACGGTTTAAACAGCTTTTATCAACCAGATTTTTAAAGTTTACCTACAATAACATCTCAGTTTTACAACAATCACGTACACCGCGCCTGAATTCGTAAATAATAACATAAAGATCACGAGTAGCAGGTAAGAGTTTCTTGTACGTATGAGCAATCAGTACACTTTGGCAGTGAACCTTTGCGGAAAATAACAGAACAGATAATGTAATTGCAGACGGAAACAAGATTCCCTCACCATAAACAGCAGCCGGGTATGTAGGATGTTTTCTCTTCCAATCTTGAAGATGTTAATAAAACGTGACGTCAGATGCAAGGAATTCCCTGTGTTGTGTTGTTTTTAGCTCTTCCAATGACTAATTCTCTAGATATTCTCAAAGAACATCCGCGAATACCATAGAGCTATCTATAAATAACAGATGTGAACCTCAAGAGCAGGTATTTATCTCGGAAGCAGACGCTACTGTATACAGATAAAGACATTTGCAACACAGAGGCATATCACAACAGAACACGCTTAGGATTGCAGACTTCTTGTACAACCTCTCGTCTTCTCTGACAAAATTAGTTTTTAAGACAAACATTTAACTGCAGTTCTACGTTAGAGGTTTATTTGTTTGAACCACAAGCGACAAAGATGCCTCTTGAACACCCAGTACCAATGAAAAGAGAAGAATGGAGTTTTTTCGAAAGACAGAAAAAGCTTTTTAATTCTATGCATGCCAACGAAGAAGATCTTTGGAGAGAGTTTGACCAGGAGCTGGAGAAGCTAAGAAAAGAAATGTTTCAACTGACACCAGTGGATGGCGGAATGTTCGGGTCCAGCATAATGCCCAGTCTTAGTGCATTAACTAGTGAATCACCTTCAGGATCACCGGGATCCACGAAGAAGATTACGTCATCTATTTCTAAAACTGTCACCACTAAAACCACAACCACAAGAACATCAGGAGGTAAAACTGACACTTCTTTTGAATCATCTTTTGACTCAGCCTTTCAAACGGGTATAGGCAGTAGTGCCTTGGATTCCGTTTTTGGATCCGACAAAGCCATGAGTCTCGCATCTGGAATGGGTTCAATGGATTCGCAAATGCTAAAAGTTGAAAATCCTTTTGTCACCGACATGGATGGAAAAAAGAAACTTTCCCTGCGATTTGACTGTTCGAAATTCAAACCTGAAGAAATTTCAGTGAAAACTTTGGACAATAAGCTGATGGTTTCTGCCAAGCATTCCGAAGAGACTGCAACAAGTAAAATCTACCGTGAATTTAGCAAGCAATATATTCTACCCTCCAAGATCGACCCATTTCTGCTCAGTTCTGTTCTGTCTAAAGATGGAGTTCTGTCAGTTGAGGCACCAGCCCCAGACGCCATTGAAGCCCCAAAGGAACGAATTCTTCCCATCAGCCGATTGGCAACATAGACGTCCTTTGTCAACTTGACTTTTAAAATTAATTTTTCAAGCCCTTTTTAAATTAGAAACGCTTTTGGTAAAATTTTATCAGTAATTGACGTCCGTGAAAAAGTGCGTAGATCTTGTTTGCTTGTTCAAGGAATTAATTTTTACCCGGAAACAAATGATATTTGGAGTATGAACGGCACAATTTACCTAGGTAGGTTTTTAGTACACATATCACAGATACGAGAAGCAGAAGGAAATGAATAAAACTGATGAATAATAATTTGAGAAATTTGAAAGACTCATGGTTTGAACAGATACATTTTTGTCTTCTTCTTTTAATCTTTTTCTTTGTATTCCTTTCTTTTTCTTTTTCCTTTTCTTTCCTTTCCTTTTTTCTTTTTTTTTCCTTCTTCTTCTTTTGAATTTTATTTAAAGGGGTTTCGGTGAAGATACATTTTGTATTATTTATATGCCTGTATGAAATTTAATATTAATTTTTGCATTTATGTTTTTAGCTGGTACCTATAAATCCTTTTATTATGATGTTTCTTATTATTTAACAGTTTAATTTATCTTTTAGTTGTATCTGCCATCTTTAAAATATCTGATTTTGCTTTCTTTGAAACATATATTATTATTTTTTCTTTTAAGTAGTTCATAAAACTAACGTTACAAATTATTTTCCTTCGTGTAGTATGACAAATTCAAACTGTAATGTTTAATTTTGAATAAAATATGTTTATACATTATGTTCATATTTTATTATTACGATAGAAAAAAATAAGGTCAGACAATATTTTGTTTATTAGTTTAAAAAGTAGATATTATCGTTCTCATTATCTGTGTATTGTCGTCACTTTTTATTATTCATACAATTCGATATAATAATACTGAAGAAAAGGAAATAAAATGAAACGAATAAAAAAGAAGAAGCATTTAAATATTAAAATCTCGATCAGTTTTGATTTTTATACTGACACGAATTGGATAATGCAATATTTGCTGCAGTTATTTTATATTTTTGTTGACGTTTATAAAGCACTTGAGTAAAAATGTTTTTACAAAATTTAGAGTGATGTACTTATGTACTGAAATAAATTCAGAGTACAGTGTACAGA
Organism: Chrysomallon squamiferum; assembly: GCA_012295275.1. Taxonomy (NCBI): domain Eukaryota; kingdom Metazoa; phylum Mollusca; class Gastropoda; order Neomphalida; family Peltospiridae; genus Chrysomallon; species Chrysomallon squamiferum. The sequence continues at coordinate 20,190,992 of CM022673.1, read as the reverse complement.
ACTGTAAAAGTCACTGATGACGTAAAACAGTACGCTAGGTTATGTTACCGAGGTGAAGTTCCTGCATTTGCGAATATAATTTACCTCCACCACTAACAGGAAACTGGAATTCATCTCGTTATTTCTGCCCTTACGTACACCAAGCGTAACCCGTGTAAAATAGTTACAAACTGAGTTATTACGACGTTTGTGAAGTTGTAGCTTGAGGCAATACAGATTTAAAAAATCCACAAACCTTCAATTACCAAACACTGATCGAGCATTTCCTAAAAAGGGATCACCATCGTCGAGTACATAAAAATCTTCAAGATGCAACGATATCCATTATATTATAATGAAAATTTATCAATAACTGCATGTATGCATGTATGTATGTATGTGTGTATGTATGTATGTATGTATGTATGTATGTATGTATGTATGTATGTATGTATGTATGTATGTATGTATGTATGTACTTGCTTGCACATACATATAGATATACAGATAGGAGTGACTACCTTTTTAACTCAAACTCACTAATTCTCTCTCTCTCTCTCTGTCTTGCTTTTTGTATATATACATACATAGAGAGAGAGAGAGAGAGAGAGAGAGAGAGAGAGAGAGAGAGAGAGAGAGAGAGAGAGAGAGAGAGAGAGAGAGAGAGAGAGAGAGATACGGTGTACCAGAAGAGAACAATTTTTGCTGTTCACGATTCATTAAGTTGAGATTTTACAAGAGGATTGTTTTCCCAACAACAGCTATTAATCGTTCAAGTGCAGATCTTTTATAAAAGGATAAGTGAATCAAGTTACCGGTTTCAGGAAAGGAAACAAAATTAATATTTGGCCCTTTTTCTTTCTTTTTCTTTACGAATTTGAAGTAGACTACATTATCTGTGTACACAGACATACAAAACAGATATTTATTTAATTAATTATAATTTCATTTTCATTTGTGGTCCTGACTATCTGTAACCACTAGATGTTGGGCCCCTGAACTGTGCAGCCTTTGTAGCCCATTGGGAAAAGTGGCCTTGCTCACTTAAGCCTTGTTTCCGGCTCTGTCAGTTAGCTAAGAGTCACTGCGCCGGGTATTCACTCATCTACAATAGGAATGTGAAAGTATGCTCTGCGTACTGAATATCTTTTTGAATGCGAGCTAATAAATAAAGATCATTCATAAGGACATTTTTCATGGTGTATGAATCAAATTAGTTGTACACGAATCACATAATTTACGAAAGGGACCGATTATGACGGTAAACCGTTTTTATCTCACGCAGTAGGCCCTTAACCATACTCTAAGGCCTCGATCAAGCTATGGAAAATTTTCACAGTGATAGTCAGTTGTACTGTTTGCTGTGTTTATTTAACTTAGAAAATTGGTCCTAACCTACTTATTAAACCACGGATGCCAATTTAGGTTATACATACTTGTAGAATTCCCTGGTAGCTATTTTTTTACTTAATATAATAAATTATATTGTTGTTTTATTGAGGTAAATTAATGACTATTTACCTGTGCAGCTTATTTTATACCATCTAACGGCTCGGAATTAACCGGTATGTATCATTAAAGTAAGTAAATATGTTACCTATCCATTTCTGTAAACCCTTCTAAGAGTATGTGTCATCTAATACATGTGCCGTTAATTAGAAGTAATCCTATTACTGAAATCACATAGCAGTTAACGGTCATTAGCGAGAGACAAAGGGATTTTTTATCAGCTACGCTCCGCTGCCGTCATAGAAGACCGTGTAATGGTTAAGTTGAGACCTGTTGGTTTTGGAAAAAAAGGCTGGGGGAACATGTGGGACTGTAAAGGAGTTGGCGGCCATTATTAGGATAGAACATGTTGGTAACTATATTTTTCGTTAACTTTATTTAAGCAGGGAAAGATAGTGTTCCTGTTTCTATATACTCTGGTTTACATTTTGATCAAGTTGATGTAACCTGTATATGCTCCATAGACTATAGTATAGAGAGTTTGATTTATACATATTTCTAATCTAAGCCGTCAGGGAAATATAAAGAAATAGGAATTATAGTATTTCATTTAACGCCAATTCCCAAGTCCTCAACCACTGAATAAATATATATGTGTAAAATAAATAATTATCCGTAAAATAGAAATATTGTGTTTTGTTTTGTGTTCCTAGTGATACTTGATACTATATATATAACTATATGCAAATATATATATATATATATATATATATATATATCTGTAATATTACTAATAATCAACCGCCAAAGTTTCTTAACTGCACGATCGGCGGGTCCACTAAAGACGCAGTCCCTAGATAGGAATCCAGCCGTATTTTGGTAGGGTCGTTAGCACTTGAAAGCTAACGCCTCTTTTGCGCTGGGTCCCGTGACACCGATTCTAGGACATTATTTCCTACATATTTCGGGACATAGAAAAGATAGATCATAGAGAAGGATGAAACTGTACAAACTGCGTTCCGTCCGCGATTATATGCGAAGCCAGAACACACAGTAGACCAGAATCTAGTGAAATTCAGCGACCGGCTCATTGTCTAAGTTACAATATTTATATTCTTTCTTAAACATTTATTTCATAGTTAATTGATAATTATTTGAAAGTATAAATTTATTTATTTATTTAATATAATTTTATGGATGTATATTTTATATAAAAGATAAATAAAGCTAGCATTTTAAAATCTAGATATATAATATATATACACTAAAAAGTTTATCTGAATTTTCTATTCCTTTATACTTCTTGATCTTTTTATAGTACTGAAACTCAGTTTTCTATATATTATATATTTAAAACATTTTAAAGGTAGAAAAATTTGTGTAGGAATGTATAATTTCCTTTATCGTATGCCGATTCCTGTAAGATAAATTTTAATTATATTATTAACATTTTCATGACGACCTGTTACACTCAACAACAAAACTGCTTATTTGGGTGTATTTTAATTTATAATAATTACACAAAGACTATGCTGTAGTTTTATTTCATATCTTGGTTTGTTTACAGTCGTTATACGGCATTCTAAGCATAGCAGTCAGTGCTGGGTGAGGGAGATTCCATTCCATTCTAATACTGTTGATCAATACGATGATTCATACCAACCCACCTACCAGCTCATAGGCGTCATGGCACAACTGTTGCGGCTTTCCCCATCTAATCAATATATATTCAATCCAAAAACAGCCAAATACACAAAGGAACCAAATCGCCCGACTTTTATTTTTCTTTTTTTATTATCTTTTTTTCTCTCTTTTTTTTTTTTTTTTTTACAACAAATGTGTTAGAAAATTTAAAACATGGAAAACAACTGTTTATGCAGTCGATATTTAGTGACTCATTTCTTTGTCTTATTTAGATTTGTTTCTCTATAGAGTCTCCTTGCAAAGCTGACATCGATTTTATTAAAAACTGGGTCTCACCATGGAAAACTCAGGCTAGCTCTGTTATGATTCTGGAATTTGGTTTTCTGGTTCTTCCAGTTATCTATGACTTGTCTGCGCTAGCTCAGGCAGACGTGAGCTATCAGTAATTTTATCTCTGTTACTCATCCAAAACCAGTTTTCCTTCGCTCACAATTTACTCTGACCTTCTATTACTTTCTGACATATTTACCAGAACATTCTGTGACGGAAATACCTTCCTAAAATATAAGTGACAAACCACACTGAGTTACTAATAACTTTAACGTTGGATATAAAATTCTGTTTATTAATAATCAGGTAAGTACTTCTCGATTTTTGAATTTTAGATTGATTTAACAAGGAAGCATCGTTCTAAATATATTCGGCTCTTCAAAAACATTCTCAGTTGTTTCGTTATCTTAGCTTAATCAGTGAAGCAGTTTTATCCTCCTTTTATATCCCATTTCTTCATGCAAAATCTTTGTTAATATAAGCTAATCTTATATTTAGTTTAGAATCTTAAAATAGTTATATTCATAATATTTTATTACCTTTTAATTCATTTTAAATGTAGACTAAAAATTCGTTGTTCTTTAATCATATGATCAAATGATGATAACAGTAATGAGAATAACTAAATAAATGAATACTTTTTTCTGAAGTCATTAAAGCTTTTGGTAACTCCAGGCTTTCAGACCGTAAAATATTATCAATATATGGGACTGTTACATGTAACTGCGCTCTGCCCTACCAGCTTGTATTCATTCTTCTGTTGGTAACACCGTAATTATCATATTAATTTGAATAGTACAAATAAATTAAATACACATGAACTTCTTTCTTAATTTCTATCCCATTCATCTCAAATCAAAATAATAACAACAAATATTAAATAATTTTAAAAAAGAATTAATTGAATATGATAATGTTATCTGAATGCTCTCTAGTTCAGATCTATTTCACTAACCAACATACTAATGAACATATTATAAGCTAGATTTCAATGAGAAAGTCGTTTGGATTCTTACTGGTAGGTGTACTTGGAAAAATAAACAACACCAACAACCACAACAAAAAAATAATATTAATAAAAACCTATTTTCTTTGTCTAATTTAAAAATTTAAGAATCTCTGTCGGTCAGACTATCAGTCCCATCTTTTCACATTTGCCAAATGTATTCCTTTACTTCTTCATGTTACTTTTGTATAAAAGTCATTTCTTGGGGTAGGTTGATTTTTCTTTTGTTTTTCTTTATTTGTTTGTTTTCCCTGAAACATTATGTATCCGCTAATTATTTTTTTCTGCTTTTTATTTGATTTTTGTTTTTTCTTCTAATTTGAGGTGCAGTGAGACATCATTCATGTTTGTTGTATTCAGGGCTCACACACACACACACACACACACACACACACACACACACATAGTAAAATTGTCTTCTCCGTCTCTTTTTCACTCTATAAATTTAGCATTTCTCTGAATCCCTCAATTGCTCTTTCACTCTCTTTCCAAGGAAAATGCGCAGAAATACTGTAAGCAGCAATCATCTGAATTTCACACTAAGCCTGTTTCACTTACGTTTTGATGTGTTCTCAGCTGAGAGGTGCATCTGCTAAACGTGATAACTCGAGACATATATCTGATCAACTAAAGGTTAACGTTTTCTGATTTAATAAAAACATCCTCTTATTCCTGTGACTTTTTCACCTTCACATACAATTCAAAAGCTGTCCAGTAGTGAAACAAAATGCCGAATGGACAATGAAAAATAACTAAAAAAATAACTTTAAAAAATGCCAGCACAAAAATTGCTTCGTATATTTGTTAATAAAGTCAGTTATTTTATCTGTGTTTGACTGTATTTAAGTAAAAATTGCAATCAGTGTATTAATTATGTTTCTAGGAATTACTGTTCATTTAAAGAATATGATACAGACATATGACATAACATTTCTATTGTGCTCTACGACTTCAAATGTATGATGCAATATTAGTCAGTTATTATGTAATTTTATGGAAAAAAACATGAATATTTATTGTCAGGCAGACAAAAATAGTAAAAAATTACAACTACTGTTTACCATTTTTATGACTATCATTTCTACAACTACGATAACTATTATGACTAATAATTATAACAACCTTTAAAGTCGCCACCACTATCATTAAATTTACTACGACTGATATGTACGTGCGTGCATGCGTGTGTTTGAGAAAAATAGAAGGAAGAAAATAATAAATAAAAAATAAAAATCCTATACTAAAATTATTGCTATAATATTAAAATGCATTATTTGATAAAAATGTAGGTTGTTGGTTATTTCTTTTTAAGTGAAAGGAAAATACGATTTAATTACTGAACACAAATCCGAAATGTTTTCCAAGCAGCAGAAATAATAATATCTAACAGTTTTCGGACTTTTTTGCTTATACAAACCGTATTTTATGCATAAAGTAATTAATAATATTTTATTAAAAATTCTCAAAACTATCTGCATAAGCTGTATTTGAAAAATAAAGGAAGTTCATATTTAGACGCAGATTCTATTCTCAGGCTTTTCTCCTTATATTCCAAAATCAGGATATATTTCTGGTTGTCTGTTTATCTATCTGTCATCAACACACACACACACACACACACACACGCTGTCACACACATACACACGCACACTGTCACACACACACAACATATATTGGTCCTCCACAGACGACAAAACATATTATATATATAGATTAGTAAAAAGCTGATTTTGACTCTTATTTTAATTACTATTTAAAGAATCCAGATGAAGTGAAAAAAAATAATAATGTTGCTCGATAATGACCTGTTCTCGTGAATTTAGTTTCTCTTGAATTCTAGAAAGCATGAGAGGCAAGATAATAATAATAGTAATAATAATAAAGCTTACATTTATAAATATAAGCTGTTTAACACTACAAAATAAAATTAAAATATATATATATATATATTTTTTAATTATACTTTCTAACATATGTTACTATAATACTGTAAAAATATATGACTTTAACTACTGTATATGCTTTACAGTGCAGTAAGTTAAAATAAACACACATAGTGTACAATAATCTGAGTTAGAAGACACGTTTTTGTTCACGTGAAATCGCACATACAGCACAGAATACTGATTCAAAGTACTAAAGCGAATTTTGAATGGCAAACTGACATTTTGTACGCCGGATTTGTCTATTCCATATATATTATTATCAACGCCTTTAACAACACAGGTAACCCAAACAAAGCATTTTATCGATCTCGACTCTATTTCAGACACAAACATATAGCTCGCCGCTGCCTATATATAGACCTTACTGTCAGTCGAAAGGTAGATTTCTTTTTGTTTTAATTTTCATATTAATGTTGAATAACTGGTAACAAAAATGGATCATTAATTCTAATGCAGCTGGAATCAGTCATCTTCAAGCACCGTACGTACAACACAACAGCATTATATAAATATATATATATTTGTACAACTTTAAAATGTAGTTTATACTTGTTCTTTAATCGACAAGCAATGGTGAACTAGATCAGCAAAGATAATCCGTTGCTGTATTTAATTTGTGTTTAGAATAGCGTACCGTGTAATTCATATTTTGTTTCAAAATCGAAATCACACTTTACATACTGTACTGTATCTACCTTTGATTATCTATTCTGTCTATCATTCTGTTAGAGTTACGAATTCATTATTTATTTCATTTCTTATTTATAACAATTTATTCATGTAATAATTTTGTGACGTATGAACGTTTCAAATACTCTCTCTCTCTCTCTCTCTCTCTCTCTCTCTCTCTCTCTCTCTCTCTCTCTCTCTCTCTCTCTCTCTCTCTCTCTTGTTCAGATGGACGGTCGGCCTATTTATCTAAGTATGTATATGTGTATGCATGTATATGTATGTATATTTATGTTTGTATTCATGCATGTGTGTATATGTATGTATACATGTCGTCGTTTTACACTTTAGACAGAAGTCTGTATTTATAATCTTTGTTTATATTTGTATGGATAAATTTACTTTCCTTGTACAATCTAAAATTAAATCATGTGGTGTAAAATAGGCTATGAATGCGTGTTGAATCATAACAAGAAACAATTTCATAGCATTTGCTGTGCTTTAGAAATTAATATCCTACCAGCAGCCACATACTATGAAAATAATAATAATTTTAACGTCGGAAACAGATATCTGGTTTACATATTTTTCCATAGGCTTAGAAATATTATAAAGGTAATAGAGATCCATCTATTTCTAAATTTAATAAAATACCCAGAACAAAAAAAATAATAATAAAAAGGTTTTTGAAAAGGAATACTGAAGCTAAGGTAACAGGACACGTTTCAGATTGCTAAGTAGAATCATATTTCTTGTACCGATAAAAGTGAAAGGAAACAGCTGTCATTTACCAAAGGATATGCCTATTTCCGGAATTACTGATTTTAGGAACTGGATGGAATCTTTTTAAACTGATTTCTTTCTGTTAGTGATTTCGCTTCGATTAACTTTGTTCTGGATCATTTATGATATCATCTTTTTGTTAAGGTATAAATGTTTCAAAGAATAAACTGAGATGACACGGGTTTGCTAGTCTGAAATTGAATTAGAGTCCGGTTAGTAAGATTAACTCGTAATATTATATGGTAAGGTAACCAAGTGTATGATATGTTACATTGTTTGCATAGCGTAAATTCTCATTGCCAATGAATCCGTTGAGTATTAAACTGATAATTTTCATGTTCGAAAATAGATCTTGTATTTGAATATGTTTTATTTTTATTTTCTGTTTCAAGTGGCTTTTTATTTCATTTTATTTTATTTTATTTATCGTTTTTATATATTTATTTACATTAAGAAATGCGTTTTAATAATTTTCAAACATTATATTAGTAAATAACTGTATCGTTAATATTATTACTGGATGTCATCTCGCGAGAAGGCATGAATATCAGAAATAAACAACATGATTAACCTGTGCACTAAGGTTATTAAGGAGTGCTGCATGATGAAGATATGCTGGGCACATTTTTGTCTTATCAGTCTAAATATGACACTTGCTTGCCAGATGCATTTAATATATTTATGAAGCTCTTGGTCTGTATCCATAGGCTGCTGCTGCCTGAAACAGGGACCTACTTGTAAATGAAGACTCTCACACTAATATTTTAATTCTATTGTTGTATGAAATAATTTACTTCAGACATAAATAATTATTTATTTAGAAATCAACAACCAGATACTCTAAAATAATATAAACACCCGCTCTACTTTTTTAGATGTTATTTTAGTTTACTTTTGATGGAATTTTCAGAGTTCTTATGTAGAACATTAGCATGTTCTTTAGAAATAGTCATTCTAATTTTGTGAAGATAGTTTTAAGTCTTACATGAAGACCTTTACGTTTTAAATCTTTTAAGATCATGCGCTGTACCACACGACAAATCGGGAATAGAAACACATGAGCTTTGATGTCTGCATTGTTTATAATACTGTTGGCGAGCACAAACAAGAGTAACATTCATTCTCTCTTACTACATATCTAAATATATAAGAAGACAAAAACAAAAGTAAATTTATATTTACTTCTAAAAGAAATTTATCTGTCATATAAATCTCTACGTGTGTATATGTTTGGTTTTCTTAGTCCTCGAAATATGTAAATGAAGAATGAGGAAAAGGTCTGTTTATTGATTTATATGAGAATCTGAACCGCTGCACTTTATTATTATTTTTTTGTCCATAAATTAAGTGCTGGAGTCATTAGGCCAATGGATGCCGAGCATCTGTCGCCTTTCAGTGGTTGTGTCATATTTTTAATCTTTGAACATTTTTCTAATATATAACTATAACACTGCAATTGACTGTTTTGTGAAATTAAAGGACATCTTGGGTTGATACGCATACGTTAATTTTCCAGGTACATTACTTGTACATTGTAAACTTTCATATAGCCTGTATATAGTAGATATGTTTGTATTAAACATTAGATAAGTTTTATTGAAGAGAAAATTGCTGAAAGCAGGTCTTCACGTTTGTAGAGAATAATAAACATTCTTAATCAAATCAAGCGTTAAAACCACGTTTTAGAATTCAGTGTAAAAACAATAAGGTTAGTAAAAAAAAATCAAAATCTAAGACTGAGGAAGATTAAGAATAAAATGAATTAATACATTATAATTTAATTTCAACAAAGTATTGTACAATAAGCGGTTGTCCGGAATTATGAATGATATTTTGACTATAATCGTATTTCATACTCTTCTGTTTTTTTGTGTTTTTTTCTGAAACTCTTCTGTTAGAAAACATAATAGGTAAACTGAAGCTCTCGAGGAGCGGTGAAAAGCCACAAAGCAGCTGTTACTAATAAGCTGAAAAACCTTCAGTTCCGAGTTAATTTTTATCTCTGTATGAAAAAAAAATTAAGCTTTATTAAATTGTTTGATTTTAATCAGTTTTCAGGAAAAAAGTATGGAAGTGTTTTCTTTTTAATATGGACACTAAAAATTTTCTCTTCTTTTTTATTTTCTTTTATATTAATTTATTTTTCGTATTTATTTATTTATTTTTTTTTTTTTTTTTTTTTATTATATTTATTTATTATTATTTTTTTTTAATACTATTTATATTATTTTATCAGCTTTTCAACCTTGTATGGTACTATTATAATAAATTATTAAACTGCCAGATACAGATGTGTGAATTTCTAAAGAGGTCTTCATACTATGCTAATGCTGCATTATTATGGAGGTTGAAGTTATTGTACATTAAACAGACATGTAAAAATTGTAATCAGTTAAGAGAAAACTGCTGAAAGCACGTCTTCAAGTTTGAAAATTAAGAACTAGTCAAAGGAATTAGTATGGCGACCAGACTTCCCAAATAGTTATAGGTAGAAGCCGGTATTGGATCTGATCGTTAATACGGCTAATTCATGTTCAAATGTATAGTGTCGACAAGCAGTTTATTCAGCTGAGGATATTTTATGTGAAATTTGCTCGTCAATGACTATTATAATTATTTATTCTGTGTCGTCAACAGAATCGCGTGCTTTGTCACACATGAGAAACTTTTGACAGGTTTAATACAGCTAGCCTTAATAATCGACAAACTGTAAGTGTCGGTGTGATTTGTGTATTTGATAACAAGAACACAAAAGAAAAAGAATAGCTTAAAATATTAGAGAAAGGTTAGTGAATTTTTTTAAATACTGGTATAATTTTAATGATTGTTATATAATAAAACTAATGTTTTTAATATATAAAGGGAAAAATATGTAATAAAAACATGCTAAAAAATGACTTTTCAAAATAATATTTTGTCAAATGTGGAGATTATCGATCAAATTTATTTTGATTTTGCTAAAATGATTTATCAGTTCAGAACTTGTAAGATAAACGTAAATAATATGGCAGATATGAGACTGAATGACTAAATTATTTTCACTGATATTATTAATCTTTAAAATTTAACAGAGCCATTTTTAACTGACTTCGAAAAGATATAACTGATATGTATTATGTTTGCCTAGGTTAAAGGTCAGTTCGTGTACTGCGTTCAGCTATGAGCGACTACAAATACCTGTTTAACAGGCAGAACTGGAAAGGAATTAGCAAGTTATTATAGTACGCCTGAAATTCACATACATGTAACCCTACAGCTCTTTCGAGCAGAAAATAATTCTATAGAAACTTTGATATAACATAAAGGAGTGAAGTTATAATTCCTTTCTGCCCTATCACGTGTGTATGTTTAAATTTCGATTAGATTTCAAAATGAATTATTTTTAAGATGAGATTCAGACAAACTTTTTATTTTGCTATTACTGGTATTGCTACTATTACCACAGCTTCCTTTATTATTGTTACTACTACTTGTAATACTATCAGTATTACTATCATTACTAATACTACTGCTACTACTTTTACCACTACTATAGCAGCTCTAATTACTATTAGTCCAGTGCGTGTTACTTAAGTTTTTATCCTCCTCTCTCTCTCTCTCTCTCTCTCTCTCTCTCTCTCTCTCTCTCTCTCTCTCTCTCTCTCTCTGTGTGTGTGTGTATGTGTGTGTGTGTGTGTGTGTGAACATAATAAAATCCTATCACTAAGATAGGGAACGAAGTAGCAAAAGGCTGGCTTTGTTTCAAGGAAGTGAACATTTAGCCGGATTCTTAAAATAAACCGATTATACTCAAATCTGACAGGCAGAATACCAAATCCGTTCACAAATCAAATTAACGCTAACCTCCCGGGAATAATAACCAAAATATAAAATAACTGATTCACAACAGAAAAACGAGATTATTATTATTATTATTATTATTATTATTATTATTATTATTATTATTATTATTATTATCATTATTATTATTATTATTATTATTGCTCTTGTTGTTGTTTCTGTTTCAATTTTTTTTTTTTTTTTTTTACTATTTTAAAGTAAAAGATTAAAAAGAAATGAAGATATTATGTTAAACTTCACACACCAGGTGTATTATAGGAATGTGTTTTTAAAAACGAATCATTAGATCTGATGTAAGTGTATTACGTGCTATCTACATCTAATCAGGGAATTAATACAAAATATATTTGTTGGGAAACAATACATACGTTAAAAATATTGTAAATAAATAAAAATTAAAACATTTTTAAACAGTGCTCATTACCTGAATTATGTTATGAAAATAACAAAGAGATGCAGTAAGTGCGTTTGTCAGAAAGTGATACATGACAGTTCATTGCTAAAAGTTCGATTGTGTGTTTTAGTTACATTTCGTAGTTCTCTTCCCCCTCATTTATACAGATGAGCATTTATATATTTGAAATAATGATTATGATGATAATGATACTAATACTAATACTAATAATAATCAAGTTAAAAATAGAACGGGATATTTGAATTCATATTTGTTAAGGATCTTGTTTGTTGACTTCTTTCGCATACTTTAAATATTTATTTTTAATGAACATTTCTTCTGACTTGGCAAAACTATTTTTATATTTTGAAAGCAGCACAGTCACTGTACCTCTCTTTTCAAGAGGTTTGGGGTTTTTTTTTTTTTTTTTTTTTTTTTTTTTTTTTTTGCCAAAGTACATTTCCGTTTTTGGTCAAAGCATTAGAGATTTGAAAAAATTAGAGAGGAACATGTTTTGAAAATATATAAACTTTTATACAATTCTTGTCACTGACTGCTTATAATGCTTCCAGAGGTATTTCTTTACAATGCCTTTAAATTAATTACTGTATAATTTATATATATTTTCAGAATAAATACAGACATCGCTGGTGTGTTATTTGTAACAAAAATGGCAACGAGGATACCCATCAACAAAGATGACTTTGGTTTCGAGGATAAGCAAGACGATGTATGGGCTCGAATGGAACAAGACATGGAGAGAAGACGTAGAGAGTGGCAGAACGAAATCGACAACATGAGTAAAGATTTCTTTCAGATAAGAACCGATAAAGACAGAACATTTGGGGCACTTTCCGATACAGTTAGCATTCCTAGCGTCCACAGTGATGGTAAAAGTATGATTGAAAAGGATGATCACGGCAATCCAGTGTTTAAAGCTTCGTTCAATGTCAAGGATTTCAAACCTGAAGAGATCAGTGTTAAAATGGATGCTAATAAGATAACTGTACAAGCTAAACATGAAGAAAAATGTGAAGGTAAATCTATTAGCAGGGAGTTCTGTCGAGAGATGAATATTCCGGGTGAGATTGACCCAATGGCTTTACAGTGCAAACTTGGTCCGGACGGGGTCCTTATTGTTGAGGCACCTTTTCCTGTCCCGAATTATGACAAGCGAATGTCATCTCCACTTGCGCAAAAGAGTACTGGCCATTCGACTAACGTTTCCGTTTCTCCTTTCCAACAGCAGTCGGCATTTACTCAAGCAACTCCTTCTCCAGTCCATTCGGTGCCGTTCAGACACTCTCCGCCACCACCACCACATCATACTTCTACAGCCACGCATTTCATGAGCGGACACAACACTACTGCGAGATCTGCTTCGCCAAAGTCTGCATCACCCAGAAATATGTCGCCAATTACAGTGATCAAAGACAAAATGTTTAAACTTGAAGTAGATATTGAAGACTTCTCCCCTGAAGAGCTGACCGTGAAAACGCAAGACAACAAACTCAGTATTCTTGCTCGTCGTGAGATACGAACTGGCACACGTAAATCTTCAAAAGAGATAAGTCGAGAGTTCCTTATACCAGACAACGTGGATCCTATGACAATTAAAGCCTTCTTTACGGACGGTGGTAAACTCGTGGTGGAGGCCCCATACAAAAATGGCCCCGAGGACACCCGCACGAGTGAAACCACATTTTCAGGAGCTACACTGACCGGTAGATAAGAAATGAAAAAGCAAAAAAAAAAAAAAAAAAAAAAAATGTTATGATAATAATAATAAAAATTAAATAATTAATTAAAATAAAAACCTATCTCTTCTTACTTAAAGACGCTATTTGAGTATATTTCTTTATCGGTGCATTTTCAAAACTGTCTTAAGTCTTAAAGACAATTTTTTTTTTAATATATATATATATATTATGAGAGAAAAGAATAAACAAAAAGGACAACGTAAAATATTTTTAAAACTAATCTAAATCTAGTTAAAAGAGATTCTGGTACGAAATGAATATCACATAATATATATAAGAAAATAATAACAAAAAAAAATAAAAATCTAAATATTGAATTCTCCAAATAAAAGACATTTAAAATTTTAAAAATAGCAAGAAAAAAATTTAAAAGGTAAAAGAAACAAAAATCTGAAAAATCTGAAAGATCAACAAAAATGTTTTTTAAAAATAATTAAAAAAAAAAAAAAAAAAAAAAAAAAAAATCCTTATTTAATAAACATATGCAAACATAGACAACCATAACATTTGTAGAAAATGACATTTAGGTCATCAGATTGTGGACTTGTTCTTGTTTTACATTATTTATATTAGCGTTATGAATATGAAGATGTCAATATTAACTGCTTCTGTCTGTTGAGAGAATCAGTGTGAATTTCCAAAGATAAAATTACGAGAAAATATTAACCACTACAATTTAACGATTCAAAAAAAGAAAGAAAGAAAAGAATTAGCACACTTTGCCAAAGCATACTGCATATATTAGAATTTATTTAATATTTATCGGTAAAACGTATTAGTTGTATAATTTACATCTTTTTTTTCACTCACTCACTCACTCTTTTCAGTTATTGTATCGTTCACGTAAGATCTAGGATAATAATGTTACATTAAAAAATGTACTTCTGTATCATTAATATGGTTGCTAATAAAATCTTTTTTCTTTTATAAATAATTTTTATATGTGAAGTTTATACCAGTTATCTTTCTTAATCAAATAAATCATTAATCCCAGTTTATGAACAGCTTTCAGACTAATAGAAAATATTAATGTATAAAGTCAAAAAAACGTACCTTTATCATAATGCATGGAAATTAGTTGCAGTGAAAAAGAGCATACGTATTACATGATGTATATGTGGTATATGAGTTCCAGGAACAAACAATGTCAAGACGTGAAATTGGTTGTTGAACTGTGACAGTTAAATATACTGTATATTACTTTATCTTCTCATATTATACATAGAATTAGATGAATATTTTAATTTTGATTTTAATAGATTTAAATTTCAAATATTATTTTGTCTGTAATGGAAACCATTTCGTGTTTCATTATTTATTTATTTATTTATTTATTTATTTATTTATTTATTTATTTTTGCATGCTAATTCATTCTGTGTTTATATTGTTATTCCACTATGATATTATATATACATATAATCATAACTCTAATGGGTATTTATATATATATATATACAAAAGTTTAAAAAATAAATTAAATGTTATGATGATTAATAAAAACAAATATTTAATATTTTTATCAAAAGATAAGAAATCAAAGGACATA
This sequence comes from Chrysomallon squamiferum, assembly GCA_012295275.1. NCBI lineage: Eukaryota > Metazoa > Mollusca > Gastropoda > Neomphalida > Peltospiridae > Chrysomallon > Chrysomallon squamiferum. Next base: position 20,175,645 of record CM022673.1, on the reverse strand, counting down.
TTTGCATTTAATGAAGTCTGCTGCGGTCTGACTTTATTACAATGCAAATATTTTCAGGATAATTTGTCTTTTTTGTGGAAAACTGTGAAAATGCACAGTACTGTTCATAATTAGTAGAAAACAAACCAAGAATTACGAATATTTAATGCTGGTCACGATTAAAGAAAAAAAAAAAAAAAACAAGGTTGTATAACCTTTCACTCGGCCTGGAACCTTTGATCATTGTATTCTAAAGAATATATCTTTTCAAAGAAAAAGAGAAAGAAAGAAAACAGCATACACTTTGCAGCTTAATATTAATAATAATTCTTCCTAATCTTACTATTATTATTATTATTATCATCATTATTATCATAATCAGAATACAATTTTATAATCACGTTGTAAATTTGAAACATCTTTGATAATTTTGCTTTCATATTCACGCGAAATCCAACTTTTTCAAACAACACTGAATACATGGATTTTTTCAAGACGTCATATTGTAAGCACCAGTAATAATAATTATTAAAAAAGGGGGAAGAAAAATAAGATATGTTTAGAAATTAATTATAAGAAGAAGAATGAAAAAACGTAATGATGATGATCACTCCGATTAATATTTTGAAAAAGCCTTCCTCTGTAACTCTTGAATTCGTTTTGACAAAATTTAAACTTCGGTTTCTCATTAAAATTCTGTTCTTGGACGCAGACAGAAACGAAATAAACCAGATTCAGAATTCATGCCGAAATTATCATTTAAAGTACATCTGTCGAAGTATTTTCTATTTGTTGAATTTCAAGATTCAGAATTTATTTTATAGTACATACAACTTTATTTTATTTTTTTATTTTTTGGCTTCAACTAATTAATTTTGTTGTTCATCTTGAGTATTGAAAATACTGAAATATATATGTTATGAGACAATTTCTTCTTTTTAGTTTCCTTTCTCAAGCATTGGATTTCGATTTTTAGACTGCAGAAATGTTTCTTTTCGAGATAGCAAAGGCCTGATTAATGTAATAATTAATCCTCCAAATACATTGTAATATTCGAAGTTATAAATAAAACATATAATATGGTTGCTGATTCCATATATACTGGAAATTATATTTAAAAGTGCTATATATGATACAAACAGGCAAACAAAAACGAATAAATTATAAATATTTATTAATTTTGCTCTTTTTTGTTGCTGGTTTTGGTGTTACTGTGTGTTTTCCCCTCGGAGAATCTCAAATTTTATTATCACACACAAACACAAAAAAATAACAAAATAAAAATAAAACTATGGAAAAAGTTGAACATTACTTTTAAAAATAACCAGTTTTGTCTCATGGATGGAAGGAATAAACGTTGCAGAATATCAGATTTTTTTTTCATTTATTTGCCCCACAGGTAAGAAACTTGGTGTTTTGCCAACTGTTTACAAAAATTTTGTATACAATAGAGTCATACCCAAGCACTGAAATGTGTGAACCTCTGTTATTTTTAAAAATACTTGGTTATGTTCTTTTATTAATGATGATGTAGGCCTATATAATATTGACTTCGCCTCAAACGGATTTCTCTGTTTCCAGATATTTTCACTCTGTATTCACTATCTTTAATCCCAGACACAGTTGCATATACATTATGAAGATGCAGAATTAAGAAAGAAACTGTGAAGTAGTGTTTTGACGAAGTTGCGAATATTCCGATGAGAATCGTCGAATATATATTTTGATAGTACATAATTATGCACGTTCACATACGAACACTCAAAACATATTTTTCTTACTATTCAAAGCGCTTCAAAATTATAACCGTATTTTAAAGACAGCTCTTACAATCAAATTTTGAGGTGAATAGATTAAATACAGATGGTGGATCCAGTGTGAAGAAAGACATTATTACAAATGTAATGTATTCAAGGACATCCATGGTATCCCTCAAAGGGAAATAACTCCCTCCTCGGCTTCTTTTTTCTAGAAAGAACGATCAAAACAAAATTTCATTGTACAGTTCTTCATGAAGCTAGCACCTTACACTTACAGGTAATAAATACCAATCAGAGTTATGATTTTTTAAAGTACATTTTCCATTTTAAAACTATCTGAGTTTTGTTAAACTTGCAGTTACGTCGGTGTTCAGTGATCTCGCAACGAGCGAAATTGCCGTAAATTTAAAATTACATTTTAATTTTTATGTGCAACACAAATCACTGTAAATTTGTGTAATCAGTTTAACGTGTAAACTTCTTACCATTCACTGACTCACTGTGAATCAAAGATTCAATGCATTTTGTTTATATTTTTAAGAACTTGTAGTTGCCAGTTTTGCCGACTTTTTGTTTATAATGTATCGTTTGACTAATAGTATTACTATTAGGTAAGTAACAATTTTCATAAATATAATTTTCCAATATTATAAATATAATATAAAAATATAATAATAATAATAAATAAATAAAAATAAAGAGAAAGGAAGAGTAAGAAGATTAATATCTTTGATATATTTATAAATAATTTAAATATATGAATAAAATTGCAGGTATTTTTCTCAAGAATCACAGTCGTTTGGCAGTATAAATACTGAATATCTCATATATGATAATGATATACTGATATAGTTTCAAACCAATACATACATGTATTATATATTAAAATGAAGCTTTTGATGAGTTATAGAGCTATACACTCATGAATTTTAATAATTAAGTAATAGCACTAATTAGTTTGAATGTGATTTATGCCTTTATTATGCAATTCTCAAAAACGCCAATAGAAATTAAATTAGAATACCAAGAGATCATTTTTCAAGACTGGTGAACTGTAGAGGTCTTTATATTTTCAAGCATTTTGCTAACATTCATTTTTCTTTTTACCAGTTAACTTCTAATATTAATCAGCATTAATTTGCCTTTTGGCTTCATAATATAGATATAAAGAAGTTCATAAAAATTAACTTGCTAAGCACTGTCTTCATAATCAATAGCTTCATCAGAAAGAAAAACTATTTAAAACTGAATTATTATCATAATTATGCCACATAATTACTAAATAAATGAAACATCTGCAACAACAGCAACCACAATCGTGACTATGGCTCTGTCATTTACTGAAAACATGATACATTTTGGTACCCCAAATTAACTACCTCCTACTTCATATATTGTATTAAATTTGGCAGATTTTAAGAGATGGCACAATCTGCAATTTGTATATGATTTAAAGTTCAGAATTAGCTTATCTTTGTCCCACGACAATCATTTTGAAACAGTAAACTTGCTTGATAATTCTCCATTGTTTATCAAAGATCATATATAAAGAAACAAAGATGAAACTGAATATGTTTGCTACATTGTGATGTTTGTTGATTTCAGAAATACATAAAAATAATGGAAACAAATGAGGAAGCCCACTTTAAGTAAAGCAGTTGTGCATCACAAAAATTATGTGATCCATTGCTGCGCTGCAGATGTTTTGTCACATCCTACTAATACTAATAGATAGGTTCACAAACAAACAGATTATAAGAAATATTTCTTTGCCATTATTTCTGTATGAACTAATAGAAATAAATCTGTTTTCTGTATTACAACTCATGTTAATTAACTTTCATACCAGTATCACCAGATAAAAATCATTTAATCCACTTGATGGCCTCTGAAACTGGTTATGGTCAAAAGCCAGTAAGATGAAAGATAGCATTTGTTCTAAGATAACTGGCCCCAGATATGCAGACATTATTCACTTTCAACTACATAAATACTCAGTGTATACACTATCTGTTACCAGAAAATGTATTTAAGAATGTTCTGAATGATAATAAATTTAAACTATAATAATTTTAAACCGTGTCAGTCCTTTCTGGTTGCACAAAAAATGTACATCAAGATATTTGACTGAATGTTTTGATATGGTCTTTTTATTTACTGCTAATATACAGTAATCTTGCAGTTGTGGTCTACCCATGTTTATAGATATGTTTTGACATTAAGAATTAAATAAGAGTTAAATAATGATTATTACTACTTTCTGTTAATATTTCAAAAAAGACATGACTGTAATCTCTGATTTTGTTTTGACATCTGATACATGATATATTTCGAGGATGCAGACTTTCACAAAGGAAATCTGACTCATAACACATACCTACCGTATCAGAGTTAATCACTCTGTTTTTAAATAAACATGTTAATAATAACAGGTTCCTGTAACCAAAAACTGACTAATTCCTGTTTTGTTTTTTTCTTTCATCTTGAATCAGGCTAAATTTCATTTGAATAAAATATCAATACTTCTTAACTTTATTCAAATCTTTATAACATTTCTATACTTTAAAATATATTATAATTATTTCCACATTTCCAGGAATTTTGAAGAAAATGGCTTCAGGTGGAGATGAATGTAGAAATCCTTCTCCACCAAAAGACATGATGAGTTTACTGGCTTACTGTGCAGATGCTAGTCAGAGTCAGTCAAGTGTTACACAGTCAAGTAATGATCAACATACTCTAGATCCTGAAGTAAATATCTTTGTGGGGTCTTTTTTGGGTGGAGTAGGGGGTAATGTTCTTTGTTTGTTTGTTTTGCCTTTTTGTTGAAGTTTGGATAAGCATATGAATGCTTACAGGACTACAGAGTGAGAGAGATTTTGAAATTATTGAAGCTACTGTTATAGATAAAAGAATGTACTATAATCCACAATGTTACCCTGACTGACAAAGAATCTAATTTTTAAATCTTCCACATTTTCTTTTGAGAATTGTAAAATTAATATACGATTGCTTTCAAAGCATTTCATATACAGCAAAAATACACAGAAACGTGTAGCTGTTGATTAATGGTAACTTTCAGCTAATAATAATATAAAGATAGTGTTTTTAATATAAATCATATTAAATGTAGTATCTATAAACATATATGTTAACATATATATGATGTATTATGTTGAAATTTCACAACATGAAGGTAATGTATTATTATTTAAAATGAAACATAAAAAAAAATCAATTTTTAAAAAAATAACACTTTCAATTGTCATTTATGTAAATTTTATTTTCAGAGAAAACAATGGCTTCAACAAGCTCTTGGTGCAGTTTCAGCTGATCATATAGAGAAAATGCAAGCTTATATAAATGTTATTAAAACAAAGGGATCAGAGGATGATTTAACTGAAAGACAGATAGCTGCAATCAAAGAGCTGCAAGATTGGTGTGACAAGATAGACTTTGCTATGGGTAAAGCGTTGTAAATAAAGTTACTGAAATTTTATGTGCCCATTTTAGGAAATCTGAAGTGTTATAGCTTTATTAGTTTATAAATGTTTTGCTGCTAATTATTAAAACCAATTCTTATTTGGTATTCTAATTCTAAACAGTTAGTTGGTGAATGTATGAGATATTTATGCATGATAAACAAGTGAGCCATGAATAGATTTATATGTGCTAAAGACGTTACTTTCCATTAATAATGTTTACATTTTTCAGATTTTAACAAGATTAAAGGATTTGAGATATTTCCTGTAGTCCTGAACCATGATGAGGCAGAGCTAAGATGGCTGGGAGCTCAGCTGATTGCTGTTCTAGTTCAGAATAATCCATATTGTCAGAAAGCAGTTCTTGAAGCTGATATCTTACCACACTTGTTAGACTTACTAGACAATGATAAAAATACAACAGTTCGTGTTAAAGCATTGTATGCTGTATCATGTTAGTTGTATTTACCTAACATACCAGAGGTGGGCAAACTATGGCCTGCAGGCCACATCAGGCTGCAACATCATTTTATCCGGCCTGTCGGGAATTTTCACAAACAATAAACCTATAACATTTTAAAATTTGAAGTCTTCATTTCACTGATTTTGTTTTCTCTGCAATACTTAATTGGTATCACCAGGTGACGCATTGTAACTAGACTGGGCCTTTCTTTGCCACTGACTAGAGATGGCAATTACAATTGGCACATTCAAACTGTCACATGATGTTTACCGTGAAGCTCCATCGAAAAACAGTCAAAACTGATTTAAACAACATATCAAAATGGGGCATGTCAGTGTATATATACACCACATTCTCTCAGCTATGCATTGCCATCTCTGTCTCCGATAGAGCATCACCCTCCATAACAAAATGAGTGTGCAGTAAAAGTGGATTTCGTGTGTATTTTTTATGCTTTATGATCGTTCCTTTTCCACCTCATAATGGAATGGCCCACTTGTCAGTTTCAAAAACTCAATGTGGCACTTGAGCCAAAAAGTTTGCCCACCCCTGCTCTACACAGTTTTTCCTTGCATAGTCAAATAAAGATCCGGTCACTACTTTTAACTGGGGGCAATTAAATATCAGTTATTTTCCTCTCACATAATCATTAAACACATACATTTTTTTCTATTAATAAAATGAAATTTTATATTGCATTGTTTATGCAGTTATATTCCTTTTGTTACTTTATGAATGATGCCATACATTTTATAGACATGCACAATTTGTCTGTTCTAAGTGTATATAAATCATTTCATTTGCTATTTTTATTTTGATATAATTTTATTAATTCAGTCTTTTCATATAATAATATACTTCTTTAATAGTAATTCATAAAATTATTTAAAAATTGCAGAAATTTTTAAAGTTGTTTTTGTTACATTCAGAGTTGTTTTAATTTTTAATCAAATTTCTAAAAACTCATTTTGAAGGTTTGTGTAGAGACTCAACAGAGGCACAGAAGGTATTTATTAACTGTGATGGTTTCTCTGTATTAATGAGAGCCATGCAGAGTGGTGTGGATAAATTAATGATCAAAGGTGCTTTCTTTATGCAACACATGTGTATCGACCAACCTGCCCTTAAAGGTATGTTTAAAAATAATAAACTTTCTAAAAGTCATGTTTTTGATTAGCAGTTTTATCAGTAAAATGCTAATTTTATGTAGCATTCAAAATATGTTGTGGCTTTTGGTGGTTGTTTTTCAGATATACTGTGTGACATTGGCATGATAGATCAGTTGGTTGGCCACTTGTCTGAGGAACACACTTCTGCCCATGAACATGTTATGGGAGCTCTTCTAACCGTCATCACAGATCACAGCAGAGCTCAACAGGAAGCACAGAAAGAACATCTGAATTTAATAAATTTATTATCTCAGAGGATTGAAGAAATCTGCAATAAACCAGAATTTCAGGTTGTTTGCTTTCTTTCATTAAATTTAATATTTTCAGATAATACTATCATATACATTTTAAAAAAATATTGTTAATACTGTTAATAGCTTCAATAAAGATGTGTAAATATTAGTTTTTATTTTTTAAATATTTATTTTTATTATTATTATTATTAATTTATAATAATAATGTTACTAAACTGAAGTTTACAAAATATCTTCAATTAAAGTGTATTCTTAATACTATGATCATTATTCATTTTCAATAGGGTTTTTTCTTCATTTTTATTTTTTAGGAGGAATTGGAATATGCTGAAAGTTTATTACAATCACTGAACAGTTCAGATTTATCTAAAACTGGATCTGAAGCTACAAGATAACAATATTTTGTTCATGGTTTGTAAAAAAAATATTTTTTATTTATTTTAGATAATACAAAATTTTGTACAACGAACTATAACATAAGAACAAGATATATACTATAATTTCATCAATAAGAATAAGCTGGAATTCAGTGAATCATTTAACTGGTATACAAACTATGGATTCAATTTATAAATATCAGTTTTATTTAAATATTTTCATATGTATACTCTAATTAAAATGTACTTTTTTAATAAATTAGTGTATTGCCTATTAATTTTATTAATTTTATTCAACATGTTTTGAAGATTTGATTAGATTATGCAAAACATTTTTATTTGACCAGTTACTGATGATAGCAAGTTTTGTTTGATTAACATTTCAACATAAATTATTCATGATTTTGCAGGTACTGTCTCTTTTACTGAATGGATTCAGAACATCTTTCAAAATGTTTACAAAACTGTAGTGACTAGGAAATGCTTGCCTTGTAACCTAACAGTATTTTACAGATTAATTAGTTCTGGATAGATGAAATGTGAAGTTTTTTTTTTTTTTTTTTTTTTTTTTTGTAATGTTTTCTTTTTATTGTGTATAGTAAATTATTACACATTTATTCTAGTTTCTACAGTATATTAAATTAGGTTAAGTGGTGAAAATACAGTATGTGTGTTTATCAGTTATTTACATTAATTCTTCTTTATATGTATTGTTATTGTCATGTTTCCATGGTACAAATTAACAATTCATATTGATCTGTAGTTGAAAATAAAAGCAATACCTTGAAACTGACTTGTAATAATGATATTACCACCAAAAATAACATTTAGAGTATGCAGTATTAATACAGTTAATAATCACCTCAGGGAATTGAAGTATATGAGTACTTTAGTTTGAACTGTGTGGACATATTTTAAACGTGCACAGTGAGGCTGATTTGCATAATCCAACTTCCATTCAGACAAACTGAATGACCAACTCCAGCAAATTTTGTCCATTTTTGTGTTTGTGTTGTTATACATAAAATATCTTGATGAAACAACAGATTTTAATCACTGTTTATTTGTGAGTAAACAAAACACAAAATTTGCAACATGGAATGATGCAAGATTTTCAACCTTGGATCTGTTAAGTAATTCCTACTGCTTTTTTAAATTCAAAATTTGAAAAGTTTAAATCAATTGTTTTTTTGTTTGTTTTTTTTGAATAGATTCACTAAAGATTGTTAATAATTATATAGTACAGTACTGAGCAAACTACATAACTACTTTCACTAGTATTTAGATTTTTAGAAAAAAAAATTAAAATATTTTTTAAAATGAAAAAATGGGATCAAACATTAAGGCACTATGTGACTATGATAGGTTTAAACTTAAAAACATTGTTTTTTGGCTAATTTAGAAAACAATACTTAAAATCATATGAATGTTTCTAAATCATATGAAACAAATAAGCAAACAAAAAACCCAGATTTATTTGTTCCTTATTCTTTCCTAAAACAGTCATTACAAAAGTCAGCTAAGTAATTAATAAAAATTAAATATAATATTAATTTGAATTAAAACATCAACAAAATAATTAGTTCTGTTTGTTCCAAGTAATATCCAATACCTTATAATCTGAATAGAAACGTACATATATGGACATTAAAATAATTTATTATTATGTCATACTGAAGAATGGGAACAAAATTCGGTTTTAAATAACTAAATGTTTCTTTTGAGTGTTAAATTAATTTTACAACAAAATTTTCACTGAATCATTCTTCCAAATTTATTTTAATTGTAAACTAATTTTAATCTTTTACAAAAGTGTTTCACTTTCAGCCTTTTTTCAGTTTGTTGCAGTTATTTATAATTTCCAATTAAAAATTTTAAGTTTAAACATAAAAGTTATTACTATTGCTGTTAATATGAACACAACGTATACCACATTCATGTAAACACCAAATGTTTATAAACCTGATTAAAGGTACTTAAAATATTTTAGTTTAAATACAAAGTACTAAATGTCACAATTAATGAATAGCTATTTTATTAGAAATTTTATTATATTTGTATCAAAGATTGAAATAAAATAAAAAATAGACTGTCATACATGATTAGATGTGTGTGTGTGTGTGTGTGTGTGTATGTATGTGTATGCATGCATATATATATATTGTAAAAACATAAATGTGGGCAGAATGTATAATATGCACATCACCTGAAAATTCTGGAATGTAATTACAAAACAAATTCATAACAAAATCCACCAAGCATATATTTTCAGTGCTTTTTACAATATAAAATGAGAAAACAAATATGCCATCTATATATGATTGCATAACATTCTTGTGTATCTGTGGTTCAAAGTAAATACATAATATTTTAAGGTACTAAAAAAGATTACCATTTCAATTTTTGTTTGAGTGTAATCTAGTATTTCATTTCGTTGTTGTATTTACATTAATGTTCAAAATATGTTCCTTATCCTCGTTTTATGAGCTTCATTTGTCTAAGAATATAAAAAAATTAGATAAAATATTAGAATGAAATAGACAAAGATATAATTTTAGTGAAAAAACAAATTGTTATTTAGATGAAAATCTTGTTCCTCAAAATTCAAATTCAGTTATATTTAGATTATTGGCATATATTTCAAATAACTATAACAAAAGTGTAATAATGATGTTAGTTTATGTAACAAATCAATTATCACAAATTCAAGTCATCTTCATCATGGTACTCATCTGGTCCATCTTTCCGGAATGGTCTCTGTATTTTTTTCTTTACCCTGACTCGGAACAAAATAATCATAAAGACAATGCCAAGAATAACTCCAACAAGCATGCAACCAATAGCAATTCCTGCAACTGAGTCTGAAAGAACAAAATGAATGAAATCAACAAATGAACTATTAGAGCTCTTGATAGTTTAATGCAATACTTTATCATTGAGAAAATGTGGTTGTTCAGTTAACAAATATAATAATTGGACTTTACTAATCCTATACAGTCTAGTGCAGGAGTGCGCAAACCTGATGATATTATAGGCCACAGAGCTTTAACTTCACTGGCACTATAGTTGCACAATTTTTGCATAAAATGTGAAAGCATAACTGTCATAGGGCATCTAATGCAGTTTCATACTACCTGTAATTAGCATCATTGTCATGTAACCAAATTAGAACCCTACAATAGGTGTAACACTCTCCCTCCAAAATAGCACTAACTACATACAGATCATACAGATCTCCCTGTATAGGGTAGATAGCTAACTGATTTGGTTTGACTCTAAGGGTATTCAAGGAACAAGGTCATATATGTATTTATATTTAGCCAACATTAAATCACTAGAAACACAATCCAAGTTCAGCTTTAAAGAATATATATATTACATGATCCAATAATATTTATCGAGTAAGCTTACCCTGCTGATTACAAACCGTTTTATGCCACAAAATTACTCTCACTACATAAGTAAACATGTGAGGAATATTTAATGTTTATCTCTCAAGGTAAAATAGCATATGTCAAGTATTTGAGTATGCAAATATATCAAAATAACAAAACAATCGGCTAAAATTACTACTGATGGTCAGTATTGACCTCAGATTCTTACTATTCTCATTAAAATGCTGCATTTACATGTTCTCATGTAAACATACTGCTAAGCAGTATGTTATCTTGATATATTTGCATACTCTATGATAACCATTAAAGTCAAAATAAAACAGTTATTAATATTATTTATTACTTTTATTAAATAACAGCTTTAAAACTGTCAGATCTAAAAATGAATATTGGACGCCTTTTTGGGTACAGCATCTGACATTCATGGTATATATGTGTTTATACCGACACACAGCCTTGTTATATTTCAAATGAGACATTAAATATGATGAAGCGATATCCTCACAGCCACACATCATCCTTCCCATGGATACCCTTGGTCTATTGGTTCATACCATCAATGATACATAATGATCTGTATCTTACCTGGGTGATATTTGCTCACAGGAGGTGTTTTTACACCTTCCTGGATGATTTGATGTAAAACCCAGTTCCACATTCCTCCATTGAACCCATTAACACTTCCTGACTTGATCTCAGATAAATCTTCAGCAGTATAAATGCCAATACCTAGAAGTGTACCAAAATTACATAATTGTTATTTATAGGCAGAAACAAATTTACTTTTATCCTGTTGAAAGCAATTTATTCAAATTTCTAAATATCTGAATTCTTTTTTTTCTTCTTTTTTTCGCATTTTTGTATTGATGTTATCACATGCTGCTAAGGAACATTTATTACACACCTTTCAGACCAAAGTCATGAGCATACTGGTACTTTAATCGCAAACTCCTGCTGTTTTCAAACCACACCTGTTTATACACTTTGGTAGCATTATCCTGAAAAAAATAAAAATAAATAAACACACACGGTTTTTGTTTTTTTACCTATATACTATCTAAAAATCATATTAGATTCTTTTTGTTTTCAAAATTCATTGCAAACAAAATCTAAATTTTCAAAAACTTTGATTTTTATTTTACTGCCTTTTAACAAAAAACAAAACAAAAAACCCACCGTGTACAAAGACCTGATGATGATGCTGGCATTTGATAAACTCTAATAATCTTGGTTTTAATATTTTTATAGAAACGTCTGTATCATTAAATACATTTAAGATGAACTTGAGAAATTCAAGGTGCATTAAAATTACATAAATAAACTTTGAAAATAACCGTAACACCTGAAAAGTGTTTTTGCATGCACAAAAATGTCAACTATTTCAGTGTATTTCAGTGTTCATATTACTTACATAGTATGTGTAAAAAGGAGCTTGATATGCACGATCTGTTTCATGATTCTTGAACATTCCATAGTGCTTAGTGATCATATCCCCCAACGACATTTTTGTCCTGTTGTTCACATCACACTTAGTTTCACTTGAGTTTACAGATACAGACACTTGATTTAGCATGCAGATTTTACTTTCAATCTGAAAAGTATATTAATATTATACAGTGACAGTGAATATCAAATTAAAAATTTAGTTCAATGCTTTCAAATGTAAGATTCAAGTACAGGTACTGAACTATTCATCCAGAAAATCCAGAAAACCAGCAACTATTTATTATTATTATTAAGGGACTACTTTTAAATTAGTCCAGCTGTAAGTCACCATTAGCTGCATTAGTCATTTCCATAATGTACATGCTGAACAGTTTAAGTGAGACTGTTGCTGTGTAGAGGTAAATCTCTCACAGAAGTCATTATACCTGTCAAATTAAATTATATACGATACTGTAAGAAATATAAGTGTATTAATCTGTACAGATATCGTTTTAATTCAAATTATTTTCTTTCTTGTTTTCATTTAATTTTCATCCTATTTATTATAGATCATATTCTCTATAGGTAACTTAAGATTTTTAATGGATTAAAAAAGAAATATATATTTAGTATGTATCCAGAAATCCGGGCCACCTCCAGTCCCAAGCTTTCTGGATAAATGGTTCAGTACCTGTAGCATAATTGCCAAATTTAATGTTAACAATATTTTCATATAGTAGTCCTTCAAAAGGAGACTATCAACTACTGGACTAGTAATTTCATTGTCAGTATTAGTGCTGTTAAAAAGTTCTTGTTTCAGAAATGAAGTCAATTCAAAAGATTCATTAATTATAATTATTTACGCATTTTTGTATCTGCCTATTTACATTCTGATCCAACATAGAACTAGAAAAGCTAGCTGAAATATTCAGAATTCTAACCAGAACACTTAAATAAGCAGGAAAAAGAGTACATTTAAAAAATAAAATTAAAAATAAATAAAAGATGTATGCAAAACTATAGAATTATTTTGGAACATAATTTTTTTTAATTGGTAAATATAATAGAAAACGAAAATGCTCAGGTTTTAGAATATTATTAATTCAGGTAATTGAAAAAAAAAAAAAAAAAAAAAAAAAAAACTAAAAAAGTTTTGATGTAAAATTTTATTAGCCAGAGAGGATACTGGTACTGCCGAATAAGTTCAGTCTCCGACACTTACCACATTTTGGTTTTTACAGATGTATTCATATCCATGCCATGGTATACCCAGTATGATTAATCCTTCATATACACCTTGAACTGCATAATCATCAACACCTAAGATAAAAAAAAATATTAGAAATAAAAAACTTTTACTACAAAATGAAATAAAATTTAACTGAAAAAATAAGTGGAGGCAGCTACACCCAATCATTATAAAAAAAGGGTGCTCCATTCAGTTTCAAATAAAGGACAGTGGTTTAGAAATGAATGTCCATATACACTGAAACAGACATTCTTACTCTAATACACTCTTACTGTATTACTAATATGAACTCAAATGCATCAACACAACAAAAAAATATAATAATGGTAATTAAAAACCTTTGAGCATTGATATATTAGTTACAAATAAAAATAAATAACATTACTGATTGTTATTTTGCCAGCTGAACATAGACAAAGTGTAACTCTGACAAACTAAATGTCTGTGCTCCTTTGATGATGTTTTCTGCTTGCAGTATAGTTTGTTTTCTCTTTTTTTTTTTTTTTTTATTATTATTTTTTTTTTAATCATTCATTGGAGTACATGTTTTTTCATTTTTCTTATTTATTTATTGCTTACAATTTTGGATGCTGGACTTGTTAAAAGATTTAGTTTCAGTTCTTTCAACATAACAAAAATTATGTGAACTTCTTTTCAAGTAGTTATGGTAGATTTCTAAATGCTAATTCCATAAATTTATACTGGCTGAACATGTAACTTTGTAAGGAAGTAATCATTCATAAAATTGCCAGTATAACAATAATATTAATTAACAGTGACAACAAATACCTAAAGACATTTTTGTTTCTGGTACTGTAGCTCTGGCTTTACAACCATAATCTTTGAGATATGTGTAACTCTGGGGTGACAGCAAGAACCATGAACAAACTTTGATGGCTTGTTGAGTAAAGCTGCAGTTATTTTTATTTTGATAATTAACACAAGGTGGTTTCCAGGGTACTACACAAATCAACTGAAATTGAACAAGACAGAAGTAAAACAGAATTTAGCATACTAGGGCCATTCCGTGTCAAATCACCCCCCCCAAGAAAAAAAAATAACTTTTTTATATTTTAGTTAACCTGTAGGAGATTAAATTTCAAGAAAGGTCATCTCAAGATCACATGATCCACAAGGTCAATTTCAAGGTAATAACAAAGGTCAAAAGATCAGTGTATCCCAACATTCTTCAAACTGAACAATAATGGCAGATTTGGAATTCTTCTCATATTGCCTTTTCAACAATACTAATTTTATGAAGATTGGCCCACTATTTCCTGAGATATGAGGGTTCAACGGTTGGTGGTTACACCCATTTTTGCCAAAATTTTTGAAATTCAGGGGGCCCTATCTCCCTATCACTGGTCTGATTGGCCTAAAATTTCAGATTTGGTATACCAAATTTCATAAAAATCTGAGACGGTTGAGTTTAATCCATTGGGTGATTTGACACAGAATGACCCCATATGATTTTATCAAAATACATTAAAAGTTAACTATCTAAAACAGATCAGTTTAACCATTCAAAAAAATACACTGAAACACTTGATGTGGCTGTGTTCAAGATTATGTGCATGTAGACCATTAATAATTTCAGAAATACTCATTAAAATCAGTGATTTTAACTTATTGGGTTAATTAATGAAAGGACTTGTAGAATTTTTAAACAACGTTATTTGGTTCTATAATTATGATCACCTTTACAGGCATCTTTTCAGTGGCAGACACTGGAGAGATAGAATCCTTTACATGATGTAGTAATTTAATCAGAGCATCCAAGTCAACTGAATCAGCATGAAATATGTCAACTAGGTCAACAACCACCACATCAGCCCTTAAGTCTAGCCGTTTCTGAGCAATTCCTCTCATCCAGGTCTGTGTTTCATTAGATGTTGTGGAGTTGAAGGAGTCAAGTCTGAGCAGAGGAGGAACTGAACAAGAAAGAGCATTAAAAATCTTGTTAATTTTTATTAATTACTCATCAAACAATTATAAGGATTACAAGATTCCCTCAACCAAGTAATAGTCAAATTTATCTTCATGATTGTTGTTCTTTAAGGGAAGACATGTAATACTGATCATTGCAGTGTGTTATTAAGTAGTCATTATTGATGTAAGTTATGAAACATTTAAACTGTAATATTACTAATATGTTAATAAACTTTGTAGATTTTACTTTATTAATTTTTATTTCTTTATTTTTATTTTTAATATTTTTCAAATTTTTTTTTATTTTTTTATTTGTTGATGTAAGCTGCCAAGTTCACAGCTATCAGAAAAGGTAACATTAAACAATTATTTTAACATTTAACAGTTTAATTCTTCCAAATCCATTATTTTTCTACTCTTTTTTTTTTCCTTTTTTTTTCTGATGCTGGTCCAATTCAGTTACCTTGAAATCCAAATTTTTTCTTCTGTCTATGTGCTTCACACATAATATCTCTCATTCTTTTGTCATCTGTTGCAACAACTGTTGTTATGCTTTGCCAGTTCCATGATTCAAAATCAGATTTCCCATTAGTAAAAACTAATACCTTTAAAATATAATTAAAATTAAATAATAAATTATAATAAAAATATTAAAGAAATTATTATTATTATTATTATTTACATATTTACTACTACTACCACTACTTCTACTACTACTACTACTACTACTACTACTACTACTACTACTAATAATAATAATAATAATAATAATAATAATAATAATAATTTAGGATTGTTCAGATTTTGCTAACAAGTTCGTAATAAATTCAAAATGATATTATTTAGTTCTGTTTAATTACCTTAAATATTTCACCCTTAGGCTCACAAATATCTTAAAATAAACTGTAACGATGGCACGATCACTACAACATTTATGTATGGATAATGAAGCATTGATCCATTGATCCCATATTATTATTAGTTACTCTTTACTGATTGAAATTGTACGCAATTTTGAATTTATCATTTTATGTTTAAAAAAATTATGAAACAGTTATTACATTTACCTCTTTTTCTTGGTTAGAATCTGAAAACACAGGTCGCCTACAGTCCATGTGGTCACTGCACGGGCAAGGTAGCTGTTTTATCTCAGGCGGTATATTACAATTTCCTATACCGGAAATCAATAGCAACAACCACACCTGCACTGTAACAACAAACGTACAGGGGTGTACAAAGTTAAAACTGTCCATATTATATTAAAAATGTTTACTTCTGAAGTTACTTCCTTAATACAATAAACGTCTGAAAAATGGTATCTTCTTTGAGTTTGTAGAGCTAAGTGTCAATCTAAGCAGGCCATTGCACAGAAAACATACTTGACCTTACCTGGCTGGCTTAACAGACTCAAGACCACTCGTACCCAAGATATCCCGTAACCACAACAACTCATACCCAGGTCTGAAACACAAGTTAAAACAGCTTGTACCAGCCGTATCACTCCGATTTCTGTATTAACCTGCATTTGCTTTATTTGTTGATTTATGGATCCGCCGATGATAAATTTCCGATTTCTGAAAATAAAAATAATTGAGATTTGACTATTCTTACTTTATCGCCATTTCCATAATTACACCAACAGTTCCTTCAAAATAAAAATAACTAACACGTTCATCTTATTTTTTTCAGGCAGATTTTATGGAACTGTTTTCCGCATGAAGTAGACTTTGTTCCCATCATCTATACGGTGAAACAAAACAACAGTATGATTATCAGTTTAATATTCAGTTCAGTTTATCAGACATATAACAAAATTGTTAAAATGGTGCTAAAAATATATTTTAAAACTTTTGCGAAATTTTGCTTTCACTGTAAGTGTAATGTACAGTAATTGTCATAAATGTAGTTATACCCATCATTATGATTATACCATACATGTATTACTCTTACATGTATGTATGTATGTATGTATGTATGTGTGTATATATATATATATCTTACACAAATTGACAATATATGGTGTCTGTTTAGGGGAGTGATATAATCTAAGGAACCAGTATGAATGTCTTCATTATGTGCAATAATTACATCCGTATGTTACCGTTGAGGAACCCAGTTCATTGTAGGTACGAATTATCTAAGATACGAGTTGTCTTGGGTACGAATTGTCTAGAATTCATCTTATTAATTATTTCAAAAATTTAAATTAATTTTGCGTTTAACTAAAATTCTTATTATAATTTTATATATGGTAAAGAAAAGAAAAAGATAAGAGTAAAAAGTAATAAAACATGACATTATTTAAAAGTATTAAAGCCTGAACACACATATACACGCGCCGCACACACAGGCACACACATAATATTAAAAGAAGAGTGGACACGGTAACTCGGCATATATCTATGTATTTAATTACGTTGTCCACTGTTCTTTTAAAACAATTTGTTTTAAATATTTAACTGTTTTCTGATTTATATCAGCGATGTTATGTTATTTTATTTTTAAGGACCATGGACTTAGATGGCTATACTGATACTATCTGCATTTGAAATAACTAAATAATATTTTTTTTTTTTTTTTTTTTTTTTTTTTTAAATTTAAAAATTAAAAAAAAAAGTAACAAGGAAACATAAATAGAGAAGAAAATAAAGAAGAAAGCTGTATACTGAAACTGTGACAAGAATGGGAAATAAAAAAAAAAAAAAAAAAAAAAAACCAACTGAAAACTTTTTTTTTTTTAATCAAAGATCTAATTCGAGACAATATTATTTTGTATATATAATTATTATACATTGCACAAGCTTGTGCCCGGCTAGCTCAGTCGGTAGAGCACGAGACTCTTAATCTCGGGGTCGTGGGTTCGAGCCCCACGTTGGGCGAATTCCATTTTTCATTATTGCGTTTTTTAAATATGTGTTTCAGTTTTGTTTTTATGCATTTGTCTTCTTTTTCTAGTATTGTCCGCTGTTTTTGTTTCTTGCTCTTGTTGCAGTAACTTCAGCTATAGAAAATCCTTTATAATGTGCATGTGTGTGTGTGTGTGTAACGAGGGTAAATGTTTTAGTATTTACTTGATTTTTCCATGTCTGTGAGTAAGTAGTTTTATAATATTATTTCAGATTTCTCCATTATTTGCATGGAATATGATATTACACAGAAACCTCTCTGTAAAGACAAGATGCCCATTGCACAGGTCAGAGTACGAGGGCAAATGACAAAAGAAAATACAAATTTACTGGGATAAAATGGGTGTAAATTTTTTTTTAAAAGAACATAAAATGCATTTAATGGCACTGTGGAAATATAGAAAAAAAAAAATGGCACCCAATATTTTTTATTTGTATTGGTATACCTCAAGGGTTATAAAGAGTTTAGAGCTTCAGCTTCTGGGTTACTCCACGATGACAGATGTTACATTCAGAAGTAGTGCCTGGTCCACTCCTGCGTTTTATTGCCTGATCAATATAATAATGTGAATTTGATGACTTTTGGCTAAACTTTCACATACATTCTTAAAGTAAACTTCTAACAAGTTGAAGACAAAAAATAATAATAATAATAAATAAATAAATAAATATAAATATATATAATAAATAAATAAAATAAAATAAACAGTCATTTTTAGATAATTTTGGAATGGAAATTTTTCATACAACTAAAAACAAAGTAGATGGTATCATGTGGTATTAATTCATTCAAACTTAATAGACAACTGCTGATTTTAATACACCGTCTTTTATTATATTTAGGATTACTTTTGCCTAATATCAAAATTGAAATTGAAAAAAAAATCTGCCTTCCCGGGGATCCCTTTCACAGATTATGGTGGGTGACGGCAATGCTTTAACATTACAATTGTGAATACTGGTGGCACTTTTTTTTTTTTGGATCTGGACATAATGTTTTTTGAAATTGTTCTGGAATTGATTTTTTTTTTTTCTTGAAAAGAGGGAGTACTAAAGAACTGTGAGCAAAAATAATATCATTTTGTATTTGTCATCTATAGTTAAACTACATTTTATACTAAAGATACTGAATGACTATGACTATAGCGAATACTTTAATTACGTATACGAGCGTATCGAATGTTACTGCATCTATATTTTTCTGTCATGTCACGAGTATTACTCTTCCTCTCTCAAATACAATTGATATACTATCAAAACTACCTGAAATATTTTTATTTTTATGTTGTCGTGGACATGTACCTTCAGACTTTCTTCTCATATAAACAATTCGTTTTTATTGGTGACGGACGTTACACTGACTGAGCACATCACTTAAATATACTGACATTGTAAACTGCGTTAAATGAAGAAGTTTCAAAGCAGGTTTGGTGTGAGTAATCTTAGAGGCATAATATTCCTATTTTTGGAATAGCCTTGAAATTGTGATGTTTTAATATCAGAACAAATCTGGGAAAAATTATTAGTCAACGAGAAAAAACAAGTTCTTTAAATTTTCATAATTGTTTTAACATATATTTTATAAGTTCTCCTTACAAATAATTGTATGAAAAGTTTAAGAAATAATGTTCATTACAAGAGATTAAAAATTACCTTACCTAAAATTATAGCCTATTAATAATAAATTTGTATAAAAATAAACGCCCAATCAAATGGGCGTCAAGTTGGCTTTTAAAACCTATCTCAAATTATAACAGGTATTTAACATTCTGTAAAATATTGATCAAATTATGATAAAAAATCTATCGATTGCAAAGTGTATTCTAGCTCTGGAGAAAAGCATCTGATTTGGCAGAATGGCTTGTAAAAAACAGTTACCGAGGCGATAGTCCGTGTAGCCAAACAGATATTTCGTTTGACGTCTGACTTAATAAAGGGAATTGCCATGTCGATATTTTTTTAGGCCTGTTTTCCTTTTTGTCTAGATTACCGCCCACTGTTTAAATTTAAAAATGTTTTCTAACATTGGCAAAGCTAAATATTCTTGATAATTTTTTGTGTTGTGTCCGCCTCTTTTGCCATGAATTATCATGAACGAGGAACAAACAAACAAGACGGATTTCAAACCAAACAGCTTTATTAACCACTGATATTAGAAAAAATTAAAATACAAAATCATAGTAACACTGGTTTTTCCAAAGAGGACAAACTGACATTGATTTATTAAAACTGTATTTAATTAAATCAGAACAAACAAAAAATAAAACAAAACCCTTCACTATTGGTCGACTAAGGTCATCTCCTATCAAGGACCAAAGGGCAATGTTCTGCTTTCTGAGAATGTTCCCTCTAAATCCTAAGCAACGTTTACCGTTTATGTTCATGTCACATAACCATAAAATTCCCATTGTCAACAAAGCTATTAACAGGAGGCAGAGAAATTATCTTGCTAGCACACATTCACCTGAGATAACTTTATGAATTAATAAACATTAAAAAGTGACCGTGGTAGAATAGGAAATAATGCTTATTATTTCTCTATTCCACATACAATAAAGTTAAGATTAATATTACTTTCATTAATGTAATAATAAATATCAAACTAACCATATCTCGCATATAATTAAAGTTTAATTTCATTAACAGTTATATATACTGTCATATTAAATTTTCTTGTATAATGTCTATAAAACCAACGGAGGTAGAAAATAAAGATAACAAAAAAAAAAAAAAAAAAAAAAAAAGAATGGTTGGGTAATACTAAAAACAGATTCAGAATATTGAAATCTTACTTAAAAATAAAATAAAATAAAATAATAAAATATTACAAAAAAAATTGTTAACTTTATACTGTGTCAAATAGCATCTTTTATTTTATAATTTGTTACCGCCCCGTTCAAAATATTTAAAAATTCAATGAATGTACACTTAAAATAAAAAAATAAAAAAAATATAAATAAATAATAATAGTAATTAAAAAATTAAAAATCATTTATGTAGTTTGCAGCGTACTCGGTGCGTTACGTGCTCTGTTACGACTGCTAACAACACTATTATAATATATTTTCACTTTTTAAAGTCGAAACTGCATTTTAGATCTACTCGGTTTTCCTAAAACAGAAATAAACAGATTTGACACAAAAATACCACATTAGCAATCTATTAAAAATAAATAAATAAATAAATAAATAAATAATAATAATAATAATAATAATAATAAAAGTAATAAAAATAAATAAATTATTAAAACTAATAATAATTAAAAAAAAACATTAAATAACATTCACAGCCAAAAGTCAGTGTTAAAATTTATTTATTTATTTATTATTACCCTGTTGAAACAGATATTTAGTTACTAAATACTTTAAATTTATTCCGATTGCAAATAAATAAATTATCTTATTATGATCACATAATTCTTATGTCTCCATAACAGCCATTCTAAAGAACTTATAAGTTTTTATATTAAAACAATTAAATTTAATATCGTATTATTATGATTATTATTATTATTATTTGTAGTGAATTTTTTTTTTAAGTGTATAGATGATGTTCCACCCGAAGTTTACTCTTTCTTCAAATATAAATTTATTACAGTGTAATTAGCTAAACAGACATTTAAAAAAAAAAAAAAAAAAAAAAAAAAAAAATTATATATATGTAATATAATTTTATTTGTATCATTTATTTTTTTAAACTTATGTTTCAGGGATTATTGGCTCAATCCAGTTGAGAGCTACAACTATATTTAAAAATAAATAAATAAATAAATAAATAAATAACACATTTTGTTCACGCATTCAGGGGAACAAAATGAAAAGTATATTTTAAATAATTAGACCTTGTTATTTTACTGTTGTTGCTGATATTGCTATTATTCTCTCTCTCTCTCTCTCTCTCTCTCTCTCTCTCTCTCTCTCTCTCTCTCTCTCTCTCTCTCTCTCTCTCACACACACACACACACACAGTGAAAATATTAGTTTTCACTTAAAGGAATAGACCGATTTAAGAATGGACATTCGTAAATGACAAAGCGCATGCGTGAATTAAATTTCCCGTTAATACCCTGAAAGTTGATACGTTGAGAATGTTTTATTTTCACTTCCTTTTGAAAAGTGAAAGTAAATCATAGATTTACATTTTGTAAACTGTTCCATCACTTATCACTAAGTTAAAGAATCAACGTCATAATGTATAATTTTCCGAGCATTATTATAAATAATTACAAAATATAACCAAGTTTTAATTTATTTGTTAAAAAGAAAGATATACGGCGAAGGCCTGGATTTCGATATTATCATTATGATTGATTATCATGATTATGTTTTTAAGTTTTATCGGTTATGAAGTTTAAGTTGATAGATTCACAGATTGTCATCCGATGTGAATGTTCCATACTTCATACTGACAACAAATACAATAATTATTTTGATATCTAATATTTAAAACAGAACGTGAAAATACATTCATATTGTTATTGATTAACAGAAACAAAATGCTATTGGATTTTTGTTATAAAAATAGAATTAAAAATATCCCCCCACACACATTAATAATAATAATAATCATAATAAATTGATTAATATTAATAAATAATATGAAGTCATAGTAACAAGTAAATATACTGAATATTTGGATAGGTTATTTAGATTTTATTTATTGTTATTAATCTAAATGTAATTGTTAATATATAACCAAGATTCTAATCATTTTGATCATTGTTAGTTACAGTTTAGCTGGTCTATGAATTTTTTTTATTGTTTTTTTCTGAATTAAATTGCTTTTGATATTTATAAGGATATATTTTAAATGTTTGGCTTGATAATTCTGTCCTGTATATGAACAAGTCAATATTTATTTAATGAAATATCAATGTATTCATTTAATGGATACACCAACTTGCATTTATTGCCACTGCTGTGATGACAGTAATCCATTGTTAATATAAAAATGCATCAAGATACTATGAACCAAACAAACCCTAGTTATACTGGCTGAATCAAAATTAAGAAAACTGAAGTAAAAATAATATTTATTGTGTTTTCAACTAACTTTAACACTGAGTATATATATATAAATCATATCATATTTTAATATTTTGTATATTATTTTAGTTATCAAGGATCTTTGAAGAAGTACTCACAGTCTGATGTCCTTTCAGGATTAATGAAGAGGAAATATTTGTTTAAAAACAAGAATATGAATGAGTATGGGATGCAGAATCATGCAATTATGGTAGTGATAGAACAGATTTTGTCTAATATATAATAAGTACATTTTTTAATATGAATTTAGTTGTTGTTTTGTATCAACGAAAGAAAATATAAATCATGTATATTAAGTGGGATTTATATTTTATTATTATTTTTTGTTTTAAATTGTAAATTATTACACAATGTTTAGTAATAAACTGTTGTATTCACCTTAGTAACAAATGTCAGAATGGACAACACATTACATTCTGCTCTGCTTAGAAAACTGAAAGCTGTTTTACCAGAGGTATCAAAAAGTGCATTATCAGGACTCATAAAATCTTTGATGGTTGGTTATAAATGTCAGAGGAAGCTTTCTTTGAACAGTGTCTGAATCATCTCCTTGAAACAGGTTCCAATGCTTTATTAATATTTTTTGTTATGCTTATATTTATATACTTAATGCACATTGATATAATATAAATGAGAAAAATGTTAGGCTTCAATGGGTTAACAGTAACTGAAGAGCATTGATGTCTGACTCGGTAAAAGTACCTTCAAATTTTTGCTTTCTTGAAGAACGCATACTGCATGAACCAACAGCATGATTTGAGCAATTTTAAAATGAAGATTTATCAATCTAAATTGAATACTGGGTGAATAATCCAGTCCAAATGTATCTCCGATACTGAGAAAAATTGAATGTTGGCCAGTATCTTCCAAATGGCTTGAACAACATTCAACACTGAGATTTTGATGAGATCTTAATTTGGCACAGGAACAGATTTTAAGACTCACATTATTTTGACAGGATAGAGCCAGAAAGTATTTCAAGACATATATGTATGTAATAGTATGTAATAATTTCATTGCTGTTAATATTGTTTTTGTATTGCAGGATTCGGTGATAAATGTAGTCTTTGTGGTAGGTACGCACCTCTCAGATGCAGTCAATGCAAAGTGACAAGATATTGTGGAGAAAAATGTCAGAAACAACACTGGAAGAATGGACACAAGAAAAACTGCTTTATGTACTCATCTGGTAATATTTATAATACTTTTAACCTTGGTGCTTTTTTTTTTTATTTGTTATTTATCATTGTTATTATTAAATCCATCGCAGTTGTTGCCCTCAGTTACTGAATAAATAAAACAAATGAAAGTATATTTTATAAATTCTGTTCTAAAGCATGATGGATATACAACATCTGATTGAGCTTAATTTATGATCAGGCCTTCACAAGCTTTCATTTTTGTTTTCATTTCAATTTCATACTGTTTTTCTCTTTGTATCCAATTTTTTCAAAAATATGAATTTATACATGTTATTTATTGTCATATATTAATTCCATTCCTTTCTTGTGACTGATTTTATTTTAATATTTTTTAGAAGTTAGAAAAGTAATTAAAGAAAGCACATTTACACATACTTGCAAGTACCAACCTGATGCTGATGGATTGCTTAAAAATGATATTCAGACAAATGAAAAGCTGATGAGTACAGAGTCTAATGTATTAAATCAGTCTGGTCTGTTAATAGAGACAGACAGTTTCTCTCTCTCTTCTTATAGGAAAAATTCAAAACATTGTTTCACAGATTCAAAAAGTTCTAATAACAAAAGTACAACTGATAATTTTGAAACATCTGAAAATAAAGCCTGGATTAATCCTTACAATTCCTATAGCAGTGATTCCGTTCATCTAGATGGTGGATTTTCTGAGACAGAACTCTCGCTGACAGAAACAAAATCTGATTTTGGTGAACTATCAATGGAGAAAAAAGTACACATTGTGTCAAATAACTCAGACAATGATGATCTGGATCTACTGGATGATAAACCAGATACAGTGTTTATGGTCACATCAAGTCTTTACACATCTTCACCAGACATAAATCTGTGCTCTGAAAGAGTACAGAAAAATATCGATTGTGAAACTATAAAGTCAGCAGAAAGATTGAGTCATACTTTTCAACATGAATATGATAAAACTATTGAACGACAAGCCAAAAAGAAATTAAATTTTGTGCAGGTAACTGATATTTTTTTTGGTCAAAAATACTTCTCCCTTCATGATTTGGCATACTCTTCTCATACCATAACATTAACAAACAAACAATTTAAAATTTTGTATAATGGCCAAAATTAATTTGTCTTGTCACTCAGATAGAGATATGCTTGTGATTTAAGCCATCCATATCTGATCGATGCTTACATATTACTGAATTATTTCTTTCTTTACAAAATTGAGATGATATATTTGATAGATCTATGAAAGTATTTTAATTTTTAATTATTATTTGAAAACAAAAAGAAGTTTTATTGAAATAATGTTTAAAAAATTTGGGAAATATTATGTTTGATTGTTAAATAGGATTTCTCTAAAAAGACCAGAAAAAGTAAGGATATTGTAAAAGGGAAGAAAATCATCTGTTTGACTCAGTCATCCAAAAAGAAAGCAAAGACTAAAAGTCATTCCAGTATGGTTGAAATAGTGAAGAATTCACAGAAATATGTGGATTTTTTATCATCTCTGGGTGAAGAGAATGCATCAAAGAACATGGCACCAACTTGTGATAATAAGGCAACACAGTCTGCACATTCCAAGAATTACAGATCTGAGGTGCATATATTGATTTAATAAAACATTATTATCTTACACTTTAACACAAGAATAAAGATTATATAGTTAGATATGTTTATGATGTATAGTGAATGTATATATGCTTGTTTGTACATGCACTTTCCCACAGACAAAGAAACAATTTCCACATACATAGCATGTATTTTGAAATGCATACATTTTTTTTCTCTTTTTATATAAACTATTGTATTTTTCATGTTATCAGAGTGAAATGGATACTGATTCTCCTATACATTTTGAGCAACCCACTCAAAATGAAATGAGTAAACTTGTGATTTCAATGACAGATGTGAAGAGGACAGATAATGGTAGTTTTAACCTCATATCTTTATTTTGTTCATCAGAGTTTTGATATTATTGTGGACTTTGCCTTCTATAAAAATTTTATACTGACAGTTTCATTCTTTCATTTTAAAAAAATGGAAAAAATTATATTTTTTTAAAAAGAAAATGCAAATCCAAATATTTGACATGAGATTTCTGCATACATTTAATGCTTTTTGTTTTACAAGTTCACATTTTTAAAAATATTTTAAAAATTTGAGTTTATGTAAATTTATTTATTCTTTATATATCTGGTTTTGATTCATCAAACATCAGTGAACAATGTTTTATTACTTGATATTTGAAATTTTTATTTTTACAGACATTTACAATCTGTTTGAATGCAGTAAATGTAATACATCAAAATCATGCAATGAACTGATACAATGTTGTTTTGGCCATGTTTTATGTGAAAAGTGCATGCAGACACAAGTCAAAGATATTTTAGCAAAAAGTAAACAGGTTTGTGTTTCTTTTGTTGTTCACTTTATAAAATATGTTTCCTATCAAATATTGTCCAGTTGTGTAAGTCACTGTGTTTTATATGGGATAGGCTTTAACCGGTTATATAATGGTTACAGAAAAACTATTCTTCAATATATTTACTGTAGCATATACTTTTCTGAATGTTATCATAGTCTTTATGCTGCTAGAGTATTCCAGTGTTAGTCAAACGCCTCAGCATTTTCTCCCCACATCATTTTCTCTGGCACTTTCATCCTGATTGTTCCTTTCCTCGAGTTCAGTCCTCCATTGTCTTGCTCATTTTCCTTTAGATCAGTAATGAGCAAACTGTGACCCATGGAACTTTCTGAATGGCACACTTAATTTTATGAGGGAAATAACCATTATTAGAAGTACAGCTCACCTGATAATGAGCCATGTCTGATGCAGCCCGCTACTTGAAAAAGCTTGTCCATAACTGCTTTAAATTGTTTACCTTCATATTTATTCTACTGGTGTACCGTGTCCAAATCCACTTCCTTCTTCTAAATAGTTCCCCCACATCCAAAACCTTTGTTTTCTCTCTTTTCCAGATGTTCATTTTTTCTGACCTGACATGTGATGCTTTACTTACTACTTTCCATCTTTGTGTGGCTGCTAGTTTGCTTTTGACTATTTAGTTAATCCCTTGTTTCCATGCTGTATGTCCTTGTTGGAAGTAAGTTCATGCTAATTTTGTGATTTCTATTGAAGATATTATAATGCTTTGTAAATGCAGTCTGCCTAACAGTTATTCTTCTTTGAATTTTGTTGACTTATTTTTTGTCACTAATGCCATGTCTCAATCCCAGACAGATTTCTCGTATTCTATCAGCATGTTATTGACATAATATAGGTACATTGTTTTCTGACATTACCCTTGACTGTTTTACATTTTCATCACCTATCTGCTATAGCATTTCTCTGTAGTAAATATGTGCATACAAGTATATTTTAAGCAACACAAAGGTGATTGATATAATGTCCAGCTATCCTGAAGCCTCTGGATCTCCAGGTGAGGTTTCAAAATATGAGCAATGCTGCAAATACCTTGGATGATAATGGTCTCTTTTTCATACTCCACTCTTTATTTTGATTTTGTTGCTTCCTTTTAATGCTGTACACCAGTACCATTTGTATAGATATATATACATTACATATATCAGTTTTATTGTTCTTTTTCTCTCTGACCTAGTGCTTTGATCTGCTCTGCATTATGTTGTGTCTTATGAAGCACAAGAAGAATTCCCATCTTTACCTTCCCCTCTACTTTTGCCTGTAACAAACAGAAAAATAATTTTATTTTTTTATTTTTTTTACTACAAACAATGAGTAAGACATTAAACAAAACCAATCAATATTAAATTATAATTTCTTATAGAACTGGATTTAACAATTATTTCTTAATTATTATGAATAATTTTCATTATCTGAACTGTATCTGAATATATAAATTACAGATGATTATCTATTAAGACTTGATGCTGAAAATATTAATAATTCTTTTTTGTTTGTTTCAGACACAAATTAAATGTCCCGCTGAATTTTGTGACAGTTTTATTCCTCTTGGTTAGTATGTAAGAATAGATAATTTTTCAAAAAAAAAGTCGCTTTCTGAGATCATTTCTTTAGAAATATTATTAAAAAACTAATAATGTTAAACACATTTTTTAAAGCTTGCTTAAAAAATATTTTTAACAATTTTTGTATAATGTATGTAACTGAGAATTAATTTAAAAGCATTGTCAGTTATACTAGAATTCTCTGTTTTAGATGAAGCTAAGAAGATCTTTCCATCCATTTTGATTGAACTGTTGCAGGAAATGTTTGACAAAGAATGTCTAGAAAGTATTAAAAGGTTGCCCAATATCTTCATGTATGTGTGAATTGTGTCACATTTCTTTGTTGGCATTTTTTAAAATAGCCTTTTGTTAAATATTTTTGTAATCTGTGTACTTTAAAATATGAAAATCAGAATTTAAACAGAAAGAAATAAGAGGTTTTCATTTTTGTAAATAATGAGCTGTGTTTTCATTTTTGAATTATCAACTGATTATGCAGTCAGTCAAAGCTTTATTAACTATTTTCTGTCAGTATTATTTTATTTTTATTTTCAGGTGTCCTGATTGTGGATTACCTGTTGAAATGGATCCAGAAACCATGGAATTTCACTGTCCAAATCAAGACTGCATGCTGGTATTGTTTTAATTAGCATTAAATGTGGGATTTTTTCCCAAATGAGTTTCTGTCCCAAATGTTATTTGAACTGTTTACTGACCAGTCAAGTACCAGAATATGCTGACTAATTATAATGATTACCAATCTATTTAATACTTTTTGAAACATTAATACTGAAAAAGTAACATTTGTAGGAATGTTACAAATCTGAAATTTATTAAGTGGCAGTGGAAAAAAAGGTTTCTAATGTGAATACTGAGTAATAACAAAATAAACAGGTGCAAGTAGAAATAAGAGTTAAATTATTTAGTTTATTACCAGTTTATTGAAAGTATATTTTTACTTACAAATCACTATATATGACCAATATCCCTAACATTTCAAAATGTTAATGAAACTGCAGCAAGGGGTGTGTGTGTGTGTGTTTGTTTAGCATTGATTTATTATATTTCCAGATCTGCTGCCGCTATTGCAAGAAGCCAGTGAATGAAAGAGACCATAGATATTGCAATCCCATGCTTTCTTCAACCACAGCTCTTTCCAGTGTTGATGGATTGCCACAACACTGGGCACCAATGCCAGAAAAAGATACTGTTAGTAATTTACTAACACTATAGTTGTTGATATTATTATTGATGTTCTGGTGTAGTAGTAGTTATTATTGTTATAATCATCATAAAAATGTAATATCTAACCAAACCAAATTAACATATTTAATTTCTTATATTTCATCAGATGATCAAATATTTCATCTTACTTACTTTAATTTTACATTACTGGAATCTTACTTGGGGCAGAGATTCTGTGAATGCAGATTCAGAGCATAAACTTGTATTCACAGTTATGAATTGTATTGCATTGTTTTTTAAATTTCTTTCTGTTTGGTTTTTTATCTCTCTCTCTTTTGATATAAATGCAGTGAAACTTCTATATCTCTAATCCTCTGTAAACCAAACTTATTTCTTGGTCCAGTGACAGACACTGCTTTAACCAGTGAAAATAACCACTGTTCATTTTTCAGAGATAAAACAATGCAACAATGTTCTAATTGAGTTGAAAATCCATTGAAAAGCATTCATCTTTCATTTAACTCCTTTATGTTTGTAAAAGAAATAAATGTACACTGTGCACATCCTTCCAGTGAATTTGTTGCTGGTTGAACCTGAGTTTCAATAGGTGACTGGCAAAGAAGCCATGGATTTAACTCACTGCATTTTAATTAAACAGTTAAATGTTTAATTAGCAAAATTAGTAATTCTGAATTTAATACATAAATTTCAAAGTTATGTCAATATCTTTTCCATATCTTATTTCTTGAACATTGGTAAATCTGACATCGCTAAATAGAACAATTGATTCAGTCCCAAGGGTATTCAGTTCAGAAGAGTTTCAGTGTGATGTGTGTTAATTAGTTTGACATCATTATTATTAAAGTATACAAAGCATTACATTTCCATGAGTTTTATTTTTGAAAAACATTCAATGTGTTTTCAAAATAAGTTCATTTTATTCACTGCTTCTATTTTTATGTTCTCATACTATAATTATTGTAACTGTTGTTTTGTTATTATTAATATTGTTATAAGCATATGTTTATTTGTTAGGACTATATTTGTGTTACTCTTCATCATGAATCAGAAGAATATTTCACAGTTTTAAAAAGATTTTGTGAAACAATGCTACCTGATAGAGTGGCATCAATAAAACGAATTCAGAACCCAAGACTTTGGCAGAAATATTTGTTGTAAGCAATTTTTTTTTTTTTAAACATTCTCTGTTTTAATTATATTATTTTCTTTCTTGTTTTAGTGTACCTTTCAAAAAGCATATTTTTTTAAAATTTATTTTCTTTAATGTCATTTACATTTTGTAATCAGTGAAAGTTTCATAGTGAGTAATCTATATAATTTAACACAGTCATAGAATTTGAATTTGCCTGAAGATTTATGTGAATAATGCATCTAATAGTATGGAAGAAAGAAGGGGTGGTGCCTGATTATTAAATTATATATTTACCAAAAATATTCCTTGGTCAAAGGGGAAACAGAAAATCCCATTTGTCTAATGGATATTATTTATGAGCAGATTAAATAATAATTCGGAATTTTATTTAAAAAAGCTTCTGTAAAATAGGGATTGTTTCATGTCAGAAAGCAGCTATGCGGTAGAACTTCATTATGAAACTATTTGAAAATTAAACATTTTTGTTCTCTATCACTTTTTTCTTTTCTTTTTACTCTTTCCATTGAAATATTTGTTATAAAAAAAATGTATTATTTTTCAACAGGACGAGGAAGCACAAGATGGAAGATTTTGGGGAGGAGAATCTGAACGAAAGACTCTTATTTCATGGTTCAAAAGTAGAAAAAGTTGGGATTATTTGTAAAGAAGGATTTGACTGGCGTGTATGTGGTGAACATGGAACTGCATTTGGACAAGGTATTAAATATTTGTTTTTATGTAATATATAGTTTGATTAATAATTATATATTTTTATTCAACATATCATCCATCTGTAAAATTAAAGTTTATTTTAACCCAGGAGAAAATTATTGCTGTGCCATGCCAGTTTTATTAAAAATACAATTACACCTCTTATTTCAGATTAGATAGTTAGAAGTATTGAATTATCCTGGAATTATCTTCACCAGATAGTTAAAAAAACACATTTATTTTTTTTATTTTTTTATTTTTTTTTTCAACAGGTACTTATTTTGCCAGAGATGCACATTATTCTGCATATTACAGCTCTGGCCCCACTGTTCCACCTCCAACCTCAACTAATGCTTTCCCACTACCGCCATCACTAACATCTGAAATTAGAACACCATCTTCACAACTGATGATATGTGCTAGGGTTTTGTGTGGTAGAATGACACTTGGTAATAGGAATATGAGACGCCCACCTCCTGATTTCAGTGATCGTAAACTCCGACCATTTGATTCAGCTGTGAATAATGTTAACAATCCATCAATATTTGTGATGTTTGAGAGTTCTCAGACATATCCAGAGTATGTTTTGGAATATTTATAAAAAAAAAATATATATATATATATATATATAAAAAAAAAAAAAATGTTTAACTGATTAGAGAGAAAGAGAGAGTGTGCAAGTGTGTGTGTGTGTGTGTGTGTGTTTCTTTTACATTTATAGAAATGTTGTTGTTTTTTTGTTTTTTTATTAAATACCAAAGCAGAAGTGGAAATCATATCAGTTGCAGTTGAATGTTTAGACCTTGTAAAGAGGATATCATTGAAATTGTGTAGCACCGAGTGATTTAAACAAAATTATTATTAATTTGAAGAAGTGTGTGTCAAAGAAAGAGAATGATTTTCTAATATTGTAAATGTTTTCAAAATTTTAATAGTGTTCAGCTTATTCAACACATAAACTGTTGTTATATAAAAAAGCATATCAGATTTATATTTATATTAAAAACTGTTGATGTGTTTTCAAACAGGAGTTCTTTGTTTTGTAAATAATGATCAAAATTCATTTATGTTACATCTGCAATCCTTGAGATTAGGATTCAGACCTGGAAAAAATTAATTAATCTTTAATTATCAAAAATCAGTTAAAATTTACAAACTGAGATACTGAGATAATTAAAGCTATAAAATTTCTATTATTAAAAATTATTTATCTTTTATTATGAAATAATGTATGTAAAGTGGTAGTATTAAAATTTAAAAAGTGGCTCTGTAGTACTCAGAAAAAGAAACATTAGTTCTTTGATTTGAAGGAATCTTATTTGGTCGGGAGGCCTTAAAGATATATAACTGTTAATGAATGATGTTTTCAATATAACAAGCAGATTTTAAAATTCATCCACTAACTGTCTGATGTTCAGTGAGACTGGACAGTTGAAGAAAGTTGATTAAATCACCACTTACATAGGACAGTTATTTAAAATAGTACATAAGTGATTATGAAGACCTACTGGTATATACAATGTAAATAAATAACTGACCAAAGACTTTTGACCCACTTCAGATGACTATATTATTACAGTTATCAGCTTTATCAACCATAAATTAGGTAGTAAAATATTGTAGTTGTTTGAAGCCATGTTGCTTTTATTACGTGAAATTCAAAGAAGCTTCTCAATACAATTATTACTATTTTAAACTCCTTTTAAAGTAAAGACTATTTGTCCAAATAAAATGTTTACAGTTTGGGATATTTCTTCTTTTTTCTTTTCTTTTTGTGTTCTGTACTAGAATTTACTGGCGATATAAACGAGTTCAATTTGTGTACTTAAATAAAAATAGGCAATTAAGATAGCGCCGTTATTTTCCTCTATGTTTGGAAATTTTCGGTTCACCTTTTTTTTTTTTTTTAAATACTAAAAGTTGCTGTTAATATCAAGTGTTATTACTGATTATTATACGATACGGAGAACACAAATATTCATTCAAACGTGCGCATAAATATATAAAAACGTTACATCATTTATATTCAAAACGACATAATCAATGTTAAAGCGACATTTCTTAGTAAATATACTGACATATTTTCCAGTTCATGATGTTATGACTTCGAAAAGAAAATTACCAAAACAAATTTGGTTGCAACAAACAGGATAGGTCCATTTGACTAGCTCGCGTAATGGGAATATAAATGTTACAAACTTCAAAACATATATATCTGAACAAAGATAGTATGATACGATATGACATGACTATGCATCTTTACTTAAATTTTAGGCTATGAAAACCTTTGTTATTGTAAATCCCAAATAAATAAATAAAATTAATGCCTAAAACAATAATTAATTAACAATTTATAGCATCTGTTGTTTTCATAACATTTCTGTTTGTTGATCGTTAACAATACTAAAAATCACCGGCTATCTCGTAACTTTCATTCTGAAAGGACCACAAGTGATTTCGACAGATGTAGATAAAGAAGACATAACTTTGATCCAGGTGATAAACACGGTAGTGGTATTTAATGAAGTTTGTTGTAATTATAGTCTTAAAATTTAGGAAAATAACTTTGAAAATAGAATCATATATGGTGTATTTTTATTTATTTGTTATTATAAATTTGAATAATAACGGAAATAATGTTGGATGTAATATGTGTGTGTGTGTTATGGTAATCACTACTACAATTCTTCAAATTATTTATTAATATTATTAACTTTATTCTTAAACTACTCTTTTATCAGTGCTATTTTAACAGTCTGGGCATATTTCGTTAACATGTTACACGAGTACGTAATTAAATATGTGGTGGAATATCTGTATGGCACAAGGGATGAGAAAGTTCATACACATAGGATTGATTATAATCTCTAGACATTAGAACAAACGATTTGTGTATTCTGAACATGTGTTGATCATTCTTTACATGATTATCAAAGATAATTTATAATGACTTCTGCCTATTTGTTTCCAACCTTTATGTGTTTGTGTGTGTGCACGCACACAATAATATATATTAATTGAAAGAAATTTGTAATTTGGTCTTAAAAAATTTAATATCATTTAAATATTTAATATATATCTTCAAAGTTTATTTCATACATAAATCAAGTAGCTTTCGTGGATACAATTGAAAATGTTCAAGCGTCTGTTTTTACACATGGACATTTGAAATCCATGTAAGATTGCAGTGCTTCCATGCGCCTCTTTGGATTCTTAATTATTATGATCTGTAACTAGAACCAAAACATTAATAACTTATTAAACTGTAGTAGTATGGATGATATTTAGTGTATTTACTGTGTCTTTCAATAATATTATATTAATATTGTTATGCTCTACAAGTTGATCTACATATACATGCACGATTAATGCATTTTCTATTTCATAAAAAAGAAAATAATTTGTATGAATCCAGTGACTTGAAATAGTTAATATATAAATAATTAATGTATATTCACTATTTTTGTTAAATTTAATATGTTTGAAACGGTCACAGTGATTCTGTCAAGCGTATTGTTTTATCCGTTAACAACTTAATTTTTAATTGGTTTCTAATCTAAAGATTGATGCGAATCACCAGACAGCATACTGCTACTGCGAAGATATGTATCCTCTTATTCAAACAATAAATTATTTTGAACTCATTATTCAGACAGATAATATAAGTTTACACAGGATGAAAATGTGAGTGAAAAAGGTTAATATCAGAGTGATATACAATATCTGTAGAACAGGTTTTCTTCAGTATCCCATTCTAGTACATATAATGATAATAACAGAAAATAAGCACAGGTTTCAAAATACTTGCAACGTAAATGTTTGTTCAATATCAATAAGTAATATAACACATCACTGTCATCAGTGCATACAACAAGTTATAAAATTGTAGTCGCCAAATGTTCAAAATAAATCTCATAAATAAATAAATAAATAAAGTGCCGCAAAGGCACCTTGTCGATTCAAGTTTATTTATTTATTTGTTATTTTTAAGCAGTCGTCTTTTCGAAAATAGCGTTTTTAAAATAGAAAGCGGGCATTGTCGAAGTCGCTGAAATAATGGAACTCTCCTGTACGTTTTCAGGCCATGTTAACAGAGTAGTGATTTTTATTATTCTGGATAATCCAATAACAGACCATTGGAAAATATGATTTTAAAGGTATATCACAAATTTATATATAAATAAATAAATAAAAACGTTAGAAAAAAACAAGAAAATGGTGACAAGATTGCAATAATAAAAAATATTACCGTGAGAACATGTTGTATATTCTTAATAACTAATTACTATTACTACGAACTTATCTATATAATTAAAATTTGCCCACACGTGTTCGTTGAAAAATATATATAGATACTTTATTCCTAAGTGGTAGGTCCGTCTAAAACAAAAAATTTGTTTTTTAAATTTGATTTTATAAGTATGTAGGAAGACGCATATATAATGGTCATCATAAATTTCTGTCTATCTGTATATAAAGATAAAAATATAATAATAATAAATAAATAAATAAAAATAAAAATATCAGTTATCAAGAATTTTAATAGTATATTCATTAAATAAATACATTCAATATTAATTGTTATTACCGTCATCGACAATTGATATACTCGTTCGTAATATATTTTATTTCAACATTTCGTGAAATCTCCGTCGATACTTGCGTTGAACGCTACAATAGTGAACAACATCCGTTCCACCTCGCATTTCACCCGTGTCATATCATGTAGTTAATGGTTTGTCCGTTGTTGTTTTGTTTTTTGGTGTGTTTTTTTTTTTTCAACGATAGCGTCTACCAAGCATTTGTCAATTCTTCAAGATGGATTATACAGGTTTAATGTCTATTCTAAATACTGCTCAAAAGGTAATAATATATTTAGATAACTATTTAAATTTTTCGTCGTATTTACCGACCACAGATGGCTGTGCTGATTCTCAGCCTGAGTATGAGATGATTCATGGAGTATATCGAATAATGTTTCCGGAAGGGATAATAAGCTAATTAGATATTTTATTCCCATATTTTTTCTGCACATCCTTTTCCGTCATCTTTTATATTTTATTTCTTACTTTATATATATATAATATATATAATAGTTTAATATTTCATTACAATATTAAGTTGAAACATCAAAGATGGAATTGTTATATATATAAGTTAATTCACATATTTTTATTTGTATTATGCATATGTATATTGTATTTCATAGATAGACATAAACACACACACACTGTAAATTGTAATGCATACATACAAACATGTATACATATGTTAAGGGAATATGTATAGTCCTTGAAAATATTAGGTATTATAAACAATACATGAAATTTATTTCTTTGAATTTTTTGTTTGTTTGAAGTAATGAGTAGGCAATTATTTCAACAGTCAAGAAGCAAAAATTAAATTGAAGAACATTTTTTTATTTTATTTTTTTATGTATTAATGACTATTATTAATAAGCATATTTTATACTTGTGTTGTGATCAGAGTTTGATAGAATTTGCTGGCATTATACAGCAAGGTGAATGGTGAAGAAATATTATTTAAAAAACCACAAAAAGAAAGCAACAGCAAAATCTAATGAAAGTAATTATTATTTTTTTTTATCATAAACAACTATTCACATCAAGACAAATATCGAACATAATATGGACTTAATAAACATTTACAACATTGCTTAGCTCCAGCAAAGAGTGAAAGAAAAACATATTAATTAGCAAAAAAATGGGAGAACTTAATTACAATGATAAGTAATGGATGAATTATCATAACATTTTATAAAGTAAGACTAAATGATAATTATGAAACGTTCAGGGTTATCTCAAATATCTGTACTTCCTGTCTGTATGAGACATTATACAAAAGCCCTGGATATTCATTTTCCTGGTTAAAACATCATGATAATACTAACATTGAAGAGGCTATATAGTTATTAACTATAATATCAAGAGATATGTTTTTGTATGTATGTGTGTGTAACAGTCAATATGTGGTGAAACTAGTCATTTGGCCTAATGCTTGAAATATTTAGGTATTTAGTCTAATGGCCAAGACCGTCAGACATTAGGCCTAATGTCTAAAATGTCCAGGAATGACAATGGACAATATACTATAGTATGTCCATCCAGGATTCTTAAAGGCAAATTTTCCAGGAACCAGTTTGATGTGTGTCTCCAGAGACTGCTATTGCTGGATGATATAAACAGAGAATGCACAATGTCTCTTAGAGTAGCAGTGTCAAAGGAATCATCCACAGGAGGATAATGGTTTGTGAAATGCAACTGTGGGGAGAAAATGAAATGTTGTAAATGTTTCAAGAACAATCTTTTGTGTAGTTAAAGATGTCATTCAAGTCTGAACTGCTGCAATAAATAAAACACTATTTAATGTGTTTCAAAATAAATGTTTTTATGCAATTGCAAGTTATTCTTTTGTATAATGACTAGAAGTCTATCTCAGTAGTTTGGCTTAATTCCTGGAAATTTTAGTCATTAGGCCAAATGCCTGACAGTCTTGGGCATTAGGCTAAATGCCTAAACACTTCAGACATTAGGCCAAATGACTAGTTTGACATATTGACTGTAACATATATATGTTTAGTGTTATATTGGTTATTTAACAACTTGTTTGTTGAGTTCTTGAAAGAATGCTTTCATTATAAACAAGTACAAATAAGCTAAACACACACACACACACACACACACACACACACACACGTGGGATTCAGCCAATCAGTTCATATTAGACAATGAGTAACCATATAGAGTTTCTTCAGTGTTGAAATAATCATTGCTTTAGACATTTTTTTAAATATGGGAAAATAATTATAATTAGTATATAGTAAGCCAAAGATCAGCAAAAATTCTTAATCCCACTATTCTGTATATTATTATTATTATTATTTTCTTTTGTTAAAATTATTTTTACTGACCTTTACTTAAGGCTTTAATGAACAGAGACCCTTTTTTAAATGTCTTAGTTTGTTATTTCAGATTATTTAAAAAATAAAAATAAAACAAATACAAAATGAATTCCATTGTTTATAAATTTCAGATAACGAGCATTTCTTGAATACCATTTAATTTGGTTTTGAGTTACAAATATAAATTTTTTGAACTGATAAAATTGGTAAAAGATTTTTTATAGTATGAAATTATTGCCATTCCAACATTAAGACAGGTTTGAAATGATACGAGGCAGAAGTAACTGAAAAGCTCTTATTTTTTTATGTGTATAGAATTCCAGATGTGACTAGTTTTATCAAGTCTCATTCATTACAGCAGCTCGTATGCAAAGTTAGTTATGTCTTAGTACCGTGTTTATCCTCAATTATTATGTTTTGTGTAAATAGTTGTTATTTGATGAAATTACTTGGTTTGAATATTTCTAGGTTGCAGTGGTTTAGAGTAAAACCTGTCCTTAACAATAAGAGCATATTTTTAATAAATCTAAATAAGTTTGCTTCCAATACTGATCTATTCCTTGTAGTGTTTATTACTTTGCTGTTGTTTTTGTTTACAGAAAGCTTGTGGAGAAGAACAGCAAGACAAAGGTAAAATGAGTGGAGGGAAAAGTTTGAAAGTTAATGTAGGTATGTGGATTGCTTAAACTTAAAGCAGTGCATATACTATAATGTCAGACTCAAAATGTTGTTATAGTTAATAACATAAATTTTAAATGAATATTAATCTCCATAAAATATGAATTAATACTATTAAATATACAAGTCCAATACTTAAAAAGTACATTATGTCTCATTGAAAAAAGGAAGGAAAGAGTACTTAATGTTTTGAATAATGAGAATAAGTCTGAAAATAAAATTGTAAATTAGTTTTAAAAATTGTTTCTATTTAATAATAATAATGTTCTACTCAATAACAATTTTCCCGAATAAATATCTTTTGCATATTTAGTCTTCAGAGATAAATGAACTAGTAAGAGAACCACGAAATGGCAAAAAACACTAATAAAATTAAAACTAAAAAGACTAATAAATGATTATAAAATTAAGAATTTATGAGATTGTTTTTAATTAATAATAAATTGTTGCTGTGTTATTATCAGCTATAGAAGTGATTTTTATGAATACTTTAATTCAGATGCTATTCTGCCAGATAATGAAGAAACGACAGCAGCAATAGTAGAGCCAATGACCCATATTTTCAAACCTGCTCGTGGAGCGAAAATTGGCCTGAATGACAAATGGGCAGAATTTGAGGAAAAAATGAAGCAGCAGAAAAGGGAGGAAATGAGAAGAAAAGCCGAAGAAATAAAACATAGATTGGAAGACGAAGAACAAAAAGAAAAAGAAGAGAAGGCAAGACTGAAGCAGGAAAAAAGAGAGCAAATGATTAAAGAAAAGAAAAAGATATGGGAGGAGCAGTTTGGCCAGAAAAAATCAGAGGGTAACAAAAAGATTCATGAGGATAAAAGCAGCAAATATAAAAAGCATTCAGACAGTGGATATTCCGGGAACAGTAAAAATGAGAGAAAACGTGGACACACTATCAGTGGTGATGAAGTAGATAACGCCGTTAAATCAGGCAAGCTTTCAAAATCAGAGCCTGAAAAAATAAAGCAACCTAAAATCAAGAAATTTAATCGCCAATTGCCACCACCAGTGAATTTTCAAGAAATACTAAGAATGGCTGAAGAGAAGCAACATGAACCTGTTGAAATCAAGAAGGCTGAAAAAATAAAGAAAGTAGAAGATCGTCGTCCATTATCTCAGTATGAAAAGGACCGTTTGGAAAGAATAAAATCAATGGAATACAAAAATTGGGTTAAATATGGCAAAGGTAGACCTTCACCAACTGAAGCCAGGTCAGACTCTTCTAATGGCTATAGCTCTGAAGAAAATAGACATATGATTAAAAAAAATAGTGCCTTAATTTCTGCATCATTTAATTCTGCTAGAGAATTTTCTCCTGTTGTTTCAAAAATGGAACATGCATCATTAGTTCCCAAAAAAGAGCATTTACCTATGAATTCTCAGAAAAGACCTACAGTAGGTCATGAAAGATCAGTTCACACTGCCTGTCACAGCATAGAAAAATTGAAGAATATTAATTCCAAAATACCAAATTCTAATTTACAAAATAAGGGATCACTTAATTCGTCTTCAAGCCAAAGCAGTAAATCATATCACAGTTCTGATAACGTCTCAAGGAAATCTCTGTCTAAGTCGGCAATAATCCATTTGCCATCAAGTTTAAAACATCCACAGAATAATTCTTCATTGCAAAACAACAAAAAAGAGAATTCTCCGATTGTCAAAAAGCCCAAAATACATTCTTCTGAGGCAAGGATGACTGAACATTTTGGTCATTCCAAATTTAAAGACATAGTGCAGAAAGAGTCCTTAGTTCATAAAAAATCTAATGACAAAATCATTTCAAAACCTTTAAGGTTAAATGACAAAATAAAAGATTCATCTGCCAGACACACATCTGGTTCTATCCATGAAAAACATCACAAACAAGAACATTACTCTTCCTTAAATCACTCAGAAGCTTATCTATCAGAGTCTTCAAATCATGTTTATAAATCTGTTTCAAATCACAAGTCTGTCACAAGTCTGTCAAGTAATTCAATGTCCAATGCTATTCCATCCAAACCATTGCACAAATTTAAAACTCCTTCAGACCATGGTCATTCTGCATCTTGTGGTTTGAAGAGTTCAAATACTACCTGCCATAGCAAAATATCTTGTCAGTTATCCTCTAAACATTCAGTGATTTCCATTCACAAAATGTCACAATCTTTGCCTAATTTGAAACATCATTCTGAAAAGAAGATGATGTCCAAGTTGTCTTCAGGTTCCAGTCAACACAAACCATCAAATAACAAAGTGATCGAAAACAGTCATGATAAAGCAGCTGCTAATCACAAGCAAGTTATTGGCAGAAAGATCTCAAAAGACAGACCTATGCAAAGTAGCAAAATTATTAAAATTTCTGAAAAGGAGGTAAACCGGTTAAAGTTAAAAAGTCCAGAGATGAGGAAAAATAATGAGGCTAATAGTAAAATAATGCCTGGAGACAAAGGTAT
The DNA here is from genome assembly GCA_012295275.1 of Chrysomallon squamiferum. Classification (NCBI taxonomy): domain Eukaryota; kingdom Metazoa; phylum Mollusca; class Gastropoda; order Neomphalida; family Peltospiridae; genus Chrysomallon; species Chrysomallon squamiferum. Next base: position 20,133,954 of record CM022673.1, on the reverse strand, counting down.
AATTAAACATATTACTGATTCAAAATACAAAATTTCATCATCTTATAAAAAAGATTTGGAGAGGTCAAAAGGGAAAGGTGATGGTATTTGTAATAACAATTATGATTCAGTTCATGAAAAAGTGTTAATATGTGGACCATCAGCAGAGGAAGAGGCATTTAATAAGAAACCATCAAAACCAGTAGCAAGCAATCCCTGGGATAGGATCTATGGTGAAATGAAGAAGAAAAATGCTAAACCTGGTATGTTATTTTGCTTTTAATTCCTTATTAAAGTTTTTGTGTTATCGCCAATAGAATTCTAATGACACTGAAACAATATGCTTAAAATTGTGATACAATTATTCATTTCCGTATCAAGATTATAGCATTGTATTCTTATTTGACTAAGATAAAATTTCTGGGACTGAGACTGTTAATAGTTTTTTTTATCTCTTTATGTATGTATATGTGTTATATTTTTTTTAGTTAAGAAAAAGAATGTCATAGATTCCGATAGTGAGGAAGATGAAGAAATGGCTGACTTCATAGATGATGATGACAGTGAAATTGAGGATCCTGCTGATCTTGATTACTCCAAATATATTAAGCAGATATTTGGATATGACAGAAATAAGTAATGCATTCATTATTTTTATTTATTTATTTATTATTATTTTAAATATTTTTTTAATCTGGATTGTTCCAGTATTAAAAACAAATAATAATAACTTTTTGTAAGTTGTTTGTTCATATGTATTTAACAATTTATGGTTATAAGAGTTTTTGTGCAAAGTTATATAATTCTTCTAATTAAATACATATTGTTATTATTGCTGTGTAAAACTTGAGTATGTCCAAAACTTCTTTTTTTGGATCAATTAAACAATTTATTATTCTTAAATATTATTTTTATTTCATTAAACTGACAATTACTTTGGTTGATTTTTAGATACCATGATGATGATGATGTTGATGACATGGAGAGTAGCTACTCAGCTCTTATGAAAGAGGAAGCCCGAAGGTAATACTTATAAAGAATTCAGTGCAGTTCATAACTACTTCAAGAATTTTCTATCACATTAAACCAGAAATAATAATCATGTAAAATAAAATAAAATAAGATATATTATATTAAAGTGTGCATTTTGGGGCATTTCTGACAAGTTAGTGGCATAAAACAAAGCAAAGATGACTATTTATTAGACTTTAAAAATAAAAGCTAATTCTAAAATTTTGCAATTCATTGTAAAAGTTAATTACTAATTTTGTTTTAAAACAGTATTGTACTGCCAGTAAGAGTTAGTAATTACAGAGCTTAGTTCACAGTGACAGACATTATTTGATGGAACTTCAAAACTTTCAAAATGATCTTAATTATTTATTGTATCTAAGACATAAGATAACAGGTATTTAATAATGCTAATGATTAGAATTATTTCTTAAACCTTTGTTGAATATTAAATAAAAATTTAACATTTAATTGCCAGATATTTACAAATTGCTTTATTATTATTTTAGTGCAAGAATTGGTCTTCTTGAAGATTTAGAGGACATGAAAAGAGAGGAAGAGGAGTTTAAACAGAAAATGTTGCAGAAGAAAATCAGAAGGATTTGAAAATAAGGAGAACAGTGCATAAAGTTATTAAAATCCCAACTGAATTATTTTTTACGGGTCTTTATCGAAGGAGTGAATAAATAGAGTATTAAAGGAGTGACAAAGTATAACAAATTTTATTTAAGAAAAAAGAATAAAAGTTATTAAAATAAATAAAATTTTATTTAAAAAAACTCGAACCACTGAACTGTTAATATATTTTAAACTTGTTTACAAATCTTGTTCTCCATCACTTAAATTATTTTCCACCTCACAGTTGTTTACATATTTAACTGAAATGCAAATTGTGCATAATTCCACGAAGGTATTTGTTGAAAGAGACAGTTCCATGTCTCCTGACAACAGTTGCAAGCCTCTCCTCCCTTTGGATTTGTTCCCTCTTCTTCTTTGTTAAATTATTCCTTGCAATCTGTTGCTCTACCATTTGGTTTGTGTGATGGTTTACTTTTAAGAATTCCTTTATCATGGAATAAACTCACAAATGATAACGTTCAACTAATGTTTCGAGCCTGTGCCAAGCCTCCAAATTGTTGTTTGTTTTTAGAAGGCAGTATGCTTGAAGATGATGAATGCTCCACACACTTGGGGCAAATTGTGGTGGATGCACAACTGATTTCATCTTGGTCTTCCTCTTCCACGTGATGATCAATCTTCCCAGTACACAGGTTTCTCCAAAATACTTAAACACTGATTCAACTTCTTTTTGAATATTGTTTGAAATAGCAATAACCGAATCATAAATTTCATTGGTTCTATAGGCATTGACTAGACTGTTCTTTTGAATACTTTGGTATATACTTTGACCTAAATGGAAAAAGCAGGCAGATAATCTGGCTTCTGGAAATATGTGTTGAAGAGCATTGATGCTTGCCAATTCAAAATTTACTATAAACAAAAGAGTAGTGTTTAATTCAATTCCTTTTGGAGCTGATAGTAATTGTTCTAGCATGGATGTATACTTTTCTTGCATTTTTCTTGTCATCAGAACATAAACATGTGCATTTCCATGATCTATTTTTGTATTGAACAAAAGGAAGTTTTTTCCCCTGCTTGGATGACCTATCAAATTGTTTGGAACGATTAAATCTTTCGTGTTTGGGTTCCTACTGCAGTGTTAATGCCATGTTCCTGACTAATGTTCAGTTGCAGTTGAGGTTTTGGTCCTAATTTTGATTGCATCATCAGCCTGTATGATTTCCACTCTCTGTGTCAGTGGGGCATGATTGTGTGCTTTACTCTCTGATACCAGGCCACCAAATGTATTGAAAATTGTCACTCCATGAAAGGTTTCAGAAGTAGTTGTATCCTCTGAATGCTACCTTATCTTTACCCATTTGGGATTTAACAAATTGATATTTATCTATTATGGCCTACATACAATAATTTGTTATCTTGGTACAACATAGATCAGAGAGTATAAGCGCAGCTGTTCCAGTTAAAGAGGTCCATGTCTGCAGAGAGCAGGAACACTGCAGAAAGTACACTTGCCAACAAAATCATCGTTGCTTCACCTACCACTTGGTTGGATGGTTGTCACTCCTTTGAAATTTATATCTGAGGTTTCACTCCTTTGTTATGTCACTCCTATGACATGGTCAATCCTTTGAATAGAACAGATTTTTTACTTATTACATGTTTTACTGAAACTGAGATTAAGGAAAAGTGATATTAAATATTTAATATAAATAACGATGTCTTGATGATGATAACATCATTAATAATTATAATAATAATATTAAGAACAGCAGTAACAAAACCAAAACAATTATAATGAATAATTATTCATGAAATAATGGAATGATATTTTGCATGAGTATATATTTAAAAAATATGTGCAATTTACCTAGGACATGTCTGCTTGTAAACTCTCTTTGTATACACTCTAGGGACCTAAAAATTCTGAAGGTAAAATGTTAAATAAATATAATTTAAAAAAAAAAAATGATTAAATTAATAAATATTCAAATTTAATTATAACCTTTCTTCAGATCTAATTATGCTTTTGAAGTCTGTTCAGTATAAACTAAACTGATTATATAATTAAATTATTTAGAAATGACAGTTACTGAAGTTAGCTATTCATGTATTTAAGATATCATGTAAAGTTATTTTGATAATTATTCTTATTCTGGTAAAAAGTGTTTCATTTGAGACTTAGAAATTTTCTTTTAATCTGTGTTATTTTATTTTGATATTCACAATTCATTATAATTTGCAAGATAACAAACAGTAAATAAATTATATGTAAATCATTATTACTTTTTTCTTTCTTTCTTTCTTTTTTTTTAAAATAATAATAAAAATTCAGGCATTTTTTTAAATTAGTTTTTAAAAAAACCCAGAGAAATGAAACAAAACAGAATACATATATATATGTTTATATATGATTTATAATATTTTGACATGCTAAGGAAACTAAAAAAAAAAAAAAAAAAGTTTTTATTTCTCTTATTGGTTATGGTAACTTTGAAAAATTAATGCTGACTACTCCTCATTTAATTTATTATATTTATTGCTTTATTTATTATGGCCACAGTTCATATAATATTAATATCAATAAAGAAATTTAAATGTTATTTTAATTTGATTATTATTATTGGGTTTTGTTTTTTTGTTTTGTTTTTGTTATCTTTTTATATGGTTTCTTTATTGCTAAATAAGTTTTAAAACTGAAATGATATATTGTAGCTTACTATAATAGCTGTGTTTACAAATGGACATATTGGAAAAAGAAAAAAAACCAAATATGATCATAATATTGTTTTTCAAATTAAATTATTAAGCAAATATTGATCATACTATTGGTAGGCTTTGCATAGACCATAAAGATTTGGGGGTTTTTGTTAATAATTTCTTCATTTTTATTTAAAACAAAAATTGTGTCATCTATGAACATTTTATTTTATACATTTTTGTTTTTTAATATGATGCTTGCTAAATATGTGTTTCTAACCCTTTTCAGATTAAATTAAACAAAAAATTCAAACAATTTTTTAAAATCCAAAGTGTCTTCTAAAATAAGTGATCCAATGAAAATATGTTATGCTTAATTTTAAATGTTTTGTTGTTGTGGGGTGGCGTGGATGGAAAATAATTTCAGGTTTTTTTTCAGATGCATAACATTAGCAAAGTTTATTGATAGTGTAACTATTATTGTGATCTAATGCTTCAACGTGAACAATATAAGAAATAAAAATTATTTTCTCCCAATGTAGCTCACATGTAATATTTAATATTTATATCCAGTGTCAGTACATAAATTATTACCTGATAATACTCTACAATTATTGTGAAGTAAAGCCTCATTTTGTATTGCATTATAATGTTATCACAGATGTATTAATGCATATTTCCTATGAATGTCCTTAACATGGATGAATTGATTCATTATCTGTTTATCTAATTGTGTTTCTAAACTTGCAGTATGTGAATAATATGGCAGTAACCATAATTGTACATTAAATGATCAGGTAAATGGATCCAGAATATTAGTACGTTACCTGATGATAAAGCTGGTATTTCATTTTTCTTTATTGATGATATATCACAGCTAATAATGGCATGCATGTCACTGTTATCCTTTCAATAAAATGATACAGATTATAATCACAAATACTAGATTTATTTTATATATGTATTTATGCATAGTGCAGATGGGGGTATGTTTTGCCATTTTCCATTTAAGACAACCCAAAGTCCAGGATGTCAAATCCAAACAAATTAATAGTGCATCCCAAAGTAACATCACCACCATAGGATGTTAAAGATCTGATAGGGTCTTACAATTTTCGTTTTAGAAGTGGACAGTTTATACCAGCTATGTCCAAGTGAAAATTAGATACAATTCTAGTACTAAACTAAAACACCTATATTAGATAAATGTAAAATAAGGATAATCTTACATTTTATGCAGTAATTAATGGTTGTCACAGATATTACTTCACCCTCCCCCCCCCAAAAAAAAAACCAACTATAATAATAAATATAAAATTAATAACTAAGACCCCACAAACAGGCAATGGTAGGGGCTTATAAGTTATATTATTGCAGTTATGACTAACCTGGAACTACAGTGACTTTAGTGTATGGCTAGAATTTTAGAAACAAGGTCACTAAGCAGTCCAGTCTCTTGACAACATGCCAGTTTTTAATATACAGGAACACAAACTGGCAGAATTGTTGTGCAGATACCTCCTCCGATAGCTTTTGGCTCCAGAAGTTCATGGATGATCTCATTTCTAGTGAAGTGACCTGCATCCTTTACATTTGGAGTAAATGTGACATCTTCTGCACTGACCTTTCCAACTAACATTTGCAAATACATTTCATCCTAAAAAAATAAGGAATTACTGTTATGATAGCATGCCTATACAAAATCATATAAAATACATTTTCTGATGATTGCTATCAATTAAATCAGTATTGCATTTGTAAGCTTTGCTATAAAATATTTCTAATTCCTACAAAGAAAATAACAAAGAGTAATTGGACAACCTACCCATTGTCCACCTCTGTTTTTAATATTATTAAATCTTAATTCATTGAGATAATACAAAAAAAACCCAGCCACAATAGTTCCTATCTTTGCCAGTTGCATGCAGCACTTAAATTTATGAAAATCTCTATGAGTATCCAAGAAATTCACTATGCCAACCAAAATTCAGACTTTTATTCAGATCATTATTGTGGATCTTGTATTACTTACGTTTCAAGTTTTTGTTTATTTTATTAGTATTATTTTCTTTTTGATTGTGGATGCTAAAAACCTTCAAATCATGTTTAAAGTGGATAATGCTTTGATAGAATCTTACCTCATTTAATTTCTATATTGCATCTTGTTTTTACTTAAGCTAGACATACTTCTTGTGTCATAAGTGATTTTCAATATTTTTTGGCTTTCCATCAATGACTTTGTATAAAAGTTATCAAAAACAACAACAGAAGGCAATCTGCTACATTACTAACATGCATGGTAATAAATTGTTAATTTTGTTATGTTCTGATTTTATTATAACTTTAAATTTAGAGGTGTACATTTTAGTTAATTTTGTCAAATATGTTATCAAATATTCATTTATGAAAGACAAACTGAAAAGATTCCTCAGTATATGTTATTTATTTTGCACACAAAAATATACATTCCAAACAGCCAAAAATATACATTCCAAACATTTTATTCATAAATGGCAAGTTATTTCATTTACCAAGATGGTAATTATGTTTTAACTTGAGAACCAGAGCAAAGAATAGTTAACATGAAAAATATCCCCAGAAGAAGTTTAATAAAAAATAAAATAAAAAATACTACTGAAATCTTAGGCTGAATAGAAATAAATGGTTAAGTATTACATAATGGTTATCAATAGACAAATGAATCAGAATAAATCTAAAAAGAAAATACAATACCTTGGTTTTCAACCAGTTCCTTGCTTGAACAAATTGTTAGGTTATAAAAATGTTTCAATTATTGAACATAAACTTAGTTCTCAAACAAAAGGCAGCCTAGGTAATATTTTCATATGAGGAAGATGTTCCTAGGTCACTAAATGTAGAAATGTGGAAAATCGGTATGGTTACAAAGCTGTCTTACTTCAGTAACATTTTAAAATGCTGACAGAAATGAACCTTGCTGGACAGGCTTTTAGTGAAAATGAAGTCCAAAAGTCTGAAGCAGATTCTAGTGGTATAAACGGCCAGACATGAGAAACAAACCTAGGAGTTTCCTGATGCTTTTGTGCAAACTGACTCACCTTTCAACCAGTAACATCCCATCTCCTCTCCTACTAGCACTGTCAGCAACGTTTTTGTTTGTATTTTTATGCAGGTTTAAATAAGCAATAATTGTTACTTAAAAATGCTTTATAATGCATAATAAATATTCTCATGAAAAAACAACACATTTTTGTAAAATCCAAATTTATTTAGTAAACTTTGTATCATAAGCAGACAATGAAAATGAATGCATTTACCAAAGAAAAGGTGTATTTCATTTATTTCTTCAAACTTCTAATGTTTTTATAATACTGCTTGGGACAATTATTTTTTCAAAAAAAAACCCTTCACTAACTGATTTATGTTTTAATTCCTAAAAATATTTTCACACACAAAACACTTAAATCAAAATGCTTGAAAATGATTTTTATATGCAAATAAAGGAAAAATTATTAGAACATAAACAATATAAACTGTTTAGAACAAATACACACACATATATATATATATATACACAGTAATCTAAATATCTGGTGCTATAAAATTATTTTTAAAATACTAATATTCACCACATCTGAAATGAAATGATCTTGCTTTATTTCTATAGTTCTTCTGTATTTGAGTAAGCACTAAAATGTTTAGATTTATTAGATATTCCTCTCTGAATGGATTGTGTATGAAGCTACCAGAAGCTAGTGACCTAATTTAAGCTCTAGTATGTATATGGAACATACATACATCTGTTGGTATGCATCTTTTTACATGTGTATTGAAAGTGGCAGATGTCAAAAGATCAGTAAAACTAGAAAGGTAATGTTCTTTTACGTTATAGGTCAGTTAAACATTTCCTTCTTTTTTTTTTCAGCTCCTTTGTTTTCTTGTCAACCTTATAATTTTGTCAAACCATAGCTGGTTATCTTGCTCTCATGTTTCAAACAACACAACATATTCATCTTTCAATTCGTTCTTTGTTCATCTCAACACTATCTTTTATCAAACTCTAATTTAAATAACACAGCCAATAAAGTAAATAATAAGCATATCAGTGAAGTCTTGTTAATTCTTCAATCATTTTCACCAGGTCATCAACAGTGGCCTCCCTTTTCATACCACTCCCATCATCGATCTATAACAAAAACAAAGATAAAGCAAAAACTGTAACATTTAAAATATTCAGTGTTCTTTTTCCCCTAAACGTTCATCAGGATTCACCAATCATAATATTATGGGGATAAAAAAAATATATATGAATGGAGTTAAGTAATCTTATAATCTTTAAAAATTCCTAAAATTTGTTTTATAAAGGCCTAAATGTTGATTTACCTGTAAACCTTGCACAACTTCCTGCATTTTGCTTCGATTCAAATCGAGGTAACTCTCTATGAGATCACCATCAATGAAGCCTGAAGACAACTCAGTTTTCCTTTCATTGTGAAATGATCGCCACCTTTTGTTTGTTAAAGAATTTCATATTCCTGTTTCATGCATAGATGAGCATCTAGGCATTCAATTCACATAGAGGCCTACATCAACTAATCATACAAAATGAAAACTAATTTTCAATATCAGAAACTAAACATATAAAACAAATTTTTAAAATTTGACAAAAAATTTCTTTCTTACCTATAGAAGAAATTAAAATTGACATAAAAAAAAAAAAAATTAATACAATACCATATCCTTATAAAAATATAATTAAAATACAAAACATTTTTTTTTTCAACTTGCCAAATTAGCACTTATAAGTTACATATAAAAACAACTTAGATAACAAAAATTTATCCCCTGTAATTATTTAATTAAAGGTGTAAAAAATAACAGAAGAAAACTGAAGTATTTATCAAATGGTGAAGATTAATTGTTTTTCAATTGATAAAGGATACACCTGATGTTCAATTTTGCCAACACTTTTGATAACCTTTGCTAATCGCACCTCCACATCTTTCAGAAATGTGTAGAAGTCTTGTGGTAGCTGGGCTACCATACCTGGAAATTAATAAAATATTTAAAAATTTATTAGACTATCCAGGAAAAAAATAATTAAACAGCAGATTTGTTTTTTATTTGTATTATTAAAATGTTCTGATCATGCTATTTGAATGAACTGAATATCAGCTTAAAAAGACTTAAGTTTTGTATAAATAATTATTTTATATAACTCTCTTTTGAGAGGAAAGCCGATAAATCAGAAGTGACATTTTAAGGCACAGAAATATTTAAAATGTCAATCAATAATAAGGAATTTGAATGTTACAATTTTTTTAAATGATTAATATGTATTTAGAAATTAAAAAGATTCATAATTGATTAATTTTGTAAGCAGCTGATTGTATATTTAAAAATCAGAGATAAAATATGGATGATCAATATTACCAATAGCACCATTGCATGTTCCATATAATACTGATCCTTGTATAGGGGTATTATTCTCACCCGCATGCTGCATCACTAGTGATCCTATACAAAAACAAATTATAACAAAAAGTTTATACTGTTAAATAAACAGAATTTAGTTCTTAAAGCTGGAACAGTAACTTCTAAAATACTTTTTGAGAATTACATAACATAAGGGTTTGATAACAGGTCAACTCACATGAATAAACAATTTTTCTTGTTTAAAGTGTAACCTTTCACACATAGACACACACAAAATAAGAAAAAAGAAAGAAAAGAAAAATTGAAAGAAAGAAGAATAATATAAAAATAATATTGTATATGCAACTAATTTTCAATAGCTAAATAGTCATTATTTAGTGTTCATTTCTATCAGTAAATTAATTCATGAATATTCCATATTTTTTGATGAATGTTATTACATTTTTGCTGTTGATATATAACAATTCATACCAATAATAGTATACTAGCATTCTGAAATCTATTTCAACATACACTGACATGTTGTTTTAATTCTGGAGTCACTAATTTTATCTGAAACTGAATGGAGTCTCTGCTCAAGAATAATCTCATCCCCTACTAGGTGTAAGAAGTGGCTTTTATCCCCAATATCAAATATAGATATTTCAGGTTTACCATGTCTGAAAATGTTCACAAATTCTCCAAGGTGGAACAGGCCAACTTCCTGAAGCTGTTGTCTTTCTTCATCCGTCGTTGAAGCACTATTAAAACAAAACATATACAGTTCTAAAAAATTTAAATCTAACATAAGAGTATTCAACCAATATCACAATAATTCAAAAAAATACAAAACATTTAATATACAGCCAACTGATAATATTATAGCAGTAATAAATTAGTTTAAGAATAAAGAAAGAAATATTTTTATAAATAAATGCTTTTCTCTAAAATAACATTCAAAAACCAGAAATCAACAAATATTTTTACAAGTTATACCTATCTTTCTGACATGTGAAAAGATTGAAGGAATTTTCAGCTCCAAGGAAGTTGTCATCATCCAATATTTCAATAGCTGTCATCCAGCTTGGGTTGCAGTCTCTTGCAATCTGAAATCAAAAACTTTATTTTATCTCATGGCAATTAATAAAATATTAATAAATATAATCCTATCTCTGATATATTAAACAAACAAGAAAAGCAGAATATTGATATTTTAACAATGGCATAATACAAGTTATTTTTTTTCCATTAACAAACTATTTTTTGAAAATAAAGATTTTTCAAAAGGCACATGAAACTGTAGAATTATCAAAAACATTCTTAAATCATCCATTAAGTCTTCCAGATTTTTTACAAATGACCCCTAATAAAAGATGTGAGGTTTGTAACTGAAATTAGCAAATTTTATTAGCAAAACAGTTTTGTAAACAACAAACAGTGAGGCCAAATGGTAAAATGCTATACAGAAGACATTCTGCTGATAGAGAGTTCAAAAATATTTAATGACTGAATTGCTGATATTATTAGTAAAGAAAAAAATCACTGTATATTTTTAAATGAAATTATTTTATTTGAAAAAATGATTTGAAATATTCATTTCTAAAATCTAAATTTTGATCAAATAATCTGAGATATCTAATTTTAATTCAAATAACTAATTAATTGCTAGTTATTTCTATAAGAAAACAAAGTATTAGTAATGAAACAATAAAAGACATAAAACAGGGTAATGCTTCACACCAGAAAGTTATTGGTTATAATCTATTACCTACACTAGATTTGCAGATGATAGATATTATACAAAAGTTCTTGTTGGTTAATCTTATTTTCCGATGAACCATTTACTATAAAATGCTAACCTCTTCAAAGGCTCCTTCCAACGGTTTGTAAGCCAACAGATTAATAGACCTCATTAGATCTCCAACCAAAACAAAGTCGCCTTTTGTTTTCAGATACAGAGCAATGATGTTGTTGAAATTACTGCACTCAATTCTCAATTCTTTCTCTGCTGTCCACTCAAACAAACGAACCTTAAACAGAAGTTCAACAGAAAAAAAATCATAGCAGAAATTGACTTTACTGTTCAAGTATGTCAGGTATGTTCCTATTGATATAAAATTTCATGTTTTCTGCCAAATATTAAATTAAAATTAAAATGTTTCCCCAACTTATCTTTGTTTGTTTACACTAATGATCAGATTACATAATCATTTTTTTATCCTAAAAAGTTACAATTTTGATATAAAGATATTTAAAATATTTTGAAATTGTCAAATGTGATAAAATACTCTTTTTTTTTTTTTCTTTCAAAGTCCTAGATCTAAGTAGCAGTAATCAATTAGTCAAGCCCATCAATGTATGAAATGTGCAAATATGTGGGTTTTAACCTTATAACTCAGGAGATAAAGATTTGCTCCAGAATTGTGTTGTTTGTTTAACCAGGAGTTATTCAGTCAATCTGTAATGAGCCAAAACCTGTGTATATATGCGTTTCGGTGCAGCTATTTTTAAAACCCTTAGAAAGTAATAATATGAGCTTTCTTTCGATAGTAAATTTCTTTTTTTCCATTTTTGCTACCTATGTTTTTCTTGAAAAAACTGACATCAACGTCAAATTACAATATTTTGCTATGTAGTTACTGTTCAACCTATTTTTGAATGGTATGCAAAACGAAAAGGTCTCGGTGGTAATTAAACTTTCCTATGTAACATCTGCTACCATCAGCTGACATTTAAAATGGTTTCAAGCACATTATGTCTTATCAATGAAGTCTATCTCAATTATCGACTTGCATTACCAAAGTGTTTGTAACCTACTTCAGAAGTCACATAGTTAAATGAATGAATCTGCATTAGCTGTCTCGACAGAACACTTTTAATAATAATAATAATAATAAAAATTGCACACACTCACAAAAACTGGTAATAATTGTTCTCTTTGGGGTGTTAGTTTACAGAGGATGCTATATATCTTGAGCACAGCATGTCTTGCACTAAATGTTTGAAATTTCATTTAATGACAGAACTGTTTAGTCTTAAAAATATTAAGCAAATAATTATGGCTATTTATGTGTTTTACTATATGGATTTTTGTCTGTATAAGTTACTTTTGCCTTTGTTTTGTGTCTAAAGGATCATATCAACAAGCAGAATACAATGATACTGTTAAACAAAGTACAACTGATCTTTATGAGAGTTCTTTAAGGCTTTTAAATCCAAGACAACACTGAATGATAGAATGTCAAAACTTTTGTTTCATGCAAATGTATGAAGATCTGTCATTGAATGTATTGTCAACAAATGAATTGTTTATTAATCAATTTGTTTGAAAATGGCTAATATAAAGTTTGCTGATCCTGCTGCACTGCCATCAATACTCAAAAGGTTGTATCTCAAAAACCAAGCAAGATACATGAATAAATTTTATTTATCTAACGTTATAATGAAAAAGGATATAAATTTTTAAAATTGGCTGACAATATTAAATTACAAGGATCCTACTTTTAAGAACTGGTGTCTGAAAATAAACAAGTTAAAAAATCTCCAATCACATTTTTGAAAAACCCACAAGAGGAGATCCAAACAGTTCTATCTGGCTCTAAAACAAAGTTTAATACAGAAATAATATTTGTCAACAGATAGATTTTAAACTTTATTATTGTTTTTTTTTTCTCCCGTATCGCAAAATTATCCAGGTCTTATGGCACTCCAGTGTGGAATCTCTGAGCATGGTTTATCAATAGTGTTTTGTTGATTATCTCTAATTTCCATCTTGACCTCTGGCACACACTGTTCTTTTCCAGCCATTCCGTAACACTGTAATGAATTCTGATTTACAATGCACACTGAGTAACTACTGACAATTAATTACCTTTAATGAATAAATTTAAGAAATTTACACTGTCTATAATACTAAAAAGAAAGTGATTACTTACAGTACTGTTAATGCTAGCCAACAACTTCCCATTAAATTCTGCCAAACTGTAAGCAGCACCTTTGATTTCTTTTTCTCCAATCTGAATTAATTTGCCTGATAAATGCAAAATATTGACATGGAAATAGTACAATGTATTTTAAATCACTTAGTTTTAATGTTTTAATTTTGATTAAATATTCCAGTTCTTTATTAGGGGGACACATGTGGTGAAAATAAAAAACTTGATGGAAATAATCACCTTCTGTTACCATAAAAAAATTAGTACTAGTTTATTTAATATTATAGTCTTTGTTTACATGCTTCAGAAGAAAAAAAAAAAAAAAAAATGAATATGTTTTTCATTCGTAATGTTGTATAGAAAGTGGTGTAAAGGTTATCTGAAAAGATTTTTTTTTTTAAAACGATGATCAGTATAAAAACAGACATTTTTAATGAATGGTAAAGATATTTAACCAATATGCAGGTACTGGCAGGCACATTTTTTTCTGACTTTAATTTAACATAATGTGCAAAAACATTAGTACATAATGAAAGCTGTAGCAAAAAGAATGAAAACACACACAAAATTATTATTATCTCCAGTGGTTCAAAAGATATATGGTCAGTTTGCAGCCCTATTTTGGCTAATTAGCAGAAAGGGCAACTTTGGCCAACTGTAGTTTGAAAAGTAATTGACATAAAAGGCTGAAAATGATGGGACCTGTATGTTTGTATATGTGTTCTTAATAACATGCTAAACATGCCAAAATCTTCAAAATGACATACAGCAGAATGACTAACAGTGCAAACAGACACTGTGGTTTCAGTTTTTGTCTTATTTGACAGATTCAATTTATGAACAATTTATCAAGATCTTTCAAATAACATACTTGAATCTAACATTTTTAATAAAAGCCAAGCCCATAAAAAAAAAAATTACTGTTCAATTTATATAGAACAGCACAACTTTATTTACATAAGCAGCTTGAATTTTCACTCTATTAAATAATTAGTAATAATGAGTTAAGATACTATGATGTGTATATATATATATATATATACAGGGTGTCCCAGAAGTCACGCACCATGAAGATTTTCATTTAGATACATATGAATAACATTTTTATTAATAATAATCATAACAAATGCTCAAACTGCTTGCCCTCTGCATTGATACATACTTCAATTCTCTTTATAAAACTGTTTTTTACTCTGTAATATAAAAAAAATAAAATATATACATGTATATGGTGCGCGACTTCTGGGACACCCTGTATATATATATATATATATATATATATAAAAGGTTTACAAGCATTTGATGTTTAACCATAATCCTCTGCAATTCATAAACTCAGCTAATCCTTGGAGCGTACTCCAGAAAGGTGCTGCAGGTATTAATTAGGGCCAATAAAATTTATGTAATCATGAGACTAGAGACAGTTAAAGACACAGGTGTTATAAGTCTGTCATTTGAAGCAGACATAAAATAATTTTCCCAGTTCTGTACTTTCTGTGATTTGACAGCAAACAAAAATTAACATCTGATAATTGTTGAAATTTTCTCTGATAGAGCTTATCAGCAAGCAAAAATGTTTTAAAACTGATCAATTTATGATTTCATATTTTTTTAAAAAGTGGTTAGATTTTTATTCAGCATTCCATTAATACCTCTGAATATACTGTTGTATTATGTAGTATATAGTTTGTTATGTTTATGATTCTTAATTCGCAATTTATCTCAAGAATTTTGAAAGCAAAATAATTAATGACTTTAAACAGAAGATAGTAATCAGCATAACAATGTTAATTTGTTTATTTCAGAACATGATATCGCTACGCATGTTCTATAATGTATACACTAAAAGTAGGAACAATGAAGAAAAACACATAGCCAACAAATTATTAAAAATATAAACACCATATAAATATAATCATTTTAAACAGCATCAGATCTTTCTAGCTGTAAATAAAATCTACAGTGATTTCGGTCTGTAGAAAACAAAACTTAATGTTGATTTCACTAAGCACATACTACTTTCAAACGCTGAACTTCTTGTCGCCAAAAAAGACACACCGTAATGTCACACATTGTTTGAAAGGTAATTGAATGATCTTTCATTTAATCCCATGAACATAGGTTTTATTTTCAGCTAGTTTTTTTCAAAATTGGTTTGCAGGCATGAAAAAGTACATTTTTGGACACCACTTCTGATATAAGCTATTGCCAGCGATGACATGCACATGGTTAGAAAGATTGAACTTTGACCCTCCTAGCTCTGCTAAAAATAACATTGAAGCCAGTTTGGTGAAAACAAGCCAGGTGTTTGTACAGCGACCCTATTTTAGGATTTTTTAACTCTATGCTGTTCATTGCTGACCATGGGCACCTAACTGCATTTACCCCTACCGCATTTAACACTCTCGTACAAAGAACTGTTTTAACATATAACAAGAACAGCGACACCATTCAAAAACCCACATAATAATGATTATTTCCATATATTTGTTTTTTATGGTTGGATTTATAAATGGATTTGGGAGGGGACGAAAATGGACAAAATCTGAACTTTCAACAGCTTCGACCAATTATATCAGCTAGGCTGCCAGCACCGACAATATTTTAAAAAAACTAAAAAAACAACAACTCCAAACTGTTACCATCATTATAATGAAAGACAACAATTCTTCCCTGCTTTGGTTCTGCTTCATCTGGATGTACTATGGCAGTGCCCACTATGTAATACGAATTTGGATCATCTGCTAGTTTGGCTGATATTAAACTGGTGGCACATTCATTGAACATTAACTGATGAGCATGTAAAACTGAAAAGCAAAAACAAAAATTAATAGTATATAAATTAAAAAAATAATAAAGGAATGACAGACAGACAGATAAACAAACAAAAATTAATTCCAAAATGTACCACATCAATAATATGCAATACATCAGAAATTATTTATAAACAGATTTTTGGATATTTTATTATATTTATGACCAAACACTAAAAAATAAAGTTTTATTTACATATTTATGAAATGTTAATTTTACCTACAGATTTCAATTGTTACTGGTATATGATTTATATGTTATATCTTAAATTGAAACATTATAAAATTCTCCATCTTATTAAATGTTTGAAACATTTACATGACTATGTTGCTGTACAAACACAAGCTTTAACAAACCTTCAAATGTGTGTTGATCTACAATAAGTAAAGAGTGAACTTCAACCTCATCTCCGTATGTATGTTCCATCGTGTTTGAACTTCCTGGCAGCAGTTTAGCATTGGAGCTGCTGCTGATGTTGGCTGCATGTGTACTTGCACTAGCTCGTGTTGCAGTTGTTGTGTTATTGTCCTGTATATCAGTTCTGCAGGATATCACACCAAATGTCTGCGTTGATTCTTGATATGCAATTCTCCTAGAACATAAATAAAATGTTATTGGATTTTCAATGATAAATACTTATGAGATACTAGTAAGTTATTTTGTATATAATTTTTATAGAGATAAAGAATATAAAGCAGTCAATAAAAGAATCTGACAAAAACATACTATGATTAACATTAACTAGACATTACCAAGAAAATATGTGGAAATCATTGTTATTTTACAATAAAGAGGTTAGTAATTTTCATTAAAATAATGAAACTAACCTTGGTGATTCTCCAAGTGGTATAGCTCTGATGTGCAATTTCTGTATTTCATCAATGGTACCAATTATTAGGGTACTGTCATTTGCTAATGCCAAACTAAAGGAAAAAACAGGATGATCAAAATAAACACACTGTTTTTATCTTTAATTAGCACATTTTAATTCATCTAAGTGTGTTCTTCTCATGTAACAATCTAAATTTTGCAATGTATGTATTATCAACTGCACCATACACAATATATATAAATCAACAAACATCTGGTAATGTTTTGTGATTACAGTTTGAAAATGTTTTGGACAAATATTAATTATACAATAAATTTAGGATATATAAATATCAAAATGGTATCTCCCGTATTTTACCTGTCAGGATACCCATCAGAGTTGAGTGGACACATGTGGTTAACTTCCTTTAAGTTGACATTAGAGAATACAAGCTTGTGGTTGCTAGAGTATATGACAGTGGGGCGGTCAGAACAAGCAAAAATATTCATAGTTGACAAGGACTTGAATGTACGCAGAACTGTTGGCTGTGTGCCCAGTGTCACTTTCTTCTTGTCTGACAAATAACCTGAAGAAGAAAACAATTTTCTAAATGTTATTAAATACTTTTATATTAAACTATTGTGTGTATTTAATACAATGCATTAAAAAATTCTGTCAACTGCAATAAGTTTTACTATTCCCATTAACTTTAATTTTAAAATGTTTTAATCAGTAAGGAATTTGGCATTTATAAGCTATTTTGGGAATTTTCAGAATACCATAGCTTGGACTTTCAAATATGATTAAAATATGGTGACATCCACACACTACTACCTGGAAATCTACTTAATATTTAGTAAAATAAACAAGTAAAATTTTGAAATGGCCCAAATGATTATTTTAACAACAACAACAAAAAAAACAAAAAATCCTTCTGCATTACTTGAAAACTTGAGGAACCAAAAAAAATATTTAATAGGAACATTTTGTTTTAGAATCAATATATGCATTTTGGCAGCAGATTTATTTTTAGGCCTATTCATGTAAATGTCATTGCAAATTTTAAATACATTTAAAAAAAAAAAATACACTAAAATGACATTTAAAAATAGGGATACCCTCAGCTTTTACAGGCTTTCTGTCAAATCTGTTTTAATAAATCAAGATAGCATTAAAAAAAAAAAAAAAAAATCTGGTCTGAGTACTCAAATACAAAGTTCATATTTAGCTTTCATGAGTCAAACTAGATGTCATCCCACTGTTGAAATAGCCTGTTGCCATTACAGAAATATGATCATAAGGCTTTGAGAATAAGATTACTAAACAAAAATACAAAAAAAAAAAAAAAACCAACATAATAAAATAAAATAAAATAAAATGAACATACCAAGAAAATTAAATATAAATTAGTTATAAATACATATAAAATAAAGCTCAATTATATACAGAATTAATTAAAGGAAATATCTATAACAAGAATATACCACCCAAAATATTTGCAAACAGTATTCTGTGATTATCTAGCAATCAACATCTACATAATATAACTAGAAATCTAAGCCTATTACGTAAACTGGTTTCCCTCGTTAACACCATACCCTAACACTACTGACAAACCAGGTTTCTGACATAACAGTTGGTTTTCATTTACAATGTAACAAAATTACCAGTTGTTAGATTCAGATTGAAGTAGAAAAGAGATCCATCTCCAAGAGCACAGAGCAAGTAATTAATGCCTTCAAATGTTGTCATCAAAATAGATCTTGGAATAATTTCTGAAAATATAAACAAATTATGTGATAAAGTTAAATCAAGTTTGAAGAAAATGTTATCATCATTTCTTTTATCTGAAAGACTATAGCAACAAATAAAGTCTTTAGAATATTCATTATCTGAAAATGTTAAGAAAAAAACACAAAATGAAATTCACCTCCTCCAAGCATTTCAACATGTAGACTTTCAAAAGTTGGCAGTCGATGGATTCTTGCTGATATATCTGTCCACAAGCCTACAGCACACATTTCTCCTCGTTCACTGCCTTCTTTCAGAGGACTAATGTCAACACAAGCTACTTCATGCTCCATTATGGTATGGCTGATATTTAACAAAGACAAAAAGTAAATTTTATTACTAAAAATCTGATTTACGCAATGTATGTTTAAGTGTACATCATTCTCTGTCTTCAGCTTTTAAATATATGTTTATTTAGTGTCAAATCAGTATATTAATATATTTGTTAAAACTTGATCACATCTTGATTACTAATTTTCCATGCCTTTTGGAATTTATTACTTTACTGTCATACTTGATCAGCAAAGTACAAATAAAATAATGACTTGGATAAACAATCTTTTCTTTAATCTATATGACCAAAATGCATTTTATATTTAATAAATAACACTTTATTAAAGCACTCACCTGATTTCTTTTATTTGTCCAGGTACTATTTCTAGATAGAAAACCTCACTACCAACAGCAATAACAGCCTGTGTTGTGTTGCAACTGGCCAAACTGATATTTTTACCATGTGGATGACACCACTCAGCAACTAATGTTTTTGTGTCACAGTTTAACAGACGTACAGAGGCTGGAGTAACCTATAAACACATATCAATGCAGAATTATGTTCCAAACAGTATCACAGAAATTGTCATGTAAAATGTAAAGAAAAAAAATTAAATCATTAAATATAAACAAGAGATTTTTATCTAAAATTAAAATTTAACACCCTTATTTCAACTCTTTAAAGAGTAAATATTTTCACTTCTGTATATAAATGAAAAAAATTTAATATTTGAATATATTAAACTGTGCCATTATGATTCTGGAACAAACACTGTTACTCTGATATTTCCAATAAAACAGACAAAAGATGCATCTGCACTGTCCTAAATGAAAATATAAACATTCAAGTAACATTCAATAAAAAAGAAATCCAGAACAAAAACAATTAAAAGAAATGGAATCAAAACAGAAAAAAAACAAAAAAAAACACCAATAAAAATATTTACCTGAATCAACTGGTTCCCAATCACACTGCCACAAAAAAATGTTTGTTGATCTCCATCAAATCCAGCCATTTCTGTTTCCTCAACTTCTTCACCACTCAACATCAATAGTCTAAAACAGTAGAATTTACATATTAAGAAATTATATTTTTATATACACAAACCCCCCCCAAATCCCCCCAACAACAATAAATAAAAAACAAAAATAATAAATAAATAATACAATAAAATTAGAACTATATTTTGATAAGATGACATTCATAAGAAATCATACATTTTAAATTATGTTAAAAAAAGGAAAAGAAAAGAAGAAATTTACCTGCTCTGTCCAACAAATGAGAGAACAAGCATATTGTCATATTTTGGTGAATTTACCCTCAGTGGCCAAATACCTGAAAAAGCAAGAAAACCAAGTTAAGTTAAACGAATTTGTAATACAGTAGTAGCAAAAATAAGAGTATCTTTAATATGAGGAAATAGCCTTTATCATAAATGATTGGCAATAAGCCAAGGGTTCAGAAGACACTTGTTATCAGCAAGTAGGTGATAAGCTTATTCAGAAGCAGATGATTCAGATTTCTTTCACAAAAGGACAGTGAAGCAGTAATTAAATCAACAGGAAAAGACAGTCATGTCCTGATAAGTTAGTACTCTAGTACACTGTTATTGTTATGAACAACAAAATTTAAAAATTGTAATAAAGTTCATTAAGAAATACTGAATATATACATGTATTAATTTACATAATAATGAAGACTTACTAATGGCTATTCAGCCCTTTGAAAGCAGGCAATTTTTGCCAATCAAACACCTTATGTTTGAAAAAGAAGTCAGCTTTAATCTAAGCTTTATATCCATGTATTTCATGAGTGAAACAGACTGTAATTATTCAAGTTACCATCAAAAAGTTTTTTCACATTTATTTATTAGAAGTTGTCACTGAGCTTATTTTCTATGCAGTAAGTTTAGGTTTCTTCTTTTTGTTTTTGTTTTTTTTAAGTGTTTTTTTTGTTTTTTGTTTTTTTTTAAATATTATTACCATTATTTTAATTAGTTAATTTATTATGATAATGAGGTGGGCTTATTAATGGATATGGGCTCTTTTATGTTTGTGAAACTATCCAGGTTGGCTTATTTCTAATCAATTATGATACTGTCAGTTATGAATACTCTGTCAACATGTCAAAAATGTCCTCATTTTAAGAAACAAAACGTAGAAGTTCACAAAAATTAATCTATGTATTCTGAATTACATTTCTGTACAATAAAACAAAATTACAGATCTATTTTAACAAGACAAAAATGAGTAAAACAGTAATAGCAAAATTTACCTTTTATTCCAGGTAAATCAATACTAGCATGCTCATGGATACCAATGCCATTACGGATAATTCTCAGAGAACCTTCTTTATAAGCACCAGAACATGTAACAAGCTGCAGAAGAGATTTTCAAAACAATTTTAAAACCAATAAACCAGTAAGTAAAATAAATGTAAATATTATTTTTTACAAAAAACATGAAGTCCTTTTTTACCGAATTCTTTAATTATTCAGTTAATTTTAAAATACCTGTCCTTGTCCCTGTCTTTCAAGATCCACAACACACATATCTACAATAGGCCCAAGATTTGTGAAGGTCTCCATAATCTGCACATATGAACCACTGTCATCTTTATCTGTATTCAACTGAAAGCAATAAAATTAGTAAAATATAATCATAAATTATGTGAAAAGTAAGTCTCAAATAAAAGCCATTCTAGTTGCAGTTGCTTTTGATATATTCTCTCCTGATATTTTATGCTATGACAAGAATTGTGACCATTCTTATATACTTAGTCAAACTTGTATTAAAAAAAAAACCAGTCAGCTACCAACAGAAATTGGCCATTAAGGACGTGTGGCCTTTATATAGAAATCCCAAAATATTCAATCAAAAATCTAACATTTTTCACAGTTTCGCTGTTTTCTATTGTAACAGTTTGATTTCCTTTGTTGATTCCAATATCCTCAAGAAACTAAAAACACCATAAATAATGAAAGAACAAGTAACTGTATTTATTAAAAGAGATTAGTATGTTTGCCTCCATATCATTTAATATAATAAAATAAAAATAAATCAAGCAATATTCAGCTGTTCAAGTTTTAAAACTCTCTAGATTGAAATGCATTAGTCACAAAATTATGCACCATAAAATATTTCACAAATGTTCAGGTTTTATTAGTTTGTTACATTTGATACATTTCCTATTAGTAACTTTAAATCTGACACATCACAAATAGTGAGTCACTGATTTAGCACAATTTCATCTCAGTTTTAAAATATTGTCTATAGCATAAGACTCAATCCAAATTATCTTTATAGCACAAACAATCTTTCTCAGACTTCCTGACAATTTCTCAAATTTGAAAGCAATATCTGAATATTATCACATATTCTTGCAATATTTTATCATTATTCTAAATTGGTTAATAATCAATAAATAAAAAATATTAACTATTCAACTGCAATATGGTACTAAAATATGGGATAAAATGAACCTTAACAAGCTGGGAATCCCCAAGTCTTGATGAGATGAAAACAACTCCATTGTCTAAATATGTGATGCACTCAGCAATAGTTGTCTGAAAACAGAATAAAACAATAATACCATTCAAATATCTTTATTTATTCATCGTACATGTAAGTGAAATTTAGCTAATCCACTGAAATAAGTACTGTGACATTTTTTCCAAGAATACTGGAGAAAAGTTAATGATTACCGTGTACAGATTTGATGAATTATAAATATTAAGTATGAATTAGGAGAAATTACCTCTCCCAGATATTCCACTTTGAGATCTTTTACTGTCACAGATCCATCCATTTTTTCCTCTTTTTCTAATAACAGCATAAACAACCTTCCCGCCATGTCACCAAGTAGGAATCTTGAACCATTTGCATCAACTTTGCCGTAACATGTCAAGGCATTTTGCTAAGAAAGAAAAGAAAAAAAGAATTCTGTTTTTTAATCTGTTTGGTCCATACCTTAGTTGTTTTGGCCTTTTTTTAAATTTCTGGTTTTTGGAATGATTTTTTTATATATACAATTGTGAATTTTTGTTTTGTTTTTTTGTTGTTGTTGCTATTTACGGTTTTTTTCGCACAGAAACAATCTTCACTAAAACATTATATCCTCTATCAGTTCAAAACAACCATACCCTTTCCATATTGTTCCAAAGTTCGCCATTAAAAACAATTATTCAATGCCAGCAAAATGGAGAAAATGTGGAATTTATCACCAGAGCAATGGAAATGTCCAAGCTTAATTAATGTAATTTATATAAATTCATCACATCTACATTTTTTTTAAATTCTTCATCATATGGCTTAGTATTATTATTTTTTGGTTATTACAGACCTCTACATTTTAACTCACTTTTATTGCTGGTGGTGCAATTGGAATGAAATTGTCCCCCTTGTGATAGGTTATTGATTCCTGACCAATGATAAGGGCACCACCAATAGGATCTGGAACTATAGCATAATTTCCAACCAAATAGAAACAACATAAAAAAAAAATAATAATAAATAAATAAACAAATAATAATTTGTCAATTTTTATTACAGGTATTAAAATGACAATCATCATTGCTTAACCATCAAATGATAATTTTCATTTCTCAAATACAAAATTACAGAGATATATGGAGCTATTCTAATGTATTCATCTTGTGAAATACAGTTAGGTATAACAAACTAATAGTAAGAAGACTATATTCCTTACATACGTTTTTAAATTTCTTTTTGAAAAAATTCACTTACCTGCTATAACCATACAGGCTTCAGTTTCAACATTGTCCTGTTTCCATGGACCTTTCTGAAATTCTTTGTCTCTTAAGGAAATTTCATAAGTTTTAACATGTCGCCCATGCTGATCCTGCAAGTAACTCATTTTTTAACAAAAATAATATTTAAATAACTCATAACATACTTCAAAATATTCACATACTTTTTTCACATGATATATAAAATTTAAAAAAATACCGTTTGATAGCAGATAATAAAATAAATGGTTTCATTTTACCTGGTGAACCAAAATGACTGTAGGAGCTTGGCAACCATGTAAGAACTGCATATCAATGACCATCAGTTCTTCAAGTCTGTCAAAATTAATGTTATCAGAATAAATGATACAACAAATTACTTTAGTGGAATAGGATTAAGAAGAGACGCTTTGGTGAAATCATTTTTTTTTTTTAAATTCTTTACAGTTTTGGTTGAAATTTTAACACAGTGCCAATTACACATTAAGAAATAGAAAAACTCAGAGAAAATACTGAAATCAGAAATGGCCCAGACTGTGGTGATTTCATTTGTGTCAGCTCAAAATCAGGATCTCCATAATGATAGATCAAATGCATTCAAACTTTAAGTAAATAGTTAAAATGCACATGCATGTTATAACAGAAGACAATAGTTTTTTTTAAATAGTTCTTACAAAATCATAAACAAATAATGGACATTTTGTATCAAATTGTTTTTTGCTTGTTTTTTCATCAGTATTACTCTGATAAAACATTAGGAATGGTTTTAGATGAACATCTCAAAATGTCAAACGATTTTGTTGGTAATTTGCTGAGATCTATGCAAAACAAGAAGACGGTTAGTTCAGGGAGAAACATGCAACTCTGAAAATCAAAGTTAAAGTTTGACAGTATTATTGTCTAATTTTTTTTGTCATTGCCTCCTGACAGCGTTATTGCTGATCTTTTTTTTCATCTTACATTTTATCTGTGTAAATGTGTCTAAAATCACAATAAAAGAGCTAATCAATGGTTACAAATAAACATTGAGGCATGGGTTTGCAGTCATGGGACACATTTCAGTCAGTTATTATCACCTATTCAGTGCTGTCTCAGTTGACAGTTTTCAGACAGCACTGCCAGTTTTTGAAGTTGACAATTCAAGGAAATGCTAATTTTTTTTTTTTTTTAACTGGTTGTACCATCATGCAGTGTGAACTGCAAGCAGATTTCTCAAATAAAGTAAACACTTGTTAAAAATCAAAAGTTTGATCATTTTTGTTTGATTTTATAATAATAATAATAATAATAAAAAATAATAATAATAAAATTCCAAGTAAAATTAATAAATTTTCTAATGAAAACAGAAACTCCAGTTTATCCACTAGAAATGCTAGTGCCTGTCGCATAGCTTCAACAAAATCTGATGATACATTCCTTTATAATTTCCATATGCAGTTTAAGAGTATTCCAGTAACAGATTTTGTTATTATGATTTTTTTCCTCCTTTAATTATTTCCTTACCTAATGTTAAATGCTTTCAATTCCTTATTATCTCTGTCAAGGGGGATAACTTTGAACAAGCCATCATACAGGCGTAAACCAATGACACGACACAGAGGGTCCACAATACCAATGATTCCTGTCATCGATGGACGTCCAATACGATCCTGAAAGAAACCAAATCTTTTTTTTTAAAACATGTCTATTTGGTGACTTTCAAAAGATTTTATAACCCCTCCCCCCCCCAAAAAAAAAAAAATAATTAAAAATTAACAAAAATCCTCTCAGAAACTGGACATTGCATATTATTTTGTATGGTAATCAGAATTTCTTTTTTGAAAAACCCAGAATGATAAAAATAAATATCATAATTTAACTAATATTGATAGTTTGTTCTCAAAGATAAAGAATGAGCCATTGCAGTCTTACAAAAGAAAAAGAAACACCATAAAAACCATTTATAACGTTATATGGCTATCAGTGCATTCAGATTTTGAATCTATCATTTCTACATTATCTTATAATCATGATAATTATTCGACTATTTATGAATAAACAGTTTAACTAATTTATTTGTGCTTATTCTGTTTTATTTAAAACAAGTTCAATAATTCCTCCAAAACAAATTTGCGAACTGAAAGTAAACTGACATTGTAATGACTATGGCATTGTTATGAAGAATTAAAACTGTAAAACATCTTTAAAAAATAATATTGTGAGTAGAACTATTTTGTTAATCATTTAAACTAAAAGAAATTAAAAACGTAACAACTGCTTGGCATAGGATTATCACATTTATGATGATGTGATTATATTAATAACAATATAGTTGTTCCACATGAAACATCAGCTATAAAAGGAGGTCACACTATCTGAAAAACACATACACTGAAACACTAACTGGCTAAAGGGTGTCATGTCTGCAAACCCATGCTTCTTTTTTTTTTACCTGTCATCATTGTTAATCAGATTTGATCAGCAAATAAAATGTCAGACCATAAGGAAAAACATAGTTAATTTTATGAAAAGGTCTGAGAAGTTACTAGTAAAGATCAATTTCAATGCACTTGGGAAACACTGAGAAAACATATTTGTCAGATTTTTACTTCTCTTTTCTCAATTTCATGTTTTTCACTGAAATGTCTTTTCTATTTGCATAGATCTCAAAAAATGTCCAATAGAATTTTTTTGACATTGTCATATGTTCTTCATAACAGAATTCCCCATGGTAAGACAGAGCAATAATGTATAACTGATATTGCGTCAAAAATTTCACAAAACTTGGTAAGATATTTTTAAAAATATATTTCATCAGAACATATTCCCTTAACTGTCAAAATAAACTAGAATATTAAGATAACAAAAGAATTTTGGAACAACAAATTTCCCCAATTCTCCTGATTGAACTTGTAGCTGATTGGCTCTGTGAAATGATAACCAACCAATTGTGTTTCAATTTATAAAAATTATCTAGCAAGTCCAGTGTGATCAAAATAGAAAGGTTTGGATTCAATAAACAATTAAAATGGTAGAGATAAAAAATACAAGAGTTAGTTGATCAATTTAGGGATGTGTTATTTTGCACTCATCAGGCTGAGTTAACAGCTGATAGGATTTGTGCCCGTCCAAAATAAAGTTTTCAATAATTATTAAAAAATAAATATAATAAACCATATGGTGAAGCATTTTTAAAAAACAGATATGATGAATTCATATAAATTATATTTATTACGTATACCTGGACATTTCCATGTGCTCTGGTTATAATTTCTATATTATCTCCATCTTGCTGGCAGTCAAGAATCATAGCATGATATCTGGCAGTCAGAAGAAAGAGTAGATCTTTACATTCACCCTGAAATTTACAATGCAGTTTATCAAAAACACACTGATTCAAGGTTATACTATTCTTTGTTTCATTACAAAACAGTGAGAAAACTGTAAACTTATTAGTCTTTATTTTTTTTTTAAAAGAATGAGACTGAAACTTCAAAATCACACTCACAACCAAATATTAAAGACTTTCCTCACTATTTTAAGTAATGAGAAATTAAATATTTTACACATAATAAAAATAAAACTGGTACGCCATTTTCTTTAAAAATCTACGAAAGTGAACAATTCGTTATGTTGCGAAAGTAAAATTTCACATACACACACACATGCATGCACACAAATTTGAGAATTATTGGATTGTAAAAATGTAAATTCAAATATCTAAACTGAAATGTTTACAGGTGGTCTAAAAAGTTCCATGACTGCAATCCGTCCATATATACCAACTTCCTTGATGGGCCTAAGTCCTTCTGGTGTCACTACATAGAGTTCCATTCTTGTGTTTTTAGCAATAATCAAATTCAAATCATGCATGGATGTAAAATTCCCTGAAAGAGAACAAAAATGTTTACCATACAATAACTTTTGAATGAAGAACAGACAATTATCTGTTCTTATAATAAGAGTATATTGAAAAGGAAGGAAAGAAATATTTTCATATAATGACATACACACCCAGCAATATTTATATCGCACTAGAACTCTGGTTAAGGACCACTCATAATTAAAGAGGAAACATGTTCTCAACATGGTGTGCTTTTTTCAAGTTACAGTCACAGATTCTTTTAATTACAACACATCAGAGGAGATTTTTATTAAACCACTTGGAAAAATGACTTCCAAATTGCAATGGAAGTGAAAATGGAAGACAGCAATGGGGCAGTGACCTTCCTTATCATCAGTGCCAGTAATGAAATTTTAAAAAATGAATTTGTTTTTATTTATTCTTAGAAGAGAAAACAATATTTATTTATATATTAACAATTTCATACTTCCATAAGCTACATTTCATTATGTTAAGGTATGACATTTCTGTGTTCTTAAAAAATTAATAAATTTTATTCCCGATTTATATGTTGTGTCATTATCAAAGAAAGAATATCTTTATTTTTTAATCCTCCAAAGTATTTTCATCTGAAATAAGGTGTAATGTTTTTCAGGTTTCAGTCTTATTTACTAAATGTAATTACATGAAAATTTATTATAAAAATACTCAGAATGATTTTATTATTTAAAACTGTTAGATCTGTCCATTTTAAATAACTCTGATAGAACAACTATTTACACTGATGGAAATTAAACATGAATAATTAACTTTATTGTTATTCTAACAAGATTTAATGTTATATATTGTCTAGAAAAAAGCCACTGAATGATCAGTTTAATGCTAAGCCAACTGTGTTCATTTAAACCAAAAAATAATGGTACTGCAGTTTCATCATATTTTCTACCATGCTAGTACCTCATTATTTCATTATTTTCTTCTACTAAAGATATCATTTTCTTATGAAAAGAATATCATGACATTGTTGATACTTTTCAGTTTGCCAAGAATGATCAAGATCTGTTCAAGGAAAGTACAGTAAATGTCCAAAAATAAAATGAGTGCTTTGAAAGCTTTTTTCTGTTTTAAGGTTTCTATCCTGCACAATATTTTTGTCATGCCACAATTCTATTATGACATATCTCAAGAAAAATAATTATTACTCTTCAAAGTGCAACTAATAACCCCAACAAGTGATTCATTTTGTCATGCCTTTTAACACTGATTACTCTGTTTTATGTGCATTTTGTAGACAAAACTTGTCATATTAAATAAACAAAACCAACTTGGAAGTCTAAAAACGAAGAGAATTCCTGGTTTCCAATCTTGATTTAATTTAATTATGCAAATGATAACTACTACAGTGATGGTTATAAAGCAAAAACTGTCTGATCTACCTATGTTTTACATACTGTCGGTGGTATTTTTTAATTTTTTTAAAATTTATATATATATATATTACTATTATTATTTTTTACATTTAGTAAACAATAGAACAGACAATTGCAAAAATTTTGGAATTGCTTCTTATATGCATTTAGGAACTATCTCTTGATATTGAAGATTACTGTAAAACAAATGTATTTCCTTTTGATTTAAAATAATAATAATAATAATAATAATAATAATAATAATAATAATAATAATATCACTTAATCAAGTTAATGGCTTATCAGTTTAAATGTTGTTCAGATCAGAAAACATACAAATGCAGCTCAATCTGTTTTTATTAAAACTCCAAAAACTATAGAACAGTTGCAATGTTTGCAATTCCAGTTTCCAGAAAATCTTATTATCTAATTATCTCTTACGATTACAATATACCATTAGTAGATCGACTCTACGCTAGTGCTCATTCTTGGTTACCCTTAAACTATCATACTATGTTATCAAATTATTTAAGCGTCAATATCATAAATCTACCTGTGACACAAGCATTCACTGCAGTTGGTTTGTGAGCTGTTACAACGTAATTGTACGCCATCTTAAAAAAATATATATATATATATGCATATATGTGTATGTGTATAAAATGATGAAGAAATATGCTGCTTTCACGCTCCTTTATGATACCGGAAATACCTTTCGACGTTTATTAACATTGCGCATGCCCGGCGCGAATAATTTGTTTTACAATTATTTATCCCCCCCCACGGCTTGGATAAATAAGAAGTATACTGGGATACAACGACATCGCGGTACTTAACTATTTGGAAGAAATAAAGACATATACTTATATGCCATTGTGTTAACAAATAAATGCATATAAATTTAAAACATTAAAACAGTTGATGACAGTACACCATAACACCGGCTTCCATTCAAACTATATCGCGGTAAATCGCAAACGTTACTAAACGTTACGGTAACCGTCAAAAATTGCTCTTTTTCTACACACATTCGTACTAATGTCTACTAAAGAATTCAACACAAGAACGAATAAAAGTCAGCTTAAAATGTTTCGTTTTTCAATTGTAGTAACATACGTGGGCATTTAAAATCACAATGGTACCTTGACTTACGCGTTTTATTCGTTCCGTGACCGAGCTCGTAACTCGGTTTGCTCTATATCAATCAGTTTTCTCGGATGAAATTAATTGAAATACCATTAATCCGTGTAACCTGTTTTTAAATAAGAAAAATATTGTACAAAAACAAAATAAAAGAGAATGCAAAGAAATAGATTGGTTTTGTAAAGTGTACAGGGTTAGGTTTTTCCATCTTTTCGTGGATAGAAGACCACAGCTTAGAAATTATTTTAACGCCTTTGACTGGAGTTACAGACTTTATCGACTCCAAGGTACTGGGGTGTCTTTAAACATTCATTCATTCATTACTGACTCCTGCTTCAGTATGGTACATATCGTAAAAGTACTACGCTCGTATGCTGACTACATGCACCCCTCGCTCATGTTTTTCTGTGATTTCATGCTTTAATTCAATGGACATCATCCGCTTCTTCTCAGCACTGTCCTTTGCACTCACTTTCTTAGGATCCATGGAAATTTGGCAAAATACTGCACAAAACGCGAGCACAACACAACAGAGATACTTCCACGGCGAGGTAACCACGTGAAGCAAACGCGTGAGACGAGAGGTGCTTGGCGGATGTTGTATTGTTCGTTGCGCCAACTAGCGGCGGTGTAACTGAAGCTCGCTCGTAACTTGGAAAACGCGTAAGATTCAACAGTTATATAATCAATATTTATCGAGTGAAACCAACAAAAGAACATTGAAAGTTATGTGTGTTGTCTCAATTGTCAATAAATATGGGCATGGCCCTTAAAAGTTTCTATATATTCCTAGAAATCGCGCCTTCTAAATGTGTCCGTGTGTAGCATCGTTTTGACTGTCAGCAACCAGATGACAATCGGATAGCTCTCAGTGCAGAATTGTAAGCCTGTATTTTAAGTGTTGACACATTTCTATTAATAAACGTGCCACTAGGGTGTGTTGCGCGTACTAAACCGCAAAAATGTAAATGCCGCGATATCGTGAACAAACATATGTCTTGAGTTTAACAATCAATGCCACGCATTTTACCTTAAAACGAATATATTAATAAATTAGAGAAGTATTTTTTTTTTTAGTTCTATGTAGTGAAATAGTGAAATGGAACTTGGAAACAGCGGCGTGTAGAGGTCTGGTGATGCCGGGGGCCAACTCCTTGAATGTATGCCCCAAAGACTCGAGTATAAGGGCAAGTTACTGAGAAATATTGTGAGAAAGGAAGATATTTTGAATATGTAAACACAGATGAAACATAAAATAAACGCATTATTCGATTTAAAAATAAATCAACCGAATTTATTAAGTTCATTTCTCTGACTGGATGCCTACCATTTGGATGTCCATGGTCACCGCCCCTTCGGCCCCCATCTGCATGCCACTGCTTGGAACTTGTAATTAAATAAAATGGTCTTATAGTACTACTATTATTAGTGGTGTCATCAGTACAAAGTATTTTGGCTAGGTTCTAAACAAGTGTTTAGACTACAGTATTTAGGAAAGGACTTCTAATATAAAAACGTGAATCAATGTTTTTATTATGAAAGAATGCAAGGGGCGCTCGCTATCTTTCTTTCTTTTCATTATTTTGTTTTCATCAACAGTAAATTCTTACGCTATTTACTGTTTCTTTTTTTTTTTTTTTTTTTATAGCAGAATGAGATTAAATAGGGGAACTTCTTTCAAAAGCGTACCTGAAAATGCGAAAATATAGTGAATCAGGCAAAATTGACAATTAAATATTAAAAAAAAGAAAAAAATAGTAAAAAACGACATCGTTCAGTTAAGCTCAGTAGATTGTTTAAATGAAAAATTCAGACCTATCTACTTTAACTTTCTGGCTTCTTTTTTTTTTTTTTTTTTTTTTTTTTTTTTTTTAACAAATAATCCCGTATTTATTGTTTAATAGCCATTTGAAGTGAAGCGGTAGTGTCTGATTTATGAAAAATAACCCCCCAGGAACGACAACTCTATACGGTCGTCTGAAGTAATAAACACCAAAATAACAGAAAAATGTAATATTCACGAACCGCAACTCTTACGCAGGAAAGATCTCGAGTTCATCTGTCAGTTAAATCAAGCCCGAAATATATTTGACTCTGTATGTTTACCTCTATTAAGGTCTTCATTAAAAACGAAAACTTTATTGAATAGATCATGCAAATTTGGTGACTAAAGGTTGAATTTTAAAAAATTAAATAAAATAAAATTTAAATAAATTCAGAATGTTATGCACGGAAAATGGATTTTTGAAATTTTGAAATGCGATTTGTTGTTTTTTACACTGTTATATATATATGTTTTGAAAGTATTTTGTTTTTACATTTGGGGTTGGTTTTCTTTTAATTGGTGTAATTAACAAAAATAGATATCGTTTATATATCTTAACAAATATCTTATTTGATTTAACAAATACCAGTTAGTGTTACATTTTGTAGCATTTTGAATTAAATCAGTAAATGTTTGAGAATCATAAGATTTATCAAAATGCTGCAAAATTTAACTTAATTTATTTATTTTTATTTAAAAAACAAATCAAATAAGATATTTGTTAGAGAAGATATGTAAATAAACAAGACCTATTTTTATCATAAATTATAATGGGATAGTGTCTCTAAGTTTATCATAATAAATGAAAAAGGTAATAGATGAAGATATGTGTAATAAGTTAAAACTTACAATTTTCACTTGCGTGTTCCCAAAGCTGCTTTCAGTAATTCCTTTTATTTTTGTTTTTATAGATTTCGTTTTTTTTTTTTTTTAAATGGCTGACTTTGGATTTGCTAGAAATATTGACAATGAAGAAAACGATGAAGAAAACTTTGATTCAGAGGTGATACATCAATAATAATAGATCAAACTAATAAAAAAATGATTTTAAATTATAAAATATTGCTGTCTGTGTCTCTTTGTCTCTCACTTTTTGTGTGTGTCATTATTTAAAGAATACAACATTCGAAATAGTTTCTGTTTTCTTGGATTAGTCTATAATGGGGTTTTTTAAAAGAGAATTCTCACTGAATATATTTCATTTTCAGTTTCATTTTGGCAATCGTCATGGTTTGATTTTCCTTGTTGACTGCTCCAAAGAGATGTTTCGTCTGAATGATGAGGATAAAAACCATTTTCAGCTATCCATGAAGGTTTGCATGTATTCTTTCTCTCGCTCTCAGAGTGTCATCAAATTTGTTTTAACCTAAAAGTTGTTAATCATATTGAAATAAAGGAAGGAAACTGAAATTCTGTAAAACAAGTTTAGAATATTGAAACATCAAATAGTTTTATTCAGAAAATATTCTTATGTATCATATGAGTGAATAATGAATTTTTGTTAAAAAGAAAAGTAATAAATTTTATTTTCAGTGTGTAATGACCACCATGCAGAATAAAATAATTTCTAGTGACACGGACTTTGTTGGTGTAGTATTGTTTGGCACTGTAAGTACCTGCATGAATATAAATCATGTAAATAAATAAAATATAATGTATTATGTTACTATACCTCTGCACATAGTTTAAAATAGATACAAGTGATTTTTTAATTATTAGAAGTAAAAATCATATGTATTTTGTGTGGAATTCAGATGTGACATAAATATAAATCAGAAATAAAATGCAGTAGATAATTTCTTCATATAGCATGAATAGGTCCATTGATTTTAATTAAACATTGTCTTTTAATAATAAAAAATGTTAATTTTCTATGACTTAGTTTTAGAGAGAAACAGTTTCTTTCTTCTGATGTGAGCAAGAAATTTTTTTGAAGAATTGTTACATGCAGCTTGTAAAGAATTATTGATTTAGTATGTTTTTGAATATTATAATTATAAATTTATATTTCTTTTTTGTTGCAGGAAAAATCAAACAACCCAAGTGATTTCAAACATATTTATATATATCAGGTAAGTTAGGTTCCTTAATTTTTTATCAGTATATTTCTTATGTTTCTCTTTATGGTCTTTAGATTTAATATATAGTTGGTATAAACAGTTTGCATCAGTTGTACAAACATTTAGCTAGAATGAAATGGATAATTAACAGTGAATTAGACCTCTAAGTTAGCCATGTAACATTTATTATTCGAATAATTTAAAAGCACATATCCCCAACTACAAGTCTTAATGAAAAGTAAATTACATTTTCTTTTTTCAAGAATTTAGACCAGCCAGGAGCTCAGCGAATTTTAGATCTGGAAGAAATGCAAAAAAGTTTGTAAATTATATTCGTTACTAAATTTTTGCAGACTTTATTATATATATGTCAAGTTTAAAGAATATAAGTTAATCTTTGAATTGATTTTAGGATTTCAAATCTTAAATATCAATATTTGTAATTTATCTGGTTTTATAAAGTTATCTGATTTAAAATGAAACTTGAATGTTGTTGTGGTTAGTTATTAAATCTTTTTCTATTAATACTTCCAGTACAGTCTTTGAATATATATTTATTTAATTCTTTTATTTTCTTTTTCGGAAGGCTACAAAAATTTTGGAACCAGTTATGGACATAGTCAAAATTATTCACTCAGTGATGCATTGTGGACCTGTGCCAATATGTTTTCCACAAGGTAAAACTGAAAATATATATTGAAACTAAACCATATGTTGAATCCAGATAAATAAATTGTTTATAATTAGGCTCAGACCATAACTTTTTCCACTGATGACCCTCACTAAAAATTAGTTTTCACCAAATGATTAGGAGTATTATTAAATACATTCAATAAAACAGTCATAATTTTAATATTGCCAGCTCACTTGTTTGAACAAAATGAAGAAAAATTATAGGAAATCAAACTAACCAATTGATACAGAAGAAACTTCACATCAGAGATTGCCAATTTATGTCAATTCTAACTCAAAATTTGTGTTTTTATCTTTGTATACACTTGTATTTTGTTTATTTATTGTGCAAGTTATAAAATCACTTTTTTTGTCTGTTAATTATGTTTAATAATGTAATAGACAACAGTTTCTTGCAACTGACAAGATTTTATTCACAGATGCAGATTATGGCTAAAAACATTTAATAAAATAAATAAAATCAATGTCCAATTGTGTGCACTTGCTCATCCCCTCATTCATGTACAGTGACTGAGATAAAGCCTGTCTACCTTTCCCAGAACCACGATGTTCTGGAAACGTAATTATTTCATTTTCTTATGAAATCACTGAACAGAAAAAAGACAGAGGAGCTGCTTGTCCAAAAAATTGTGTAACTTCCCTTGATATCTTGGGCACAAATTAGTGAGCAAGATGCAAAATGGCATCATTGAGGACACTTGATGACAAATCATCAAAACAGATTAAAAGTTTCTTTTCCTCTGCCAGGAGGCACATTGATAAAACTAACAATGATAAGTAGTATGTACTGTCTGATCTAATTTACTGACCAGTTTTCATTATAAGCTATGGTCTCTCTCTCTTTCTCTCTTAATCTCTTTCAGTAACTTACCCTTACCTGAAGTATAATCTACCCCAGATTTTTAAAGTCGGGTTGCACAATTATAACAATTAACAATTTGTATAGAGATTAAAGCCAGAATGAATTTTATGTTTAGATTGACTAAAAGCAGTCTGGTAGCCCATCCTAGATATTGATAGCCAACACTCTCTGAGCTACTGCTTAGGTTGAGCCCTGTTTGTAATACAGTAATGTTAAAATGTAATCTTAATATGAAACTGTTTGCTGAAGTAACTGATACTCATACTGGTTTTATTTTCTAGAATTATTACAGCTGATGACTGGAAATACAATAAATTAAAAATTAAGTTACTGAGAAAAATGACACGTGTTATGTATTACAATTAGTGATTACATTTACTTATATATATATATTTTTTTTGCATTACTTCAGTTCCTTTTTTTCTTCTTCTTCTTTAGTTCTCAAAAATTAAATGACAAGAGAATTCTGTTATTTACCAACAATGACAACCCTCACACTGGATATCCACAACTAGAGGTTGGTTTCTCTTTTGCCTTTTGTTTTGCTGTTTTGCTAGGGTATAGTTCATTGATATGTTTGTTAAAGGATCAAAGATTGTTGTATAGAGAATGGATAATATATTTAATTAAAAAATTAGATTTGACTAACACATTTCTGAAGTTGCATTAATTTTTGTCTTGAGCAATTTTTCTCATTTTACTTGACTGTTTTCTAATTCCTACAACTGCTTCACAAATGGAGCATAAAAAATATACTGTGTTAATTCTAATAATTAAAACTAAACCTTTGAAATTCTATCATTACAATTAATACAAAAAGTGATTCCAGTGTTTTTACAGATATATTAACTATTTTAGCGACAGGCTGTAACTAAGGCAGCAGATCTGAATGAAACTGGAATTGAGCTTGAACTTATGCACCTTCAGAAACCTGGTGAACATTTTGACATTACCAAGTTTTACAAGGTATTCTCGTGAATTTTTTTGTCATTTTTGTTGTTACATATTTATTGAAAATTGTTTATATTTTAAAAAAAGTTCTGATTCTTAATAGCATGAGAAAATAATCCTAAAACTATGAATAACAAAAAGTGAATTGTATATTGTATTGTATTTATTTATTTATTTACATTATTTGAAAGAAATTATAAATAAGTATTCATAATTTTCACTGTGTTTCAGGATCTTCTCTCTCCAGATGATGATGAACTAACTGAAACACCAGATCCTTCTGAGAAACTGGAGGAATTACTAACAAGGTGAAAAATATAAGTGTTTTCTTTATGATTTAAAATAAAGTAAAACTGGTTGTAAATACTACTGTTTTTTTATTTATTTACATAGATAACATGATAGAAGGGTTTTACGCATATAAGAAAAACATATTTTTTCCTTCATTCTTAAGTACAAATTGCTGTTTCAGGAAAATTTAATAAACTCATAATTTTATCATTAAAAAGTAAATTTTAAAAACCTCTTGTTTATTTTGTATAAATAATGTAACTTTTTCGTATGAAAGTGATTTTGAAAAAAAAGAGGAAATATATAAGTACATATTTAATATTTTATTAGGGTGAGAACTAAAGACTACAAAAAGAGAGCCCTTAAAAGAATTTCATTTTCGTTAGGAGAGGATCTTAGGTTCTCAGTGGGAGTGTGAGTTACTTCCCATTTTGAGTATATCTTTTTACATTATGAAATTTAATTATAGTTTTGTAAATATTTGTTACTTTGCCTCTGTTTGATCAAAAAATATCAAAACTCTGTCTTTCCTAAATTTTTGATCTAATATATGAGTTATATGGCTGATCATCATTCTTATTCACAATGGTTCAAATTACAAATTATAGCTAGCCACAATGTCATTTCATGAAGGATGATTATAACATAGGAATTATTAAAGAAGTTAAGATTTATGCACATTTTGCAAATATTAATTTTGTTTTTGACTAATGAAATCTTCATATTTATAGTATATTAATGAATGGTCAACACAATTAAATGTCTAATTTTTATGTAGAATATATAAAATAAAATGAAGTTACTTAAGTGAATGTTAATTATGTCACTATGTGATAATATATCTTATGGTCTTTTTGAGAGGAGAATAATATAGAAACGTAGAATGATTATGATTTGTGCTTTTTTTAGGTATAATTTGGTCAGGCCCTGTTCCAAACCATCTGCTGTTAAACTCTTCAGAAAAACTAATGAAGAGTTGAAAAGTCACAGCAAGATCTATCTCAAGGTGAAATCCTTTTTTAGTTCTCCAAAATGCATTAAATCAGATTGTAAAGAAATAACTTTCTTTTACTAAACTAATTGCAGAATATTTATTAAATCTTACATTATACATTTATGTTATAATGTTTTAATTTACCAATAAAATGTATATTAAACAAACTTGAAG
The DNA here is from genome assembly GCA_012295275.1 of Chrysomallon squamiferum. Lineage (NCBI taxonomy): Eukaryota > Metazoa > Mollusca > Gastropoda > Neomphalida > Peltospiridae > Chrysomallon > Chrysomallon squamiferum. Next base: position 20,095,694 of record CM022673.1, on the reverse strand, counting down.
CACAAAATAATTGGATATAACATGAACTGACAGAATTGCTAAAGTAACTAATCATACCTCAGTAGGAGTTAAATCTGAGATTTCATCTAGGAATGAATGAACTTATCCAAGGATGCTGTAGTTGTGTTCTACTTTTTCATATTCCTGTCTGTGTATAATAGTTGGGTTGCAGCAAAGACTAAGTAATATGATATGATTTGTTTTATTTTATTATCTTTAGTCATTTGATATTAATATCTGGATTTTTTGTTGTTTTTTTGGTTTATTTCTTTTTTTGCAAATAAAATTTAATTCCTTAATTTATTCCTGCTAGCATATGTCATCACTGGAAACTGAAATGCAGCATTTCTAGTAATAGATTACTTACAATTTTGAAAGAATTTACAATTGCTTTCTTTAATATTACCTGTTATAAATTTTCTGTTATCTCATTCACTTGTTATTTAATTCAGTGGGAATGGCCTTTTCCTTGAACTTTATATAATTGCTTTTGTTTCAGGAAACAGGAGAAATTCTGTTGCCACAGGATCTGAAGAAAGCTCAGACATATGGTAGAAAATGTATTTGTTTTGAAAATGATGAGGTTTCTGATATCAGAAGATTTGGTAATTCAGGTAAATTTGTTAAACATTTGATAGGAAATAATTTGTCAGTGCCAAAAAAAAAAAAGCATACACAAAAATAAAAATTGGACATATGATTGAGGTAATCGTAGTTATAAACTGAAGTAAGAATTATTCTAGATAATCGTTTGGAAAATTCTGATTGTTTTTTAATTCAAAGTATGCTGAACCTAACTGATTAGTTTATACAATCTGATTTTGTATGTCACAGTTATCTGATAGTGTGGTACAAATGATGTTATTTTCAGGTTTATATCTAATGGGTTTTAAGCCACATGACAGAATCAAGAAACATCACCACGTGAAGCCTTCCTCCTTTTTATATCCTGATGAAAGAGTATGTATATCAAACTAATGAATTAAAATAAATTATTAAACTTCAAAATGCTGTGTTCAGAGATATAGATAGAAATAAAACTATGTTTGCTTTAAAGAAACAGATATTATGCATATTTCAAATTACCCATCTAACATAAAAACAACAAGAAACGCAGATTAAAAAATTCATAAAAGTTTAATTTCCCCACACTATAATCAGTGAGAAAAGATTGTGATACATCTTAAATTTTTTTTAAATAAATTGATACATTTGTTTGTTGATACTACAGTATCATTTATTTATGTAATGCAGTCAGTTGCAGGCAGCACCACATTGTTTACAGCTCTGCTCAGTAAGTGCTTAGAGTATGATGTCATTCCAATTTGCAAATATATTCCTGGTAGAAATAACCCTCCACGATTTGTTGCCTTGATACCACAGGTAATCTAATAGTTTGATAATTACCTCAGTAGATTTATTTGTTTTTTGTTTTATTTTTTTATTTGCATCTGTTTTGAAGTAAATGAAATAATTCTTATAAAGTAATTCAGAATGATGTATAAGAATTATTTTACTGTAATACTGAATAAATTAAATTATATGTCAAAACATTTTTTTGACTGAACTTTCTGTAATTTAAAATAGAACTGAATAGTTTATGCTATAAAGTAAACTTGACAAAAAGTGTAAAATACATCACCTACTTTATTGTTAAGAAAATCATATTACATTTTGTGTTTTGTTAATACAGCATTATTTGATTTTATTATTTAAATATCTTTTCACTATAATGAAACTGTTGGTATTGCAGACCGATTTATTTTGTAAATTTCATTTTCTGGTGAAAAATAACATATTTCATAATCTTTTTAAAAAACTGCATTCACAGACAGAAGAAACTGATGAAAACAAAGTACAGATAACTCCACCTGGTTTTCATATGATCTTTCTGCCATTTGCTGATGACTTCCGCAAAGTGAAGAAGACTGAAGATGTGCCTAGAGGTTTGTGAATAAAACCACAAACAGTACAAAATAATAAGCAGATGCCATCACTAACTATAGAACAAATCTAAAAAAGTAATTTCAGAAAAAATTCATATTGGCCTAATTAGTTTATATTTATTATTTACCAATTATAAAAGTTAATATTTTGCCACCTGAACAAAATAATTAACTTTTACACAGTAATTATGACATTATTAAATAGGAGTAAAATAAATACTGCGTTATTTCATATATGTATTTAATTTTGTAAATTTAAATACTATTTTGTAATCTAACAGCCACTAAAGAACAGACTGACAAAGCTAAGGAGATAATGAAGAAATTGCAATTTAAGTTTACAAGTGAAAGTTTTGAAAACCCAGTACTGCAGAAACACTGGAGAAACATTGAAGCTTTAGCACTAGATCGTGATGAACCAGAAGAATTGAATGACTACACAGGTAAGAAATTGTAATAGATTTACATGATAAAATGAAAATGAACTTATACTGCTAAATGCCTATATCTACTACTGTCAGGTACCATCTTTTTAAAGCATTTTTATCTTGCACAAGAAAAGAAAATACATGCCTATGTTTTGACAGACCAATCTGAGGGCATTGGCTATAATCCTTAGTTTGTAAATTGAAACATAAATCTGAGAAACAAATTAATTTTTGTGAAGGTATTTTAAAAATATCTGAGTGCTGTTTAATGAGGTACAGTCTGCTTTTTCTTTTCTTTAATAACCTTTATATTCTGCTGAGGATAACAGTTAGCCTTATCTAACAGTACATAAAAAAGTAAAAGAATTCTACAGTGGAACATCGGGTTACAAACTTTCGTTCCAAAATTTGTTCGTAAACTGATGCAATTTCAGACTTACGAATGCCACTCTCGCATTTTGCAATTATTTCTTTCTTAACCTCTACAGTGTTATGTTTATGCTTTTCACCATCATTATCGCTTTAATTTTTTTGTTCTCTTGGTATAATAAAAAATATACACATAAAAGCAGCAACACTTTAAAAAATGCAAGCGCACGATCTCAGCAAAAGTTATTGAGTTGCAACTCCTCATCGAAGGCCCTAATACATGATATATATTTGCTATAGGACATGCCTGTAATAATTAGTTTGATCTCACTTTTGAGATAAGCATCTATTCTTATAAAGACTACATGCCAACATCAAAAGAAAGCTTGTTGTAGCGCGTTGCTTTAGTTCGTAACTCGTGATAGTATTCGAGACAAAAATTGCCCAAGATCATGGTTAGTGCTTCAAGGTTCTGCTGTATATGATAAAAAAAATATAATAATAATTTCATTATTATTGTTTAATAATCTATTACAGAACCCAATAATGGCAAGATTTCCAAAAAAGCAGGAGAAGTTATTAAAGAGTTTAAAGATCTCGTGTTTCCAGCAGATTACAGGCCTGGAGCAAAGAAAAAGGTAATACACAAGCAGCATTAGATACATGAGACCACATGTGAAACACAAAGAAAATGTATAATCAGAATTGTATACATCAGACAGTGTCAGGCACAAAGAAAGCATGGTCTATTCAGACCATAATTCAGACAAAAAGGAAAAGGAAATGTGTTTGACAGGTTTTGAAATATCAGGGTATACAAAAAAGGCAGAGGGAAGATGAATTTATTTATAATACATACCATTTATTTCTTCCAGTTGAATACATACCTAAACATTGTTATTTTGAATGATGTGTTAAAATGAATTTCAGGCCGCACGAAGTGAAATGGCTGCAGCAAAGAAGGCCAGATCAGCAGACTCAATGATAGATCTTAAGAAAGAAGCGCAGTCAGGAAGGGTGAATACAATATTATATCTATTTAACTGACGAGGATTTGTGTTTTTTCATTTTTAAAATAGTTACAAAATTAGTCATCTATAATGGACTTTTGGTTATTGGTTTTTTCCATTCATCATATTACATGTACAAGAATAAAAGAAACAAATTTGTTCAGTTATTGTTAAAATTTAACTTGTAATATATTTTTATGTGACTATAATCAAATTTGTTTTATTTTTTTAGCTTAGCAAACTCACTGTGGCTTTTCTGAAAGAAGTCATGAAGAAAGAGAATATTACTTTTTCTGGGACAAAGAAAGCAGACCTTATAGATGCCATTAAGGTACATTTTGGCCTTAAATAATCTGGCAGCATTTCATTACTAATGAACTTTTTAAGTCATTCAATACAATTAAGTCTGAGCAAACAATGTTAATAATGTTAGTCAAAATTTCTTTGTTTTTTTTCCAAAACATAACTTTTTATCATCATTCTGCTTATTACAGTTTTATTATTATTATCTTAACCACTTTTGTAATATGATGTGTTCGGTTTAGTCCATATCAATGAAACTAAAATGCGTCTATTATGAAGCTTTTTTTTTTAAATTTCTTCATTTCAGAAAATAGCATAGAAATAAAAAAATAATTTTCAGGATTTTTGAAATTGGTAGTGTTCAGTATACTTTCAAATAGATGAATCAGCATAAATATTTAATTTGAAACAGTAAAATTTTATGAACATTTGACCTGTTCCATTGAAAACTTTATTGTAAGACGTGAAGTTACACGGAATTGAACACCTTTGTATTTAACATGTGAAGTTCATCAGTTTACCCTTATGGACCATATAGTTTTGATTATGATAATGGATATGACAGTGGAATATCTAAACCAGATTCAGTTCAAGTGTATGAGTTAAGAGAGGATTCGTCTACTACTTATGGTTCATAATTATAATTGATTATGTAAGAAATCTAATTTTATTTTTATAATGTTTGATAAATTGCTGGTTTCCTCAGTAGTTTCAAAGAAAGTGTTAAAAAACATCGCTTTATATTGCTTTCAAAATATGTAATTGTATTGTTTGCATGTTTTTATTTAAAAAGCCAGTCCTATAAAGTGAAATATGCATTACTTTTTATGGAATTGCTGACTGACACAAAACATATGCCAATAAATGTTTAATATACTTATTACATACAACTGCCACAGGTGAGATACACCATTTATAAAGCCTAAAGCCTTGAAATATCATTCTTTCATATTGTTTAGAAATTTTTACTTTGAGACTGAAATAACTGATAAGTAAAAATGCATTCTCTTGTACACAACCTTAATTACTACTTATTCAAGAGTGATAATTTTGTTCTTCATCTTCGCTTTTTTTATACTTATTTCTATGATCATTTTTTATTTCTGAAATTATTTAAATAACAAATACGTTATGTATGTAATTATTATGGGGCAGACATTTTCTTTTACATGAAACACACAAACCTAATTTTGGAGGATATAAAACATAATAAAATAAATATGCCACTAGTTGCAACAGGAAACAGATGATTAACATTCTCACTTGAAAAAGTTTCACACCCTTGTTCTAATCACCTAGTTGTATCACATTATTTTGAAAGTTGAATTAATCCTATTTTATTTGTGTAAGAAATAATTAAAATATGTTATTTTTGTGTTGTTTTAGTTTTTTGTCACTGCATTGTAATGTCTTAAGGGTCATAATGTGAACACAAATGTTTTCAGAGGCAACGTTGAATAGCTTTGTAAAATTAAACTGATCACTGCTGTTATACATATAAAATATGCACAGCATTATAACTGAAGAAATTAACCATGTAATCAGTAACGAGTAACATGAATAGCCATAAAATGTTGAAATACATCTATATTATATAAATGGAATTATTAATCAATTAATCTAAAACAATGAGATTTCATCCTAAATATGTTTAATGTTCTAGTATTGTTTTACACATGCAGTCTATCTGATAGCCTGTCAGCTTGTTTCCATAATTTCAGCGCCTGTTAATAAAGTAAAAATAAAATAGAAATAAAAATAAAAGAAAACAATCTCTAGTAAATGAGAAAGAAAAAAAGACTTGATTACATAATGGGCTAAAGAATAATAATTAGTTTTGTCAACAAAAAATGGCTTTTATCAAAATTATTATTATTTTTTTTTTTTTTAAATTGTATGTTACCCACCAAGTTCATTGAACATAAATTCCTGTTGATATTCTTTAAGGAATTGTGCTGAACGTGATTCATCCAAAAATAGAGAATAAACCCTTTTGATGTCATCAACATCCACTTCTGTTCCCTGAAAACAATGATACAGTTTTAAGTCTAGATTTATTCATCAAAGTGTTAGTGTGTGTGTGTGCGCGTCTGGGTACTTTCGTGATAATTTACAACCTTCTCTCAACAGTTGTTTTAGAGCCAGAGGTTCAGAGGTTAAAAATAATTCTCACATATTTCAACAATCCATCTTTTTAACTTGTCAAAACTAGATTCTTAATCCAAATATTTTGTTTAATTCAGCATTTTATTTCTGAAATCTAATACTATCCTGTTTAGTAATACCTATCTATCTACCTATCTATCTACCTACCTACCTATTTATCTATCTATAATCCAAATGTTGTTTCAACTGAAATAAGTATTTTAAAAAATGAAATGATCAGTGACCAATACATTGTATAATTTTCTTTAAAGATTTTCTGTTATTAGCAGTTATGAGGCTTGATTACTAATAAGAATCCAAGATTTCTGTATAAATTACATTAACTTACCTTGCGCTTCCTACAGACAAGATGGGCAGTTGTAATAAGCTGAATGGCATACCGAAGTGATGTGTCCATTCCAATTCTTGTCAGAACTGTTAGTGCATCATCACTCATCTCTACATCTTCCTCTTCACATCTGTGATACATTTTAAATCAGTAATAACCATTATTCTTTAGGAGGCAAGTTGCACAAGATGAAAAAATATTTTGCTCTTGTCTTACACAACATCCATGATATATGTATATACATAACCATTTATTAATTAATAAACACCTTAAAACATTTCTATTTTTGATGATTTCTAAAGAATTAATTTATTTTCTTCGTGTGTATATAAACTAAATCACAATATCTATAGACAATTTTAATTCAACTTTACCACAATTAAGGATCATCATAGAAGCAAATTTTTTGGTTGCACATTTTTCAACTGGGTATTAAATATTAAATGAAAATGTGATCTTTGTGTTGTATATAATAATTTTAGGGCTGTCATCCCAGTAAGTTTAACTGCCTAAATAAAAAAAAATATTTTTAGAATAAAGAAAAAACAACTTTTAAAATGGTAACATTTTCTTTTTATACATTCAGTAACTTACTGAAATAAATGTGTACAAAATGCTATTATAATCCTCAAATGATTTTATTATACACTGATAGGCTTATTCATAAGTCAACCTGGACCTGTTTAAAATCTGAAAGAGATGTTACTATTATGAACTGAAATGCATCAACAACCAAAATATAAAAATATTCATTAAAAAATATTTTGAACATTTATGGCTACATTTTTATGCAATTAAAGCTACTGAAGACTACTTAACCCACTGAAAGCAGGTGATTTCAGCCAATCAGTAATATACTGTTTCATCCCTCCTTTGTTTGTGTTTAAATGAATACTGTCAGCTGTTAATCAAAACAATTACCATATGCTTATTTGATTATTAGTAACATTAGCATCAAATACGACAACTGACAAACAAAATTTTTATCATGTTACTGTATCAGAGGTTTGTCACTGAACTAGATGTTTTCTGCTTGCAGTAAGGTTTAACCTTTTTGTTAATGTTAAAGGAAGAACACTATGGGTTTTAAGGTGTTGGGGTAGAACAACTGTACATCAATGTTTTATTAGATTATCTTCTGCCTGCATAAGGTTTCTCTTTTCTTTTCTTATATCCCGTTTGTTCTAATACTTCTCTAAGTGTTCTAGTCCTTTCAGAATTAAGAGATAATCCAGGTGATTGGTGATAGCTATGTTTACAGTGAGCTGGTCCTTCTTCAGCTACTGTTGAGAATGGGTCTCAACTATGGTCAAGAATAGGAGAAAAAATGTTAAGTTTGTAGTTAGTACCACTGAATAAACTAAAATAAACAGGAAATTATTATGGAAAATTAAATGCTATCTTAACAAGTATTCTGAAGTACAGTAGAAATTTTATTTTTAAACATATCATACCGAATTTTGAGAATTTGTTTTATTTCTTTTTCTTGATAAGGTGTGGTTGAAATTATAAGCAATCTGTCCAAAAGATCTATTGGTACACCATGAGGACTGCTGTATTGAGTTCCACGGATTCTGTTAAAATGTAATGAAATTTTTTATAATCATACATTAATTATCAAAACAAAACAGAAGACACAGACAATACATCTACTTATATTTTATTAAGGTTATTAACATTAATATGGTTCCTGAAATACTTTTTTTTTAATACATATTCAGTCTTTACGAGTTCTGTTTATATATATAAGGGATTGGGAGAAAAAAACAGAAAAATATAACAATACATGATACTTCTTTAATAATTAGTCCTAGTATTTTGACCTGCCACTGCTATTGTACCTTTAACATTTATATTATTTATGATAATAATAATAATAATAATATATATATAAAATAGATTTTTTATAAGTCACTACTGTCTATTTAATCCTTATATTAAATGAGACTTTAACAGTGTGTACATCTTACTTTGTAATTCCTCTGTTGGTGGCCATAATTAGAACTGGAGCCATGTCACTCTCCAAAGCTCTATTCAAGAAAGAAAAACACTCTATATCCAGCATGTGCACCTCATCAACAAACAAAACCTGCAAAAATAAAAGAATAGAAAATATAATAAATGTAAAGATAAAGTTCATAAAATAATAATCTGTTTTGACTATTTCTGAAAATTAACTCAAAAGCATGTAAACAAATAATCAGTTTAAGCTGAAAAAAATGTTTTTGTTTTCATTCGATATCAGTATAACTTTTTTTTATAATTAAATATATATATATATATACCTAAAAAGTAAATGAATAACAGTTGCATATATTGAGGGTTTGCAACTACCTATAACATAATAACGATAATAATTATACCCAAAAATAAATATTGAAAAAGGGAGTACCCACCCCTGGAACAATTTCAGCTTTGCCTTCTTCTCTCCATTCAGCTACTTTGGCATTGATCTGCTCTCGTACCTCAGATTTTATTTCACCTGTATCTCCTGCAAATACACATTTTCACCACAAATATGTTAGGAACATTCAAGTAACATTTACCTAGATATTTGGAATTTGTTTTGTTAAAAGCAACTCATACTTAATCCTTCTGAGTGCAATTTCTTATTACCGAAATAAAATTCAGATATTATAACATTTATTAATCATATTGCTGTAATTTATATATGTACAAATGTTGAAGCTTTGATACCAGCAAAGAGGGCAAGAAATCCCTGAGTTCTGCTGTTGATAACATCTATTTCATGTAATGTCACTGTATGAACAACCTCCTTCCTTTTTTGTAATTCACCTTCAGGACACTGCACAAACTTCGTCTGTAAATACAATTTCAGAACACATTGCTATGATATCAATGACAAATAAATTATTACTTTTATTAAGTATAAAGTATTAATAAGTTATAGTAAAATATCTTTATATTTTGTTCTGTAATCAACATTAACACTAAAAACCTTTTTGATAACTCAAACTAATTTTAGTACTTCAGTTAGTTTTATATACATTACTTGCTATATGTTTTGATATAAATATTTCCATAAATAAATAAATTGAACCATTATTTTATTTTAAGCAAAATGAATAACAAATTAATAAAAAAATAAATTACCTGTGCTCCCATAGCATCATAATCTCTAGCTCTGGTGAATGACCTTCCAAGTTTAGTAATTTTCCCAGTTGCTTTGTCTATAGTGATTATGTCTCTGAAAGAAAATAAACACAAAGGAAATGTCTGAAAAACAGCAGACTGAATTTTTTGTTTTTTTAATAAAATAAACAAAACCAAAGCGTTTGCACATTTCATAGATCTCTTAAATTTATTATCAAATTTCCTTCTTTCTCGATACAAAATTCACTGTAGACTATATATAAGGTTGAATTTTTGTTTTGTTTTGTTAATTCTTTTTTTCTCTTTCAGCAATTGGAATATTAATTAATCCTCAAAAGACTGCAATTTAAAATGGAGAGTTGAATTAAGTTAATGTAATATAATAAAATGATAAAACTAGGAAGATAATATTAGAGTGATTTGTAACTACCCTGCTTGTACTTTCTCTTTGGTTAAAGATTCTATCATTTTCTGACCAAGATCATATATTGTCTCCATGTCTGTTGTTTTCAAAGTCAGTTTGCCTATTTTAGCTCCCTGGAACAAATTGATTAAAATTTTATTTATAAATAGTGTAACTACAACAAAATATTCCAGGTTGTCTTAACAGCATTATAAAAAAGAGATTTAAAAAAAAGTAATTCTAGTATATTCAACTTCATCAGAGTGCTTTTATCTCTGGGATTATTTTATTAATGATAGTGCTGTTCTGTCAGGTCATTTTAATGACCCACTGTGCAAAGATAATTGCAACAGTATCACAGGAAACAAAATGTATTTTTCAAAAATAGCAAATTTCTTTTCATTTTCTTGATTTGTGGAAACTGGATTAATGGCTTGGAACCAGTATAGGTATTTACTGACAGCCAGCAAAAGGATACATGGATTGCATTTGCTCCTAGACAACTGCTCAGTGATCTCATGCCTTAAAACAGTATTTGATTAGACTGGAGAATGTTTGTGATCTAAAAGAATCCAGTTACAAACAGCTCACAATGATTCTCCAGGATAGTTAACACATTCCCCCCTGCCCCCGAAGTTAATATGTGTGTGCATGCATGTATGTAAAAACTACCAAATCTACAAATAAAATTTTTATTTTTCACTTACTGTTCCTGTGGCAGGGCGATCTATTTGAATCTCAACAACTTCACCTTCTATTATTTCTGACTCCTCTCTGTAATTCCACATTAATGTTTAATAATAAGATAATTGTTTTTTTCTTAACAGACAAATACATGAACCCTGTACACACATTAATGAATCAATAATAAATTAACATTATGGTTTTTCCTAAAATATATATAATACTAGATTAATATTATTATGAAAACTTATACTAATTATTCTTTGGAATATACACAAATATAAGTATATTTTAAAAAAATCAGAAAGCTGGCTGATGCTAGAAAACTGCTTTAATTTAAATCCATATATTTCCAACACAAACTTTTTACAATACACTCACTTGATCCTAACACCTATAGACTTTCTAAATGCTTGGGTTAGAGCCTCAGTTTTGCTCATCTCAAGGGAGAATATTTCGCTGCCTGCCATACTAGTGAATGGTGTGTCAGTGCCTAATGCTTGAGCCATACCTGTAACACAAAGTAATGTTTTATAAAAAATTAACTAACAAATCTGTTTACTGCAACATCAGATACTGTTTTCGAATATTATTTTTTTATTATTAAAATGTTACATATGCATATGAATTATGAATAGACATTACCAAAATACATTTTGCTGAATGTGCAACCACAAAAACACACACATTTAAGTGATCTGATACATACCCATTGCTATTGCAGTTTTCCCTGTGCCTGGCTGTCCTGCTATAAGAATAGCTCTGCCAGCAATCTTGCCTTCCTGAAATTGAAAAAAATACTATCACAAAAAAGACCTTTATCAATCATCAATCTTCAGATGTAACTGAAAATCTCCTATGAATTTAGTTGAATGTAATGTGTAAAACTGTGATTTCTCTTTATTTTTAAATAATACTGTAATAATCAGCATGCATTTTACACTGTTTCAGAACCTCTTACAAATAATTTCAACCACATTGTCAACTAACCTTTTATTACACACACACACACACACACACACACACTGGACTCCAGTGAAAACCAGCCTTTCAGATAAAATGATTGCATTCTTTAAAGGCTTAATAAACAGTGATGCCTTACTTCTTGTAATTACTTCATGCAGCTAAATGAACAAGATTATTATTACTTGGTGCTGATATCTAAGTGAATTCACTCATTTAGATTTAGAGTCAAAAGCTGAAGTCTGCATAAATACTTATGGTAAACATTTTGGATTGTCTTACTGAATTTGTCATAATGGCAGATTGACCTAAAAAATGGCAAGGTATCAAACATTCTAAAGCAAAATTACTAGAAAAATTTTCATCAAATCCACTTGCATAATCAGAAAGATTTAGCTATGCAGGATTCACATTAGACAAATTAGGGCAAAGTGAGGTTTTGTAAAGGTGAAATGATACAATACGACATAATCAAGCCATTGTCGCAAAACATAAAATTAAGCATCTACATGTTTACATCAATGTTCTGTTTCAAATAAAATAGGGCCGTCAACAAAATATTGTATCCAGACTCATGCCATAAGTGATATAATTATTTAATAAAAGTCTTATTCTTATGCTTGTTTACGATTACTTGCAACCTGCTTTCTCGAGTCTTGGACCTCTATTTACATTGGTTGTTAATTGTAATCTTTATTGTACATGCAGTTCTCAAGTCCATCTCAGTTAATATAATTTTCATACAAGTCTAAAAGAACTGTGTTTATTTCAAACTCTAATCACAACAGTAAAACTATGCATTTTTGGTCACAATTTATTAAAAAATATAATTTGATGGAAATAATGGAAGTCTGCTGGCCAACTGAAAAATATGTGCAAGTAATTGATGTACAAAATGGAGGAAAATGCATCAATACTTTCAACTTCCAAGTGATATATTAAAAAAAAATTAAAAATAAAGAATATTAATATTAATATTAATATACAAACAAATAAAATACATAAAATTTAAAGAAAAAAAAAGGATGGCAACTTAGACTTTGCCATGAGCTAAAAGTCAGGCAAAGTTTAATACAAAAGGATGTGTTTTCTGCCCACATCACCCCCTCTCATGTACCCTGATTATGGAAGTTAAATGTGGAAGACAGGCAGTTTTTGACATTTTAAAACACAGTGATCATTACCAGAAATTATACCAAACCAACATTTCAGCAGAGTAATGACCTGCAAATTAAAAAGTTTGAATAAAATGACAATAAACACAATGACACAGTAACTGATCTTTTATACACTAGCATTCTTAAAAAGGTAAAACAAATTAAATCTTTTGCTACTTCTGTTGAATGCAGACTTTTGCAACTGATGTTAAACATGGAGATCATGAGGAAAGATTTGGAGAGAAATACAAGAGGGGAAAAAAGCAGTCATCAGATGCAGACTATTTCTCAGCCAACACTTATTAGACATTTGTAATAAAAATATTCATTTTAATCTTTATAAACTGGCACTCTGTCTAAAACAGCATATCTTGTTGGTCACAGTAAATCTTGTTCTGACAGTCCACTGTGTTTGTAACACACACACACACACACACACACACACACACACACACACACACACAAAACATATATGTATAAGAAAACATGTAGGTTAGTTGGCAATGTATGTGTGTGTGTGTGTTGTTTTGTCAGTACCTTAATCATTTCAAGGATAACACCAGCTGCTCTCCTGGCCTCCAGTTGACCCACCATACCCTGTGACACCATACGAGCTTCAAGGCCATCATCCAATCCCAAACCTCGAATGTGAGAATGTGCTCCTAAATTCATAATAAATAATGATGACATCTTTAATTATTTTTTATATTCTGAAATATATCAAGACTTAATAGCAAAATTATTTTAGCAATAAAACATGACTATTATTAAAAAATGTGGTTAATGGATATATATATCTACATCTGACAGCATATTTCGCAGCCACAAACATAAAATTCAGTTCAGCTGTTAAATAATTAACAATGGTCCTGAGACTAATTTTCATAAGGCCTAGAAAAAGTATGATGTAGCATCTGGAATACTCAAAAAATGTGGTGGTAGATTTAATTTGAACATCTTTATGGTAATCTTTTAGGACTGCTATTTATCCAAAATTATACTATTGGTAATAAGCTAAAGTACAATAACATAATAATAATTAATCCACTGACTCAGGAAGTAATTCTTCCATGAATTTTATCACTTTGATCAGAGATCTTCCAGCAAAAGGACCCAAGAATTTTTCATAATCAGTTTAACCCAAAATTTGATCTCATTTATCAATTGTTCTTCACTGGCAGATTCAGCATGGGCATCAAAGGAATATTTTATATGACCATCAGTACTACAAAATTATGCTATCAGTAATTAGCTTGAGCTATTTGAAAAGAATGGAATGCAAAACAAAATATTTTGCAAAGTACACCTACTTATCATTCATCTAGGAACCACAGAGCACTAACATTTTGGTTAGATGATTCTGGCATATGATATTACCAACCCTGCTAGAAAAAAGGCTGCCATGGAAACTGTACAGTTATGTTACAATTAACAGATTTGTATCTGTGTATTGCCCTGTTTTTATAATGCAGAGTTCTATTTAAAACAATGTGTGCATTCTGTGTGTGAATGTATATGCATATACCAATTCTTTCTATCCGAGTTACTTCTCGTACTTCTTGAACTTTTTCTACAGTTGACTGAAATAAAAGTTAAAAACATATTAAGAATTTATATCTTAAATTTTCACAAAAATATTTTACAAATAATAATAACTCATAACAGCTGTCATCGATGTGACCATATTATTAATGTTAAAAATATTATTCAAAGAAAAATATAATTGGGATCTTGGAATAATCATCTTAATAAAAAAAAACAGAAATACAACATTGTTTTGCTGCTACTGCTACTGCTGCTACTACAACTAACAATAACAACAACAAAACTGGTTCACTGAAAATGAAAATCCAGAAACATGTATGTAGAATTTTAATCATTATGGATTATAATCTTTACTTTGTCTAATGATCAAATCTATATTGATCATTTTTAAATTATAAATGTTAAAAAAAAAAACCTTCAAATCTTTAGATCTGGTCTTACATATTAAAGTGACTGTATTTAAGTGTTATTACATTTATTTAAAAACAGTATTAAATTTATATAATATACAAATGTGTGATATGTCAGTTTCCTTAGAAATAAATTTAACACTGGTGGAACTAGTTCTAAACATTCTCAAAAATGAGACAAATATCATAATTATAATTATATTCAACATGAAGAAAGTCACAGTGCTAGGGATTTTTCTAAAAAAAATTTGGTTCTCTTATCTAATAAAAAACAAAATTCCATCTGAAAACACAGACTTTGCTGGAAAAAAAAACAAAAAAACAAACTAATATGTTTACCAATGGGAAACAGCTAAATTATAGTAAATAGATCACAAATTCATTAATACAATACACATTTATCAAAATTCACGTTTTTAACATTTACGATATATTTATGACATTATAATGAATTTTAATTTACAAAATGAAATAAATCGACGAAAATGCATTCATTTATCAACCATGACAGTTTACAACTGCTGCAATGTATCTCTAGGAATTATAAAACCACTGCTTTGACAAATATGAGAAAAGAAACATTTTGGTGCTTCAAACTCAAAGAAATATAGTATACATATCTGATCACTTATAATATCAGTACGAGATTATGAAGTTTGCAGTTTGTATATTCGTTAAAACAACACTGTGACTATCGTGTACACTTTCAGTATTTATCCATAATACCTTAATAGATATCATTTAATTAATTCATGATTCATGAATAATTATCACATCAAATATTCTAAAGGAGTACAACACCGAGAGTCCTTAACAACTCATGTTACGGCATGACACTGACTTAGTTACGACATAATATACATTATGATTAGAATTACATACTTGTAAATTATTTTAATCTAAAAACTGTTATATTACTTTAACAACACTAAAACCTCAAAACATTAACAATATATTAATTAAATTTTATAAGCAAAGCGGTGAAAAAAAAAAAAATAATAATAATAATAAGACAACTGAAATTTCCAGAAAACCACCATACCGCAGCCATCATTATAAAATATCAACACTAGTGACATCTATCACCTTAAGGGAAATAACTGTTGTAAAAAATTTTTTCTTTAAAGACGCCAATGCATATTATTTGGCCATGTTCCCGAAGTTCAAGATGTCGGTCATAACGATGTCGTAAAATGGTGCGAACGATCATAAAACGATTGATTTAGCCTTGTCAGCCAAAAGTGCTGTTTCCTTGTTGTTATGATGTCCTTTGAAGTGAATTACCGAGTGGTTATTTTGTTTATTACAGATCTATTTATTTATTTATATGTATTTTCCTAATTTTGTTGAATACATCAGACTGAGATTTTATTACAGAAAAAAATCACTTAATTTTGTTCATATTACCGCTAAGTACGTCATTTACATATTTTGTTTTGTGTTTGAATTAGACCAACAAAAAATCAGAATGAATAAATCTGTTCTAAAAGTCGGTACAGGTACAGAACCATTTATCCGGCTAGCTTGGGATCGGAAATGAGCCGGATTTCAGGATTTTCAAATTTTCTTGACTAAGGCTAAATATATATTTAAAATATAAAACAAACAAACAAAGGTAAAATCCGCAAATGTATTTAACTATAAGGTACTCAAAAGTAATTTTCTGTTTGAAAAATACAAGGTTGACTTCACAATTGTAGACCTTTATATCCTGATTTCAACAATACAAAATTCAAAGTTGTTAGTCCAATAGTTCCAAAGTTATGAACTTTTTAATATTTGGTATTTGCGTGCTGTTTGCAATTGCAATTTTGAATAAATATTTATTTTTAAGGGCCCATTCTGGAGCGAGATTGTCACTGATAAAGCTAATTTCATAGTATGTCATACTATGTGTTTCAAATAGTCTAAATTTTACACAACTCTGCAAAATATGTTTATTTTGTTGGTAAAATAATTCATCTGTGCAAGACTAAAAAAAAAAAAGAAGAAGAAAGAAGAAAGGAAAGAAAAAAAAGAAAAAATCTTTGAAAATTCATAACTTTACTTCTATATATATATATACTACAATTTTTATATTTGTACCAAATTAATCATAAGGAAATGATCGTGATGAAATACATTTAGGGATAAATTATTTTTAAAATCTGTAATGTTAATTAGTAGAGGGTTCTTTTTTTTTTTTCTTTTCTTTTAACAAGTTGCAGTTTTCTTTGGCATGAAGGTACAATTTTATAATAATAAAAATTACCTTTTGAGTACCTTTTCCTCCTGAGACCGGTAATCAAAACATTTTACAGAGAGAAAGCATCTGACAAAAACTGGAATTTTAAAATATTACAAGTTCATTGATATGAATTTTATTATTATATAAATAAAGCAGAAGCTGAATTCTATTTAGATAAGATTTAAGAAATGATTTTAGAATACAACTTTTGAAGAATCTGTTTCAATGTAGGAATGGACTTTATGAAGCAAATAAGGAGACACAGCCTGTAACTAATATTATGCCGCGAAGTGATGAGCCTAAATAAAGTTAATGATTTATTAACCAAGATAGTGCATCCGCCTCTGGTATCATTTCAACCCACATTTAATCAATTAAATCGTAATTGTATGTGGTTAATTTGACTTCCTATGAAGTTTGCTTCGAACTACAGCCAGCATACCAAATTCAAAACTAAATAGTTTAAAAAAAGTCGCTTTTCTGTTATTTCCAGATTTCTGGAAGCCGAATAAGCAGTCCAGTACCAGATTATAATATTAATGCTATTCTGATTACAATAACTCGGCCTGCAAGATAAATGTTTATATTTTCATATATGCTGTACTCAAATCGTGGGGGGAAAAAAAAAAAAAAAAATTGAAGAAGAAATATCTTAGTTCAACAGTTCAGTAGTACATACAGTTTTTCATAATCTGTTCACTAATTTAGATGGGTTAAGCGAATATTCCAACCAACCCCGTGCTAGAACTCTGGTTCACTTTTACGGCCATGACACGATCTTCGCATAAGTTGCTTAGGTGCTTCTGAAGCCGCACATATGCCTTGTTAAATCTTTTCTGTGGCTGGGTGCGAACTGAACCTTATTCTAGCTGGAACCACTCAATGATTTGCCAGACTGGATGGATGATTATGGCCAACAAGGTTGAAAAACTTATTGTTCCATCCCTTGCAGATGTTGTTGGTTCTTGGACTGGTATTCATTGTCAGAGCATGCACACTTCACAGTTCAGGAGGTCATTAGAGTATGAAAAGAAACTGCTCAGGATTATAACCAACAGTTTGCAGGAATTGTTGATAAGTCACCAAGGTCTTAAAGTGTTCTAGGAATCATAGGAGATGGCAGCTGGTTAAGCAAGGTATCATTGCACGAACCTCATTATCACACTGGGCGAGGGCTTGAGCTAGGATGTGGCTAGGTTTGTTTCTAATGTTGGCACTCTGGGTCTTTGCTGTATTTCGAACCTTAATGAGTCGAACTTGTGCTTTTTATGCAGTGTGGTTGTGATCAGTCTACTGGGTTTACCAACTGTAAATCTCTTATCATGCTGCCACGATACTGACCACTGAAATTTTTGACACACTTCGACCACAACTTGTCTTTACGAGCTGAATGCTTCGTATACATAAAACCGTGTAAGCAGATCTTAGTACCACCGTTTTTGCTCTGTATGATTCCATTACTGAACTTAGAATAATGCCTTTTTTTCTGTGATCTTTTTTCCTGTCTTTTTTTTAATTATTATTCTGTGACGTGTATGTGATTTATTTTCTTGTGACTTTTTTCCATTGACCAGTCAAACAGCTCACTTGCCACATATAGAATATAATAAAACAAAATAAATACATATATTAACTTTCATAACAGTGAAAATATTTATTAGTATTATAGCTAATTGTATTATGTATGAAATTAGTACATTTTCTTTGAAAACTACTACCATCATACAGAGGTCAGTTTGCAGTCTTCGGGTTTTCATGCATAACATCCATAAAAACAAATAAGATAAAAACAACAACAACAACTACTACTACTACTACTACTACTAATAATAATAATAAAAGTTATCTAAATGACTGCATAATAATAAAAAAATAGATTCAGAACCATAATCTGAATGCATAGGTCACTTGCAGTTGTAAACTGTTTATATTGTCTGTAACAGCATCTTTGGTTATCGCCCCGTAGAAAATTGTCAAGTTTCAGTGATGCACACTTATATTATAATTTTATGTTTCATCTGACTTCCAAAGGAGGGAGCCTGACAATCACAACACTTCCAATGCGACAGAAGTAAAGGTGCTAATGAATAATCATACCACTAATACTTTATGAATACAGTAGTATCGCAATTACGAGTTTACTGAGTTACGAGCAGTCGCTTGGTTGATTTTTTGCTTTGAGTTGCCAGCCAAAATCTGAGTTATGAGTGAGCTTCAGATATGCCGCCGCTAGTTAGTGCAACGAATAACACACCATCTGCCCAGCATCGCGCATCTCATTCATTTGCTTCACGTAGTTACCTCGCCGTGGAAGCATCTCTGTTGTGTTGTGATCGCATTTTGTGCAGTATTTTGCAAAATGTCCATGGATCCTCAGAAAGTGAGTACAAAGGACAGTGTGAGAAGAAGAAGCGGATGATGTCCATTGAATTAATGAAAGAACTCACAGGAAAACATGAGTTAGGTGTGCGTGTAATCAAAGTGACTACAATGCAGTACCAGCATAGTACTTTTACGATATGTACGATACTGAAGCAGAAGGGGTCGATAAAGGCTATAACTCCAGTAAAAGAAGTTAAAATAATTTCTAAGCTGCAGGCCTATGTCCATGAAAAGATAGAGAAACCCTAACCCTGTACACTTTACAAAACCAGTTTATTTCTTTACATTCTTTTTTATTTTGTTTTTATACAATATTTGTCATTTATACATACATTTTTCTTATTTAAAAACATGTTACAAAAAATTGGGGTGGTTTTGGGGAGGCTTCAACAGATTAATGGTATTTCAATTATTTTCAGTTGGAAAACTTGATTTGATATACAAGCAAATTGAATTATGAGCCCGGTCACAGAACGAATTAAACTCGTAAGTCAAGGTACCACTGTATTCCCAGATAGTTTGACTGTTACTTGGAATGATGGAAAAGACTAGTTTTCTGTTACTATGTTTATTATTATCAACTTAGAGCATCTTTCTAAATGCTTATAATAAGATTAGGATGATCCCAGTATTAATTCAACAATAACGCGCAGTTATTTTAGAACTATAGTGGCAGACTTTACTAACACGAGCAAATACCGCTGTAAAGATTAGTGCAGTATTATGAATATATTTTAATTAAGTATGAAGTATGGCAAAAAGTTTCTGCAATTTTCCCCAGGCTAATCTAAAATTGTAAATTTATGTGTGTGTGTGTGTGTGATAAATAAATGAAAATAATTATTTTTGAGTTCTTGTTAATTACAGTATTTGTAGGCAGTTGTCGCAGAATTCAGATTGCGTAACTTTAATTGTTACTTCAAATCACATCCACTCTTTTTATTTGCTTGCGATGGAATTGAAATTGCGTAACTTTAATTGTAACTTCATCTGCTCTTTTATTGTTTCCGCTAATTTTTCAACTCCATGGCATTGTTATAAAAAGGCTGGCATTTGGTAATTAAGTTTCTGCGACGGACACGCCCGCTGACCTGTCAGAAAGCGCGGCCGTCGTAGACGTGCTTCACAACAGCTTGTTCAGATTAGCACGTTAATTTTTTTTCAGTTTAATTCAGTTCAGTAATTAAGCAGCGAGAGCGAAGAAAACGGTCAAGACGAGAGTTCAGTCAGGCAAGGAAACCAATGTTTTTGAATGACATTGTTTTTACGGACAAGTATGGTAAGCAATTTGAATTGTCTATTCTTGTTTTGATAGGGAGTAATGTCAATTAACCTGTGTCAATAACATTTATTATACCAAAATTTTTAATGTTTTAATCTGTCCTCCGTGCAGATTCTTATTTTGTCTTGGTACCCCGTATGACCTTTCTCGTATAAAGATCAGTATTCATATATCTTTAGTTTATGCTAGGTGCTTTTAGTTCAGTCCCTCATAAATATATAAAAAGTCTTACTGTTGTCACGCCTGTCAGTGCACTGTTTGTGCAGCTTTGACTGGAGTTTGTGGGTGTGGTGTCTTACATGCTTTGCTGGTGGCACACTACGCAGGGCCTGATTTTTCTGTATGCTATCAATGACTCTCCAGATGGTAAGTGGAGGAATGGATCCACCTGGAAGTTGTGGGGGCTGAATATGACAAAGGCTCTGGACACACAGGTGTTGTCAAAGTAGTCTAGGAAAGGTTCAGATGTCCTTGAGCACCACATCGGTGGGAGGTTAATATGACTTAACTATTAATGTACTTATTACAATTATGTTATATTTATTTGAATGTTTTACACTCCTGCTGGTGCAGACACACACACACACACACACACGTATAAGTCAAGTCATTTAAAAAATAAAAATAAAATATAGAAATGTATTGTTATGTTTCAGTGCTGTATGCATTCTGGTATTCAAGTGAGCATATTGTTGGTGAAGTGATGGCAAATGCTTTGTTACCAACCACCAGCTGATAATGTGTTTTACTGTGACATGGCATTGGAAGGAAAGTGGGTAGATTACAGAATAAACTTTATTTTGTTAAATCAAATTATTGGGTTGTGGGTTATATTTTATATCTTATTTATTGAAACTTATAGATATTATATATCTATGTCCATCTATCTATCTGCCTCTGTATTTACACATCAGGTGATGTAGCAGGTGTTTCATAATAACCATTTGAAAGACTGGAACTGACGAAGGCAGATCTACTCAAAATGTTTGAGCTGTTAAATTAATATTACAGTCATCAGTGCAGCTCTACTACACGATTTCAGAAACTGGGGTAGATATCACCAGTGATGGGGAAACAGTTTATAACATGAAATAAAATTTTAAAACATTTATGGGAGGGTGCTGTTGTAAATTTGTAAGAATACTGGATAAGAACCCATTTATAAGATGTGGGATCCTTGCTATAAACCACCTGGATTTGTTTATGGACTCTTAGATTTTGTTTGGGATTTAATGTTTCATTAATAAATAAAATGGTATTAAAAAAAAAAAAAAAAAAATAATGAACACTTATATAATAAAAATAAAACAACTTTAAAGTATACAGAACATATTAATTTTCATATTATAACTTGTTTTTTTGTTTTCAGTAGAACAAATTCAAAGTGAGAATTCTGAAAGAAAAAGTCACAACTGACACCACCTGTTTACAAGTAAGATTTTAAAAATATTCTTTTATTTCTTATTTTTCAAACTAGATAATTTTAAACTTTTTTTATTCCTTTATTGGGTTTTTTAAATGGTAAAGTTACAATAATTTGAATTTATTTGTTATCATCAACTTGGAATATAAATCTAGTTATGAATTTGTTTTTTGTTATTTTTACTGTGTGCATCAAAAAAATATGTGTGTAGTTTTAAATTTGATTCTTAATTTTTACTGATATAGGTATGTGAATTGATTTTAGAAAAGACATTTCTTAACATTTAAAAAAGTACAAACCATTTAATTGTCAAATAATATATATATTTTTTTATGAGTTTTATTAATCTCATAGGGACATCAATTACCGTATATACTTGTGTATAAGTCGAATTTTTGGGAGACTATATTAAGGTAATATTTGGGGGGTCGACTTATACATAGGTAATGCTTTTGTAGCTGTTCCTGAAGCGTCGCCATTTTGACTATTTTTTTGCTACGGGATGCATCTAAAATAATCGCGGTCTTTCGGCTTTTCAAAAATATAATTTTATCGTATAAAACAATTTGAAAAAAGAATTAACAAAACCAAATATGAATGTAAAACATGATATTCTTCCGTTTAATGAAATAAAAATACATTTTAAAGCGAGAAAACCATCAGTACGGCATTATGCCTTACGGCGTCTTGCAATGATCTAGGAATGCAGACTTCTCTGCCAAATTGCACTAAATATCGGTCCTAATTTCATTAACAAAACTCACTTGTTTAACTGTAAAGAATTGGGTGAAATAATATTGCAATCGTCATTAATATCCACTACCGACAAATTTTGTAAATATAACGGTAAGTTAGGTCTCCATGTTAGACCTATTACATTAAAGAGATACTATTTATGATACATTTAGGCTATAGCTCGTGCAATACATGCATTTACGTTATTTTGGTATGTTCGTGCAAGTTACAGCTCGTGAAAGTTATGTTACAGTAGGCGTACAATGTAGGCCTTCATGGCACTGTCACACTGGTCTAAAAATAGTGACGGTGCCTGGAACCTACAGTCGACTTATACACAAGTAATACCTAAAATGATGCAATGTTTGGTCTTAAAATACACATCGACTTATACATAAGGTCGCCTTGTACACAAGTATATACGGTACCTTAACTATTGAATGTTAATTTGGCAAGTTAACTTGAGGACTCATCAGCATAATACAGATGTTATTTATATAGATCATACTTAATTAACAAAATTCTGGCTTTATTTTTCAGTTAAACAGTTAATGTATTTTTGGGACACATTAGTACCATACAGAGTACACAGCAAAATATAAATTTTTATGTAGGTTTTGCAGAATGACCCACCATATTTCCAGTTGTAATGTTATGTTAAAAGTTTATATCTGGTTCTGTGTGGTATAAAGAAACAGTTGACAATAATTTAGTGTACAACTAAATGTATTTGTTTCTGACAACAATTATTTTATGTTTTTTATTTCAGTTATGTTTACACAAAGCTGATAATTGAGAAAATAATATTACTTGTTTACAGGAAGTAACAGTTATTTTATTTTGTTTCATTTAGAACTCGTCCACCCACTGAGAAGGAAATTCTGAAGTGGAACATAGCACAGGATTTATATCATTTCATTCCCTGATTCAAAACAGCTCAAAGTATGGAAGCATTTCCAGGAAGAAGCTGCAAAAAGGGATCATAGAAAAATTGGAAATTTAGAATATCCTTTTGTCTAAAAATGTATACATAATCTGCAAAATTTTGGAAGCTTTAAATTATGAAAACTAGCCAGATTTCTATTATTAAATATCAAAGGTTCTCTAATAATAAAGTTGAATAAATTAAAATATTCTGCATTTATAAATCTCAATGAAATACTGACAATTGGTGATAAACTATAATTGTGTATTTTGAAAATTATATGTGATTCTAAATATTTTATATAATTTTATACGTTTTAATTAATTTATAAATAATATTTCATTATGAATATTTTGTAAAAAGTATTACTTGGTTATTCTGAATGCTCGATTTAGAAATGAAAGCAATTCATATTTAATATTTGTCAATTAAATGCTTGTCAATAAAATGTTACTTCCTGCATGCATTTTTAAAAAAATCTTCTGTTGGACAAGAAATAAGCCCTGTAATAGATCTGGTGTGGAATAGAGCCAGGATTTCATGCTTCAAAACAGCCAATTGGCTCGATATATCCCACCTTGTTTCTGTTAAACATATAATCATGAAGTATTACTGTAATGAATATGTATTAGCACCTTTAATTTCCATAGCTCTGGACATATTGTGATTGTCTGGCTCCCTCCGAATGAGAATAAACAAAAATTTTGACTAATTTTTGCTGATTTCAAAGATGCACCATTTGATGACAGTTACGCTCTGTGACATACTATCTTGAGAATTAATTGTAGATATATTATTTTTTGTATATACACAGCTAAACTAAACCAAAAACTGAAAAGTCAAAGGATATTAATAAAAAAATAAAATAATAATAATAATTTTAAACAATAAAGTTAATTATCAAAAAAATTATAATTTTGTATTGAAAGTTTTGTGTCATCTTGCTGACATGCCAGTTAGTGTTCACTAACAGAATGGAAATAAGTTGTTTATGCACTAAATTGACACAAGTGCGTTTGACTTAACATATACACACAAGCTGTCTTTGTCTTTCTACATCATTCTTTGTTATTGAATAATAGTTTTGGGTAACAGTTTTGTGAAATATCTTTCATGGTGACCAATAACTTAGCATACGTCATTGAGGGATACTAACGTTCATCCATATGTCATTCTTATATAAATATTTACATTAAACTCAGTTAGGTCTAGAACGACATGTGAGTGGAAAACTAATGTTTATTTATTTATATATTTTATTATTTTATTATTTATATATTTGTTTTAGTCTTTGTTTAATGTTTATTTATTATTATATGCTGATTCCACTGAGAAAAATTCTTGCATGAAGTAATATGACTGTTATGGCATTGAAATAAAACATTACATTGACAATCAGTTATAATATAAATATATACAATATCGTAATTTTATATGTGTAAAGAAGTTCTTGTGTGTGTGTATGTGTGTGTGAGATTGGCAATACCAATTTTATAAAAATTAGTTCAGTTTCTAATACAAACTAAATAAATAAATAAATAAAAAATAAACAACATGAACCAAGTCATATTTTGCTTGTCCCAAACTTATTTATCTATTTCTTCCACTGTCCATTCTTATAGTCTAAGAATGTATAAGTTATACATTTTAACAAAACAGGAAGTGCCATAAAATATGTTCCTTATCAACAGTAATAACATTTTCTCTCATAGCAACATAAAATATAAACCTGCACTACATATATTCACATTTAATTTATTTATTTGGGGGTTTTTCAGAAAAGTTAACAATACTCATTAACCACAATATAAAAATATTAAAAATAAAATATTAAAAATTAAATAAGTAAAATGAAATAAAATAAATAGTGCATAAAAGGTAATCGTATGTAATCACATCAGTGAGCATGCAATTTGGCTGAATGTAACAGATATTTGTTAGTCACCTGTGGTATACACACATATATATACAAACAAAATAGTGTGTTTCCATAGATATGTCTGTTCAGCAGGGGCTAATTTATTATTATTATTATTACAAGAGAGAGATTTCCAACCTCTCTATTATAATACTATTAATACTTTTTAGAACATCAGTTAATAATTAGAATCTACCAGAAACCAGTAAACAGTATCATTATTATTTTTATGTTTTATTTTTATTAAAATGTTAGTATATTAATAATACAATGTGTTATGTGTATTAATTTGAAATTGTATATTTAAAAATACATCAAATATTTCAACATATTGGTGATATTCTGTATACTATATATATATATATATCTTCTTCTTTTTTTTTTCTGTTCCACTAAAGAATATTCACTTCAAAGGGTCCTTTGCATCAGAAAACGTTCTTTGTACTTCCAACAAATGTGTATGATGCATTACCAATTAGGGAATTAATCGTTTGTGTCAAGGCTTGCTATGAAGCAGCTCTTATGTGAAGTCCTCAGATGTGATGGCTACTGCTCCATATCTTATTCTGTACTTCCGGTTCAGTCAGTACGGATTGTCTCATGATGTACAATCATAAAAGGTTTTATGTCTTCACAACATGAAGACTTGAAAATAGAATGCAATGAATCAAAAACCTTTTGGGTAAAAATAGATAGAAACATATTACAAATTGGATCAGAATGTAATCCACATGACTGGTCCAGTGTTATATCTGTTCTTTTATGGATAACATTCACGTGTAATTACATCAGTCTGGGAGTTTACCTTCCCATAGAAGGGAAACAAAGTAAGAAATATTTGATGTATTTTTAAATATACAATTTCAAATTAATACACATAACACACTGTACGTATTATTAATATACTAACCTTTTAATAAAATAAAACATACAGCATTTCATGTTCATGTTAAATAACAAAGGAATGTTTACCAGATGTGCCAAAAAGAACCAATGTATTTCTACATGATGTTTTTATGTCTGCTTACATACCTATCATACTAGATCTGTTTGTGTATGTTTGTGCATTTGTGTAAGTAAATGTGTAAGTATCTCCATTTTCATGTAGATACTTGTTCACAACAAAAAAAGAGAGATCTATGGCATCTGTGGTTCACAACTGTTACATCCCAGACACGACAGAACCATGATGTTCTTGCTATTATTCCCATTGATGAACATTATGTTGGAATGAAGATATCTACATTAGAAATATTTGAAAACATTTATTTTAAAATATTATTATTCCAGATAAATAATTATACTTGTAATGTGTTGGATAGATTCAGTAATATATATATATATATATATATATATATATACACACACACACACATACATTGCTGAGGTGTAGTATGCGATGTAAGCTGTGATGAAATAAAGAAAAGTTGGAAATGTTTTAATTGTTTTTCTTTCTCTTTCATATTTTTAATTTTTGGTAGAACATTTTCAATATTTCTGTAAAGTTTTAGAAACATCTGAAGTAGACAAAAGAAAAGTGTATGTGTGTGTGTGTGTATACACACACATGCTCTTTTTAGCACTGTCCTTGTTTCAGGAGCCTGTATTTAGTTCTTTATATATACTGTATGAATGCATGCATTTTCTATGTAACATAATACACATGCGGCATATGTAAACAACATCTAAAGTTTAACAACCTCACAAAATAGACTTAATTACATGTTTGTCAAATCAACACTAATTTTGTGTATTTTATGCAACTTTTACTATTTCAGCAGGTTTAATTTAGGTTAAAACCTAAATGTTAAAATGCCCTCTTTTTTGGAAATATGCATGCACAGTAAACACCAAGATGGATTTCCAAGTGTTTAGTAGGATATCGACAAATCTTGACATCAACATTTTAATTTGTTAACTGACCAACATACCAAACTTCAAAAAAGAAATGACTCTGGACCCTTTGCCACATGTTTATCATTTGTTGACAGTCCTGTGATTTACTGATGTTCAGGGAGATCTGAAAGAGGCACTGTCAATACTGACTAGGGGAAGATGTGTTTTAGAAGTACATGGGTGAGATTAAAAATTATAGATTTAAACGAGAAACAACACATCGACACAATGAATAGTAACGCTATACTTATTTTTTAAAGATCTCTCAAATTTACCTATTGGGCATGTTAAAGTAAATGTATAATTAGCCAAAGGAAAATAATCAACTAAAAAAAAACTGCAGGTTAAGCAAAGTTTGTTTTTTCAAAACCACAGTTTTCCTTTATTCTCCCCTTTTATTTGGTTCTCTTGTAGATCTCAAAATATATATTTAATTTTGCTTTAAATGTTTTTTGTGTTCCTTTTCAGTCATAATCATTTTGAGTTTTATAACAAGTAGGATAACCAGACAACCTGCTTTAGGAAGGACAATTCTGCCTTTGAATACCTTTTGTTATTGTTGTGCCAGCTAAAGAATGATGATATAAAAATAGTAATACGGGATTTTTGTCACTTGCTTTATTTCAACTATAGTCATACTTTCGTTTGTTTTGCCGAGAAAGTTATTATAAGGCAATAAATATTGTATTTCAGACAAAAATATAGGAAATTTCTCTTCCACTTGTATTGAGTAGAAAAAAAAAACATTTAAAAAGGTAAAAAAAAAAAAAGAGAAATTAATGTAATAAATGTTTGCCACCATACCATTATACGTACTGTAAGCCCTATACAGTTAACACTGTTATAACAGAGGCTAGATCGTCTTGATGTAAAATATACGTTAATTGGATTTATTTTCCTCATCAAATTATTATTATTACTGATTTCTTTGAATGACATTTCATCTGATAATTTTTGGACCGATTTTATAACAAACTTGTTATGTGTGACATTCAAAATAAAGTGGTTGAAAGCGCAGAATTAATTAAATTCCTTTCAGTCATATAAAATTGCCGAAAATGTTGTTGGAAAATAGTCATTTATTATTATTATGTTTAATGGTAATATAAAAAGTGTATAACAGAAATACATACACACATGCTCATGCTGAAAAACAAAAAGTGAGAGATAACAAGTGTTATCAAGAAAATACAACGTAGACAACTCTTCAATAAAATATTTCTTTTGGTTTTAAAATAAATAATAATTTAATTCAGTATTTTATATAAATTATTTAAAAAGAAACAATCTTTATTTCTAAATTCCCATTTCCCCAAAAAAATAAAAAAAAAAAATAGTGATGACAGACTGGTTTCCCTCTGTGTCTAACACCCGGAGCACCATTATACAGAATCGGTTTAGTAGACGTGGTTGGGGTATTCCCGAATACCTGGCTTGTTGTAAAGTCAAAGGTATTATAAACACAAAATGCGAGTATTTCTGTGTATTAATATGAAATTTAATTTTAATGTATATTATAAACAGATTCAGAATTTATTTTCTAAATAAAATGGAAAGACGGTTTAAAAAAATTGGGTTTTAACAGTGAATTATTGAAACTAGTTTCATTTTGTTTTTCAGAACGATTTTCAGATTATGAATCGTATGATTCATTAACTGCAATCTCAGTTTGAATTTTAACGACTAGTAAGTATTTAAAAAATATAAAATACTAAGCACACATAGTGACATACAATGATACGCACGGACTACACATACATAGTTACTAGTACCACTCAACATAAATGGCTTTATAATTATTATTATGGTAATCTTCAAACCTTGATTTGTAAACTCAGACTGACTCTAGGACAGATATATATTAAACAAAATATTTTTTTTTAAATTCAAATAACATGCCAACAGGTCAATATTTTGCTTGTCAGATCTATCTGTTTTGTCTTTTATACCACCATAGGTGTTAACATTTGCATGTTCATGAAAAAAGTTCTGATCATTCAAAACTAGTGTTTAGCTTTTTTTTTTTTTTTTTTAATAAAAGGAGTGTGCATTTTTTTATTTCATGAATGTTATCACTATGTCTAGTATGTGTCTGTTTTACAGTTCATTCAGTAACTTACTAATTCATTTATATTAAACATACAAGTCAACAATTAAGGATAATAAAATGCACTTACAGATGATAATTTGAAACATCCACCTTCTGATATGCTCTGGCATTTCACTGTCTCAGAATGTTAACCACTGTATCTAATGCTACAAGTATTAGAACTGGTCAAAAATGTATAGTCATTAGTTTAGTTATTTTCAGTGAAATAATATAACTTCCTGTTACATTTTTGCAAGAGCAGGTTGACAATACAGGTAAACAACATGGATACAGGCTAAATCTTTATTTAGAATATAAAATAAATAAGAAAAGTAAAGAATAAAACCTTTAACAGTCACAGCTTAATACACTTCTAAAGCATTGTCTGGTTGATCTTTATTAATTCGCTTTAAAAACACCAACAGAATATGCTTTTCACTATCAAGTTGCCTTTCAGTAAAACATCTGCTGAGGTGAGAAAAATCTCTGCTGACAAAGTGCAGACATAATTTCAAGTTTACCATTATATGAAATGTATGAATAATATCTTAGTACTAAACCAGAGAGGCCCACTATAATTTTCTCATAGATAATAAGATTTTTCAGTTGTTTTTTCCAGCATATATAAAAATGATTTCACTATGCTTTTAAACAAAAAGTTGCATACTACTTTGCTGATAATTCCACATTTACTCATACAACACCATCTGTGAATGACAAGCCAGTTAAGACATGGCCTGTATTAAGTCAGTGAAACTTTTTGTTGTATCTTGGGTCACCATATCAAGTTTAATTATGGCAGATGTCTGTTTCAATAAAGACATTACTAAGAATAATCTGTTTTTCTGATAACTACAGCAAAAAATAGCCATATATTACAGCTTCAAAAAGAGGAGATTTCTCTGCTTACTGTAATGTATGACTGAAATCTCCATGAAACACAGAACTAAATCTTCACCATTTTTCATTTTATATGTTAATGCACAATTCCAGGTAAATAATATTAAACTATAATTAATTCACAAGTTTACCATGATATGGCAGTTTTATAAAATGTGAAATATATTCGTTACTTTTCATGTTTTCATATATTAATAGTATTCAACTTTTCTAAATAGAATGATCATGTGTGTAGCATTGTTTTGTTTGTCAGTTACAGATGTCTCAGATGTCAAAATTGATTTACATTGTGTGTAATTAAAGCAGAAAATATTGTTGATAATATGAAACCATTTGTATTACCCTGTTTAATTGAAGATTTTTATGTTATTAACTTGTTAGAATATCATGTATTATTGCCTTTTTATGTATTACAGTTACAGAAATTAATTTTATTTAGAATGATATAATTGGAATTAATCTCAATGTGATTTTTGAAAATGTTTTTCCTTTTTCATGTCAGTGGTGATAAAACAAATGAAAGGAAATATTTTTACCATCTTGTTGGTAAATTTTTTTTTTAAATTGTCTTTCTTTGAAACTGGAGATCTATATTGCTTTCTTTTTCAAGCTGAAATAATTATAATGTAAAATTTCAAGTTTTAGTTTATTAATATTCTGTTTTTCAGCAAATAAATGTTTATTCTATCATAAATCTTCTCATTATAATTATCCATTGAGAATAATGGAAAATGGTCAGCAAATTCCACTGTTCTGTGAGGTCTGTCACAAGAAATTTTCTGGCCCATTTCCTGCTCAACAACATTTTATGAGTGAAGATCACAAAAGGAGAGCTAACTCTGTTTCAAATCTTTCTGCTTTTGACTGTGATGTTTGTCATGTGAAGTGCAATTCTGTGAAACAACATAATGAGCATAATGCAAGCCCTGCCCATCTTGACAGATTAAAACGACGAGAAGAGCAGCAGATTGCGTGTTTTCCAGTAGTGGAACATCCAACAAGCAGTTCCAAACCTTATGACTTTGATGGTTCTCGTGGTTTCTGTTATATTTGTAATATAGAGCTCACATCTGTTCAACATGCCCAACAACATCTGACTGGTACAAAACACAACAAGAAACAATTACAGAATAATATAAATTATATTAATGAGCTGTCTTGTTTCTTGTGTAAAGTACAGTTTTCTAGTGCAAAAAATGCACATGAACATTTTATGAGTGCAAAACATATAAAGAAGGCAGTGGAAGCTAAGGTTCCATACGAACAAAATGCTGGAAATGTATGTCAACAAAATTCGGTCTCTGTTCAGACAGCTGTGCCTGGAATGTCACTAATCACTGGACTTATACCAGCTGAACAACATTTTACAATTGAAAAGCATAAAAAAAGATCAATATTTCCTCAGACTGACTTCACAAAAGATGATAATGTTGCTGAAAAGGTAAACCTAAAGTCAGCAGTTACAGATCTGTTTCCTAATAGATCATTCCCAGAAAAAGAAAACCCTCTGTCAAATAAGGAAACAAATAAATTGCCGCCAGGAAACAATTTTATACAAAAGTCTCCCAGTAGCTGTCAGACTCTCAGTGATGAAGATTTGTGCTTAAAGGTTGATGGTGGAAATATTACACGTGCAATGCCATCTGTTCAACATATGTTTATGACAAATAATTTCAACAGCAAGAGAGATATTTCAGCTTTAAGTGATTTGCAACAATCATATTCAGCTGCAAACATTGGTGAAAACTGTAGGGACAGAAGTCTTTATTCAGAAAGTAATGAAAATTGCATTTGTAATGAAACTGTTTGTAAAATTAAACACTGCGTTAAAGATGATGTGCATCCATCTTCAGGAACATTAGCAAATATTTTGATCTCTGAGCCCAGTGTTAAACAGGAATATAGTTTTGATGGTTCTCGTGGTTTCTGCAATGTTTGTAATATTGTTTTGACATCTTGGTCACATGCCAGAGAACATTTTCAAGGAAAAAATCATTTAAAAGCAAAACAAATATTCTTCAGTGAGAAAGAAACTAAAATAATAGAAAAGAATAAAAATACTTGGGATTATAATAAGCCTGAATATAAGTTTAATGGAACAACAGGATATTGTTATGTTTGCAACATAGACCTAACATCAAGGCTGCATGCAACACAACATATCAATGGAAAGAAACACAAGAAACTTGCAGAAAGAAAGCAGCAAGAAAAGCTGGGGAAAACTTATCCTTTGTTCTGTGAGATATGTCTTTTGCAGTGTAGTGGACAAGAAAGTGCTATTCAGCATTTCAATTCAGCAAAACATTTACAGAAAATGACACTTACCTGTGATGGAATCAGGAGTTGTAAATTAGTAAATACTGAAAATAATCTCAAGTCCTCTGTTCCATTATTCAGTTCACCAATTACACAAGTAATTGCTGACTTTAAAAGTGAGGACTTGCCACCTATACAGTGTGACAACACAGGAATTCAGTCCAGTGATGTTTTACGTACCCTAAGACCACCACCTAGCAATTTATCCAGCATGTCACACCCAGATGGTAACCAGAATCCTGATACAAACAATGACAATATTGGTAAGACAAAAAATATGACAAATTACAGCAACAATAAAAACAGACAAGAAATGGTGATTCCAAAAATTACAACCTCTGTACTTGTACCCACAACAAAGGCATATACTGCAACATCGCCATCAGATTCAGGAAATGAAAGTAAAGAGGAAGTAACTGAAAATGGTACAAAGTTAAATAAATATTATCCTTTGAAAAACAGGAATTGTTCAGGAATTAATCTTGATGAAAATCTTTATGAGCATAGTATGAGATCAAATTTAGAACCCTTTTCTGAAAAAAAATCTGATTGTGTGGAAGAAAGTGACTTAATAAGTTTTGAAAGTAACTGCAGTGAATTTCTGAAAACAGGTAATTTTCCTTCTGACGATGTTTCAGATCTGGCAAGGGAAGACTTGAAGTATTATAAGGATAGCACTACTGAAACAATTACTTTTTTTGAAAGGGCAGAAAAACCCAAAATAAATCGTTTTGAAGGTTATTTTAAGTTTTATTGTCTGTTGTGTGATCGACCCATGAATACAGAGGAAGCTTACAAAGCACATCTGACAGGAAAAGATCACCAGAAGGAGATTGCCAACACCAAGGCTCCTGAAAGGAGTTTGCCAGATGTAAGAAAAACTCTGACTGAAGATGAAGCATATGATAGAGCTTATGATAATCTAGTAAAAACAAATCCGCGCACATACCAAGTGGAACTATTTAGCAAAGTGATGCAGAGCGATAGTGTAATCTTCTTGCCAACAGGTCAGTTTGTATTTCATTTCAAATGCAAGCTTAGGAGTGGTTTAAGGAAAAGTCAGTTTAACTTGTAAAAAGGGCATTGAAGAGTAAGTGAGAGAGAGAGGGATAGAGGTGTGTCCTTGTGTTTGTATGTTAAAGTTAATAATACATCAACATTATATAAAATGTATTTGAGACAATATAAAATTGAATCTGGTATAGACAGATAATAGTTACTGATGTTTAATTCAGTGATTCTGTCACTTATAATTTCAGTATTTCTCAGACTTAAAGAAGATCAGTTTAAATCATTGTTCAATATGACTAGTGCTAAAATATGTTAACAAAAAAAAAAAAAATGTTAAATAAAAAAGAAGAAAGAATCTAGTATTATTCTTCACTGTAAAATTACCTGCCATTACTGCACTGCTGACTGACAGCAGAAATCACAGCTAGTAACATTTCTCAGCTTCTTTTCAATATTGTTATGAATTTTTTTTTTCTTGTTTTAATTAATATACTATTTTATTTAACAGTAATTTATTTTATAATTTTTTATCTTTATTTTATAGGAACTGGTAAGACACTTGTGGCAGCCATGACAATTAGCCATATGTTGGAAGCAAACCCAAGCAGACCTGTTCTTTTTCTGGTAGACAAAATTTTATTGGTGATACAGCAATCTAAATACCTCCGAGAACAGTTGTCTCATAAAAAGTTTAAAAGGTGAATAAATGAACTCTGTGTGTCTGTGTTTTTCTGTGTGTGTTTGTTGTTGTTTTTTCTTGTACATTAATGACATTTTTTATCAAAAGTAAAAATCAGTTTTAAAACCACTGAAATAGTCAAACCAGAAATGACTTAGTACTTTCCAAAATATGTAATAAAAGGAAATACATTTTTTAACAGTTTGTTATATAACATACTATTGTATATAATATAAAGTATATATACTGTTTTGGCTGGACCAGGATCAGTCACTGTGCTTGAAATTAATTCTAAGAAACATGTCGACTGTTTATACTTTTAAAATTTTTTATTTGTTGTAGATCTTAAGCTAGCTAATCACATTGAACCATTCCCATCTTAAGTCTGCATTCATGTGTCATTTTGGATTTTGTTTGTTCATTAGTAACAGGAAATGGGTCTATTAAGTAGTTAACCTTTTCAGTTCAGACCAACTATGATGGATAATGTCATAATATGTAAACAAAATCAAAACTGTTAGTATTTGATATAAATTATAACTGTAATTAAAGGTCTCAATAGCAGACACGGAAGGAAACTCATCAGTGGAATTAACCCATCAACTTTTTTTTCTTTCCAAAGTAGCAGTTGCATTACAGTTTAAGTAAAATAAATGATGTGTCTAAGTAATTAAAATTTTGAAATGGGAATATTAATGCTACTATAAAAATTGTTGATACATACATGAATGTATGTTTGCATGTACATATTTCTGAAAAGACATTTCATCA
This sequence comes from Chrysomallon squamiferum, assembly GCA_012295275.1. NCBI lineage: Eukaryota > Metazoa > Mollusca > Gastropoda > Neomphalida > Peltospiridae > Chrysomallon > Chrysomallon squamiferum. The sequence continues at coordinate 20,060,314 of CM022673.1, read as the reverse complement.
AAACTAAGTAAAATTTGACATTTGTTATCATTCAACATGGTATAAACTATTTACATCAGGGATTGGCAAAGTGCTTGACATCAACCCCTGGATTTTGATGGGACTGTGGGAGTAAATAAATGTCAAAAGTGGGTCAGTAAACACTGGTCAGTTATGGTAATGGTCATACCAGTATAAGAATTATGATCTGTTGCTTTTTAGTATGTTTTGTTTTTTCAGTTATCAAAATTGTTTTCTTTTAAAGAATAAAAATGTTGTATTGATAATATAAATGACTTACTTGGGTGTTTGAGACAGAAGGGACTCCATTTAAGACATCAGTGGTTTAAACATTTTAGCCTGACAAGTTAGCCTTTTTTGTTTTTTAACATTATATGTTGTTCCACTATTTTCATGTATGTAAATTGTTGTCAAAAATAAAACATAATTATATTTGTCAGTATTTTTAGACTATAGATTGTGATATATATATATATATAAAACTTGGCATTGCTGGAACCAGTGCTGTGTCAATTTTGGAATGTTGATATACTATACAGATAAATAGGTTGCTGTACATGCATTAAAAATCATATACAGTTGAAGAGCCGACTACATTCTTGTGTCTGAGTTCTTCAAAAAAAAAAGTGTTTTTTCCTTTATACACAACATTTTATTCTTCCATTATTTCACAGTGGCACTAAATGGTGATCTGGGCAATTGAGGGATGGGTATATTTTGACAACAAAACAATAGAGCGATGTCAACAACTGACCAAATACAAAGAACAAATCATGGATCTCTGTGGAAATGTGCTTGGTTTAGGCCAAATTTTGGGTTTTGGAATGCTAACTTTGCATTTTTACCTATATTTGGTGTATTTTGATTATGTATTTTGTTCATGAATACGATTGTGTATTATATGTGTATCTGTGGTATAGTATTTCCTCTTAATTGTAAGTATATGGTCTAGAATGTAAATTATGATACCCATTTTATGTCACAGATATATATGAATTGTTTTGTAGAACATTGTCTCCTGACAATTCTAATGGGGAAGTAGGTATGCGTGAACTGAAGATAGCATCTTTGTCTGGTGGTATTGCAGCATCTGAGCCTACTCCTCTTTATCATTATGACATCATTGTAGCTGTAGCTGGTATGTCAAACAGAGATCTAAAAAGATATAATTATTTACCATTGTAGTTATTGTTGGTTTTACTAATTTAATATTTTGTGAACTGAGGATGAATGATAAATAGACTTTATGAAATTATTTTCATAATAAAAATAGTAATTAAATAAATTTGTGTTTCTGTTTTATTTTGCTAGATGGAATATAATTATTTTTTCTGGATAATAAAAAACAGATACACCCATTCATATATATATATATATATATTCAGCAGAAAAGTAATGAAATAAATACACGTTTATATTAACTTACTGTTAATTAGCTATATTATTGAATAGTTATATTTGACATTAATTGTTTCTTAATTTTCTCATAGCTTACTGTTTCAACTTACTTAGCCAGAAAAAGTTGCACTGGTCCGACTTCAGTTTGGTAGTGTTTGATGAAGCTCACCATTGTATAAAGAAGCATCCCTTTAATAATCTTCTTGAGATATTTCACTTACCATTTAATCCTACCAATAGGCCTAAACTCCTAGGCCTAACAGCTTCACCTGCTGGAAAAGAAACATTTGAATTAACATACAAGATGTTACAAGAGTTACTTTACAACCTTGGCAATGCTAAGGTGCAGATTGTAGAGACAAAACCTGCAAAGGAACAGCTGGCAAAGCACCAGTCTAATGCACTGCTACACATCAAGTATGAACCAAGGACAGACGAAGAAGAGGACTTTCGTCAGCAGTTGATGGTGTACTTAGTCAACTGTTACTTAAAATTAAATGAGATCTCCAACATAGACAAGGAGTGTTATTTCATGAACTTTTTCAAGCCTAAACTAGTATCAGGAATGACCGAGGAGACACTTTTGCGATGTGCCGAGGAGCTAAATGATCCTGACAGAATAAAACTTTTCATGCATGTCTTGGGTTTACTAAAGCCCAAAAGTGAAGATACAGCCATAAAAGCTAATCTAGATTTTCTACGTAACCATACATTAATAATGATGATGTCATTACAAGACATGGATGGGATGGGTATTCCATGTTCCATGGAAGAACTCAGACCTCTATTAAACACTAAGATAATAGGAAATTTTGAAAAAGCATCACAGCTTGGTTTGAATTGTGACAAACTCAATCAGACTGTAAAGGTTTGGCAAGATTCTGCTTTGGTCACATCAGAATTTGAGGCTGATGGACAACGAATGTCATTGATCAAACTGCTATTATCTACTTTACAAAATAAAGAGTACATTAACTGGCAAAATCCTAAGAAGCCAATTGCACTTGTTCTTGTACGTGAAAGAGTGCTGGCAAAGAGATTAAGTAAATTTCTTAAGGACATAGGCTTTGTGAAATCACAAAAGCTATCAGTAACTGCTGTTGTTGGACATGGCTCTGGGACAGCAAATCATGGAATGCGTGTGAATGAACAGAAGCGGGTTCTTGATGGCATCAATGACAGGAGATATCAGATTGTAATTGCTACCTCTGTGGCTGAAGAGGGAGTAGATATTCCTGTGTGTGAACTTGTTATCTGTCTTAATTTGCCTGGCACTGTCACTGGTCTTGTCCAGATGAGAGGCAGAGCACGAAAAAAAGATAGCCATTTTGTTATTATCTGCAGCAGCAAGAAAGAAGAAGAGCAAATGAAAAATTTGTTGAAACGTGAAAAAAACATGATGATTGCAGCAGAACAGTGTGTTGAACAACAGAAGAAATGAGAAACAAGATGCTAATGATTTCTGTTTATTCTGTATAAATAAATTTAGATATTGTTTATAAAAACATCTTGACCAACAAATGATGAAAAAGATAGCTTTTTATGAAAAACATTTTACATGTCTATTACAGATTTCTGACAGCAGTATTTGTTTTTTAGTGAAGTTTGTGCTAGTGATTTATTTCATCTTAATTGCTAGGTTTATTTTGTAATTCTTTCAATATGGCTACATTTCAAATACAAAAAGTAAATAACAAAATGCTTATATATTTATGCTTATAAAATGGAATTTAAAATCAATTTTTAATTTAATCAAATATATGATTATGTCTTAGAAATATGAGGGTGTTTTTTGCCCTCTTTTTGTTTTCTTTCTTTTTCTATAGTTCTTTATTTGTTACATGTTTAAAATGAAGTGAAATGTATGAAAATATTAGTATTATGTTTTTTTTAAATATATTTATGTTTAGAAGCTGGATTAGTTTATGATGTAGGTGCTTTATTTGTTAACTGTACATTCATATAACTATTACATATATTTAGAACTTGCTAATTTGTTAATTATCATTATTTTTAATATGTAAAAATCTCAGAATTTATTATAGTTAGCAAGAAGTCAAATATAGTTAAGAATTTTGTAACATTATATTTTATTTTCTGATGAATTTGTTTTCTCAAAATTATAATTCATTGTAGAACATGACTGCTGTTAACAAACTTCTCAAATTAAAAAAAAACAACTCTTATTTCCTTTTTTTAATCTTTTTAAATGTTTTTTGCTTTTAATCACATTAAGGTAAATTATATTGTTTGTTATTAAGTTTTAAAAAGGACAGTTTATTTTTAAATAAAACTTTTTAAACATATTAATCAATGTTATAAACTAATCTTTAACATAATTTATAAATTTTTTCATTGTTGCATACTGGATATAAACACCAGATATTTTGGTTTTCTACAGATGTAGTCACTTGATATCCCACTATTCTGTTTTTATTTAGATTCTTGATATCTTTGTATTCTACATATGATTAGACAGCCACCGGATATCCTGATATTCCACTAAAGTTCAGACAGTTGATCCCATCATATTCTATGTGTATTTACCATGCGATATACTACAATTCTACATGATTATATAAATTTGAATTTGTAAGAAGAAAATTTGTCATGTATTACATATAATACTGTTTATTTCTGTTTATTTTATTACTTAATTGTGTGGACTTCTGATTAATTATTAATATATGACATTAATAGACACGTATAGTATTTACTCTATCAAATTAATAATCAGTTTTTCATAATTAATCACGCAATAAAGACATAATATTGAGATGTTTTCGTTTTCTTTTTTGTTGTTTTTTCTAGTTTGGCAATGTCAGCTTGGTGTATAAGAATTAAATAAAAATAAATAAATAAATGAATAAAATAAAAGTTTATTTTTTCAAAATTTCACATCAGTAAATAATCCTTTAATTCTGAAGACTGACCTGTTAAAAGCACAGCCTTAACTTCACTATAGATTTTGTCAAAGAAAGCAGAGACACAATCTAAGTGAGGTCATTTCACATTATATTTTGTATAATATATACTAGTGTATTACAGACAGGTACTCATGGCAACCAGCAATAATCCAGATGATATAAATAATGCATCCTGTACTTTGGAAGAATTAGACAGAATAATTTCAGCTCCTGCAGATGGACTGACCACGTTACCTGATTCTGCTTATGATGAAGTTTATCCAGGCATTTATGTTGGTGAAGAGTAAGCAGGAATAAAAATATTTGTTGTGATGCATCTCTTTTACTAAGAAGTCAGTTTGTTAAAAGATGAACATTATAAAATTTGGGAATGTATTTCAAGATTTTAAAATATAAACCCAGAATGTTTGACACATTGGTTTTTACTACTTTTTATTTTTTTTTTCTTATTCTGTTTGTTGTTTTATTGAAATAAAATACATGTAAGTAGTCCTGCTTAATAAATCACTGGCAGTGCTGTACATTAGGTTTTTCTGATAAATATTTTCACATTCAACACCATTTCTGATTATTAACACAGTGTTAAATACTTATTTTTATTTGTGTTAATTGTAGAAGTTTTGCTGTGAACTTGGTTGAACTTAGAAGAAAAGGTATCACACACATACTCAATGCTGCTTATGGTGATACTCTAATGCACTCTCAAACAGATCCCTCAAGGTATAGGAAAATCAGTGCTGAGTTTCTAGGTGTACCTGCCATTGACCACATGAATTTTGACCTTTCACCATACTTTGAGTCATCTGCTCACTTCATAGATGGAGCTTTGAAGAGTGGAGGTTTTTCTAGTTGTTCTTTAAATAATCTACAAATTACTATAAAAAATATATTTTAATTTAATAATAATAACAAAAATAATAAATAAATAAATAAATAAGTTTTTTGAAACCAAGATAGTGTATTATATTATTCGAGTCTTCAGGTTGTTAGGATTTTAATTTTAAAATCCATCACTTTTATTTCTTATTATTTGAAACAACAATTAAAAAAGAATTATAATAATTAAATAAATGAAATTACCGATTATTTGAATTAATGGAGTTTAAAAATTTATAATTTAAATAAAAAGTAAGATATTATTCAAATGTATTTGGGTGATTTTTGGGTGTTTTTTTTTTTTTTTTTTTATTGATTATTAAATTATAGATCAATTATTTTTCAGGTAAAGTTTTGGTGCACTGTGTAGAAGGAATAAGTCGATCATCTACATTGGTCATTGCTTATTTGATGATCAAACAAAATATGAATGTCAGACATGCTGTTAGATTGGTTCGTAAACACAGAAATATAGGACCAAATGAAGGCTTTTTACAGCAGCTTTGCAAACTCAATGCAGAATTATTTAAGAAAAATAACAAGTCTGAGGTAAATACATAGTAATAAATTAGATGGAAATATGTTTGAGTGTTTTTGTGCCGAGTTCATCAACTATTTAATGTGGGTTTTTTGTTGTTGTTACTGGATTCATGATATTATTATCTGAAAATGTTCATTGAATTTCCCTATCCATAATTTGACTTTTAAAAGAAGTGTCTTTAATTTTGCTATCATATTGGATTTTATAGATGTCAGATAATGCAGTTATTGTCTTTTTTCAGAATGAAAACTTATTTTTAAATAATAAATAAAACATTTATAGGAAGTAAAATGCTGATCAACTGTGTGAATTCCTCTGAATTGTGACATGATCTGCATTGTCATATTCAGAACAAAACTTCATGTAGCTGACTGGAGACACATAAAACACAAAATTAATGGTTAATTATTAATAAATTTATTGTCAAAATGAAAAGAAAAACAAAATATATTTATTAAAATTTTAGTCAATACAAATAAAAGACCAACAGTAAATAATAAATAATAAATATATTTTAAAAACTGATAAATTCAGTAAATTGCTTTGAAGCAAATGAGTATATGGTTTTGTCTCCTTGGATTTATATTACTTCCAGCTAATGAAAGAGAATATTAGCATCAAGTTAAAGAACTGTCAGTACGACAAAATTTACTGTTTAATTCTTACTAATTATTCCTCAGAAACAACTTAAATTATAAAGCAAAACTAAGTTGCTGGTAATTCTGATCAAATTTAAAAGCATGTTACATTCATAGGCTTTGTAATAGTAATACACTGAGTTTAATTCATTCTGTGACCGAGCTTATATATCAAATCTGTTTTCCTAATTGAAATTAATTGAACTACCATTAATCCATTCCAGCCTCCCAAAACCACCCCATTGTTTTCTTTTTTTTTGTAAATTGTTTTTAAATAACAAATATTGTATAAAAACAAAATAAAAGAATGTAAAGAAATAAATTGGTTTTGTAAAGTGTATTTCAGACAAATTATTTTAACGCCTTTGGCTGCAGTTACAGCCTTTGTCGACTCCTTCTGATTCAGTATAGTACATACTGACAAGCCATGTCAACTATATGCAGACCTTGCTCATGTTTTGCTATGAATTCAAGTTTTAATTCAATGGACATCATCTGTTTCTTCTCAGCACTTTCTTAGGATCCATGGCCAGAAAATTTTTGCAAAATAATGCACAAAACGTGATCACAACACACCAGAGATGTTCCATGGCAAGGTAACCATGTTAGGTAAATGAGTGAGACAGGATGCTGGCTGGATGTTATGTTGTTTACTGTAACTTGGATATTGGCTTGCAGCTCGAAGCAAAAAATTGACAGGGTGACTGCTCATAACTGTGGCACTCGTAAGTCGAGGTACCACTGTTTTAAGATTTAGAAAAAATCAAAATATACTGGTAAATAATTAGTCTGCGGTTTCAAACTTTTAAATATAAACTTTTATAAAATGCAAAACTAATACAACTTTGTTTCAGTATATTCTACACTTAGCTGTTAATTTGAAATGACTGAAAAGAGGGTCATATATCAGATCTGTGTATTAATCCTTCTTCCAGTACTTGTAGAAGTGAAATTATATGGGTAAATGTATCCACTGTTATGTAGACAACAATAAAAGAGATTCATTATTTGTATTAAACAAAGCAATGAAAACACTGCAAAATAGTTTTTAATTTACAAGTCATCAGCGTCTCTGTTTGCTTTTCAAGCCAATGGTCAGTTTGGTTTATTATCTGGTATATCGTTTCCTATCAATGGAAAGTTATATATAAAAGATACCTAGCTGCTAGTCATTGAGTAATTCTGAAAAAACATCTATTAATATTATAATATATTCATTACATCATCAAGAACCAGAAGTGGAAACTGTTAAAACAAAGAATATACAAATATGCACATTAAGGAAGCTGGATAATCAATTGAAAGCAAAAGTATTAAACATTAACACGAATAATATGAGGTCTCCTGTCTGATGGGTGGTAAAGCTACTGCTGAGTTTCTCTGGCTGAATGACGGCTGAGGTGGTTTCATGGCATAAGGACTGTTTAACAATGACGGCTGAATCATCTGGGATGAAGGAATGAGATTGTATTTCTGCTGAGAAGGATTTGGTTTGACTCGTTTTGAAATAGCTCGAATAAGGTCACGAGCATGTTTCAGATTGTAAGCTGAAAGATATTGAAAAAGAAAATTGATTATTGATTTTCAGATTGTTAAAGGAAAAGTAACACAAATCAGAAAAATTAAATCTAATTCTTACTAATTATTTCTCAGAAACAACTTAAAGTAAAGAAGAATTTAAATGTTTGTAACATCAGCTGTATCACACATGTAGAATGATACACAGAACAAGCTCTTAATTTTGTATCATTTTAGCTCAGATTATTGCTAAAAGAAAAAATAAATAAAAATTAGTAATAGATTTATGTAAAAAAATACCTTTCAACCGGGCTTTTATTTCATCAGTAAAATAACCTGAATCAATCCACTCATCAAAATCCATTATGTTGTCAAATGCTGTAAGGCCTGATATAAAAGATATTATTTATGTAAATATTTTCCTGTATTTGAACAACAGTGTTATTCTTTAGTTTTAACACTATCACTATATCAATGGTGGTAATTATGAGACCAAAAATATTTGAGAATATATTAAATCAATGTCCAAGGTACTCAGTGTCACGCATGTCACTTAAAATGCCCTCGCATGTCATAGTTTTGCCACTACTGCACTATATTGATTAGTAAATACAAACTTTAAAAAAAATCAATTATAAGTTCTGAAGAACAGAAATATTTGGCATACAACCAAATCAGTAAGATTATTTTAATAGAAATATTCTTCAATCTAAAACTAATTCTGCCTATTTTTTAAGGTAACTGAAATTAAATTATTCTTACTAATAAAGTATCAGTCTCTGAATAATTAGCTATATTCAACAACTTCTACATACCTTGATAATTTTTCTGTCTTACATTAGTTCCTTGAGCAATGAGAACACATGCTGCAAATTTATTGTTGGCCTGAGTAGCAAAAAATAGTGGTGTGCAACCATCATCATTCACACAGTCTGCCTCGGCACCATATGCCAGTAGCATTTCCAAGATGTCTGTTGATCCAGGGAGACTGGCAGCAAAATGGAGAGCTCTGAAGAAAATACATTTTTTTAAATATATAAACTATGTTTGATGTTTGTTTTATTTTTACCAGTTTTGTTGTTCTCATTTAGAGCAAGCATATTTAAGTAGTTATATTTTCATTTCACTCAAAATTACAAACATTTGTGTAAATTATTTGACTACAGAAAAATGTAACAAATGAAAATATGACAATACTTTTATTGCAGATTAGAATTGAATATTAATGTTTTGAATTGTATGAAAACATGTTTAAAACAAAAATTAATTCTGGATTAAACACAAATATTCTGTATATTTCTTTTTTACTTTTTTGAAATAGAAGTAATTATTCTGTCAATTTTACATAAATGAAATGTTATTGCTGTTTGTAAACAGCTGTACCTTACTATTAGTTTACAATTAAATAGTCTCAGAAAAAACATTCAAAAGAAGATTTTTCTCAAACACACTAAACTGGCATGAATTTTATTTATTTCCTTTATTTGTTTATTTTTCCAAACCAAATATTATAATTACATAAGAACTAAAATAATGTGTTATATACTAACGAATTGCCATCAGGGTAGGAGGGATTTGGATCTGCTCCACAGTTTAACAGAAACTTTACAGCATCAGCCTGATGAGTTCTGTAATTACAAAAAGATGTGTAAAGCTGCAAATGAATTTTGACTATAGCCATTGCTGCTGTTGCTATTTTTCTTATTACAACTACACTATTACTATCACTACCACCACTACTACAACCATTACAAGCTTATGATAATTAACCAGATTAAAATATTTAACTGAAATAATACACTAATAATCAAACAGAATCTTTGCTTTTACTATTTAAATTTTTCACAACTCACAGTTTGATTTGGTCAGTGAGAATTCTCTTCAGAAGAATGTCAACTTCTTTAGGCTTAAATTTAAACCCATTTTGCAGCAGCCTGTGACCAGCCAAAATAAGAAGATTGTTGTATGATATAAATTAAGTTAGAAATTATAAATTGTATAATATACATAAAAACAGAAACACCTACACAAACTTGCATTATTTAATATTAACATAAAATGTAATTTTTTTTATTATAGTTCATCAGTTAAATATACATTAATAAATAAATATAAGCTAAAGATACATTGGCTGACTTATACCATTCAGCACATTGGAGAAAGTCATTTGCAATTGCCAAATGGACAAGACTTGGAGGATTTCTGCTTTCTTCATTATTGAGAGCTTTCAATATCTTCTCATCAGTGTCAGCTTTTATTAACATCTTCATTACATCCACACGACCTTGCATTGCACAGCAGTGAATTGGCAACAGATTCTGAAAAAACAAAGTCATAATTTCCATATTCAAAAACACGTATATCAATACATGATCAGCTCTTACAGAAAGTAGATGCATTTAAAACTTTAAATATTTTAATTTGAAATATGTTTATTCACCTTGTACATAAAACTGTCTAAAACTTTCAGTTATTAACTTATTATTTCTTTGGATAAGCAGTAGTAATTAAAGATTTACCCTGTTATTTTGTCGGACTGGATCAGCACCTTCTGAGAGCAGCATCTCAATTGATGACAAATCTGAAGGTTTGTCCATTTCTCCATAACATTTTACATGTAGAGGAGTGTTTCCTTCAGAATCAACAGCATTAATAACAGCTCCAGACTCCAGCAGCATCTGATTAAAAACAAAACCCAATTTTACATTTTAAAAATTAATCTGCATCCAGTTTATTTCATAAAAAATAATGATAAGTTTTAAAAAGAGTTATTCAACATTTAAAAGTATTAAAATATACTAAAATAAAATAAAATAAAAATAAATTTCTTTTCATAACAAAACTGCTTGTAAGATGTACCTTTCTAACACATTTACCTGTACTGTATCATGGTCCTTGGCTCTGTGAAGTGGTGTTGCTCCTTTGTAATCTTTCAAATTTATGTCAACTCTCTGATCCAGCAGTTCTTGTATTGATGCCTTATGGCCATAGTAAGCAGCTGTGTGCAGGAGTGTTGAACCATTAACACATCTGTATGATATATATTAGACATGCTTTGGATGTGACTTATCAAGCAAACAAGCATTCAGATAATAGAAGTGTGAAAGATCACAAAATCAACCCTCTTAAATACTACATTTTTGCAGTACAAATCAGTCCATAGCCAAAAACAATGAATAAAAACCTTTACAAAACAGGAAATAACAAAAATCATTTCTTTCTTTTATTTTTTTTAAATAACAAAATTTCAATTTTCCAATCATTTCTTACCTGCTTGTCAGTGAGCAGAATATGTATTCACCTGAGCGATGTTGTTGAATGACCTCCTCCAAAAGTTTCATGTCCCCATTCATTATTTGTGGAATGATGTTAGAATAGTGTTCATATAAGTCTGTGTAAAAACATTACAGCATTCATAGATACTTAAAGCTTACATTATCCCATAATATTAAACTGTATCACATTAAAATATTTGTGATGTACATTTGTGAACATTAATACAGACTTCATTATCTAAAACATCTTTTTATATGCAAAGTATTTAAACTACATCCAGGAATGTTAAACTCGTTTTGTCCAACATCTGCTGATATTAAATAACATCTATATTTAAAAGAGACATTGTAATGCAATAGGTTTAGTTATTTAAAAATAGTAATTGCTAATAATTCTTATATATTTTTATGATTACATCAAATATAGTCATATTATTCACTGTAAATTTGTTAAATGTTCAATGAAAATAATAGATATTAATTATTTAATTACCCATCTGAAAATTCACATGCTGGAATGGTACTACTATAAATAATTCAATAAATAAATTTAAAAAAAGTAATAAATACAAACACATCTTCAACTGGTTCAGAATAATAAACATTGGCTAGTGACTTGATAAATAAATTCATGTTCATGTTCCTGTCTATTCTCAAACAGTTCCTCAATAGATAAAAGTTAACATTTCTGTTTGCTCACAGATGTATGTCAAAGATTAAAATTTTGCAATATTATTCAGATGATCATGTCAGAGTAGCAGTGTTTTCTAAATCAGATCTGAGATGTTTCTCAGTTATCAGGTTTATTTGTTTATGAAATTTAACCTGGCACTAGGTCAGCTAGGGCACTCAGTGTTGTAGTTAAAGAATTCAGGAAAAGAAGAAAAGCTAGAAACAGACACAAAAAAAGAAAAAAAGAAATAAAAGGAAGACCTGAAAATTTACCTTCACTTTCACTCTACCCATGTATTTTAGTAAAGTATAAAACTATTTCTGTGATACACTTGGTCTTGATATATTATATGAAAAATAATTTTTATTGATCTTTTTTCCTCAAAAGCTATAATAGTGGATTAAATGTAAAAGACCAAATTCTACACTCATTCACTCACCAGTAAGATATTTTCTAAATTCATCATTCTTGCAGCTCTCTATTGCTGTCTGACTTCTGACATTCTTACAGTGAAGATCACAGCCCCATTCAATTAACAACTGCATTATAAAAATTAGGTTACTTTTTTGTGTAATGAGATATAACAATTATTAATTATTGTAAAGAAATAATAAAAAACTGCTGTTCCAAAGAAAAAATCATTTATAAATACTTACAAAATTTATCCATTATTAATTATGAAAAGATACATGAAAAATTAAAAATCTTTATTATTAAGCTAATAACAATTAAAAATAGAAAACAATTTATTTTACAGTTATCATAACATTAACAGCAAAGGATTTAGATATACAGTTATAATATACATACATATATATATATATATATATATACACACATATATATATATATATATATATGTATATATATATATTTTATATATATCTTGCAATCACTGTACATGGTGGCAAGATATGATGACTAGCTAAATTTCTATAGTTTTGTTGAAAGTTACTGTTTAAATTACCATTCTGAAAAGGTTTCATTTAAAAAAAAAAACAAATAAATTGTTATTATTTAAGCACTATTTTGTCCTGATGGCAACAAAAAGTTTTTCATGAATCTGCAGCAGTCATAAGCAATGTTTTGAGAAATAAAACAGTTAATTTCATTTAATTTTTTTATTATTTAGGATTGCGAAGAGGAAAGAAATAACTGGTTGCTGTCTTAAAATGCCAGCTTTTTCCTGCTCATGATTGTTAAAGGCTATGCTGAACTGCAATTCAACATTCTCACCTTCACAGGATAAAGATGATATTTTAAGACAGTAACTTGGTATTCCCTATATTTGTGTGTGTGTGTGTATGTGTGCTACAATGAAAAACAAACAGCTTACATGACAAACTTTTCTCTGGAGACCTTCAATTGCAGCATACAATGGTGTGCATTGGAAATTGTTCTTTGCATCAATATTTGCTCCATGGTCTAACATCAATGCGACAATTTCCTAGACAGAAACAATTTCAAAATTAATAATAGAATTCAAACAGTATTTTGGATATAATACCATTTTTCATCTCTAATACAAGGAGTACAGATGTTCTCAAACAGTCTGAAGAGTATCTTATTACCAAGTAATTGTTTAATGTAGAAATTTGCTTTCAAAATAATATATTCTGTCAAAAAAGAAACACACAGGTGTTATGGAAACAAGAAAAGTGTTTGATTTTACAAATTATAATTTTATTTTTGTACAGTGTTGTTTAATGATCATGTTTATTAATGTTATTTGAATGGAACAGCATTGTTCAACAATTGCATGGAACTACACTCCAATAGGCTGCCTGTAGTTGAGTAAAATGCAGTCAGCAGTCACACACCACATGAATTTCATCACAGCAGTGTTTAATATCTTTTGAGACCAGCCCAGATATGGATGATCTTGCTTAACAACTGCAGTGATGTGATGCAGTGATTGCTGCTGGTGACCAGTATTGATTTCAGTGCTCTCTTAAAACATTGTTTAGTCACAAAAACACCTCCACTGCTGTCAGTTCATAGCAAGGGTATTGTTATATTTGTCAGATTGTACTGATAATAAATAATCAAATTATGCTACTTCTATCAAACTGATAATTCCATGAATATTTCACCTATGCATTTCTTTTTTGACAGAATAGATTTCATGAGAGTTCTATAAATACAATCCAGAGTTTGATGATGTCAGTTAAGAAAATGAACATGGAAAACAAACAGAAGTAATTCATTTTTCTTAAATTTTATCTTTTAAAAATTATTACTGTATTTTTACATAGTGTCCATGTCTGCAGGCCCAGTGTAGGGCTGTATTTCCTGTCTTAGGTTCACGACTGTTGATAAATCTAGGGTGACCTCGAAAGAAAGTCAATAGTTTTTCCAGTGTGTCAACCTCATTCTCCTTAGCTGCTCGTATAAACATGCGATTCCACATGATTGTGTTGCCAGGAAACACTTGATAGAGAAACAGAGTTCCTGTCTTGAAATGTTTGTTTCGACTCTGTGCTTCAAAGAAAAGCTGTGTGAAAAACAGAACAGTTGACATTAAAAAAACACACAACTTGTTGATGAAAATATTTTGTTACTGGTTGTTTTTTTTAGATATGAATAATAAATGTCCATGTTGGAAGAATATTTAAAAATACAGAAATTCTTTTTTAAGATCTATCATTGTTAACAAATTTATCAGTAAAATACTAAAAGAAACTGAAAACAGAATTTGAGAGCAGACACACAAATAAAATACCTCATGAACAAAATAAAGAACAGATAACAGTTCAGTTATAGCTCTGTGAAAAAATTAGTGTCAATAATAATGTAAAGTCAAATAATATCTTACCTCATAGTTTGCATAATCTGGAGGATTTATTTCCACAGCACTGGTAGCTGGTAGTTTCAACAAATGTCTGACAGAAACTACAAAATTATAACACTTAAAACAATGAACTGTAGATTTTATGTGATGAAGAAAATAAATCACAAATTTTCTCACCATTTTATTCTGTTATTTGTTTTTATGTTTGTTTACTTATTTATCTATTTATTTCAATCAAAGACATGCTAACCTTTAATTTTTCCAGTGAAGTCATCTGTGAACTCTCCTGTCTCTTTGTTTCTCAGTACAAGTCGCCTTCCTTCAGTCAACATCTCCTTGCCTTCTGCCTTGTAAAAGCCAGATCCATTAGTCAAGCTCTGAAAATATATATCAGTGTAAAAAATGTGCGAAAAATTTACTATATTCAATATACTTAGGAAGTTATTTTTCTGAGTGTTTTTTTCTGAAACCAAGATAATTTTATTTTTTTTAAATAAAATTAAAACAAATTAAAATTAAAATAAAATAAAAAGTACAGTGTATACTGGAATAATAAATTATGGTTAAGTACACAAATGAAAAATTCTATTTCATTGTAAAGCAATAATGAAAAACCAAAACCAAAACAAACAAACAAATAAAACGAAAACAGAAAACAACAAGAGTGTCTTTACAAAATATGTTTTTTGATGTTTGGAATTGTAGGCAATATTTAACCAGTAACCCTGAACATTTGAAAATCATTAGAAAGTAATTATTTTTAGGATTAATTTTTTTATTAGTGTTTCTCAATATATAATTATTTAATAACAGTATGTTATTTTAATTATTCTTATTATGACATATTATTATATAAAATTTTATGTTTCTTTCACTTTCACTAAATAAAAACTACCAAGTGCCTGAGATTACATAAAAATAATTTTTCATTAAAATATGTATTGAGAAACAGCTTGAAATTATTAGCATATAATTATTAAATAACACTCCTGCATTAACCATGAGAATGAACAAACCAGGTTAATAACATATGACAGACACAGGTCATTAATTGTGATACTTCTAGGAACTGTCAGCACATCAAATCGACTCTTGATTTTTTCACGGATTTCTTTCCGCACCTACAGAAAAACAAATTATTAGCTAATATTTTAAACATTTTTATAAATTGTGTAGGATAACCAGTCAGATGTTTGCACAATGTAATATTGAGTTACAGCCTATTAATGAAGTCCAATGAATCAACAGATCAATTTGTTTTCACCATTAATGGTTTTGAAAACATCTCGACTTTCATGTCTGTACATGTTTTTTGCTCAAATCAGTTAATAAAATGAGATTATGCTAAAACAAGGCACTTATTTTTGCAAATTTCATCTAAAATCTATGACATTGCATCCCCATGCATTGCATATCACTTATCTGTAGAATGTGGTTTATCTTATTCCATCAAAACCTGCGTCATGCCTACAAACAATTATGTAATATTATTTTTAAAATTTTAAATAAAGAATGACTGAGAAATTATTAATTTAGCAATCATAATACTTTCTGCAAATACTGCTACATTTAGCAAAAAAAGAAGTTTATCGTGAAATACAATTATAAAATATATTCATATTCTACACCAATTATTAGAAATGGTAACACTATAAAAATACTTTCTTCCTTCATTGGATATTTTTCTCTTTACATATGTATGTATTAATTAAATAATAAAAAAGATGTATATTTACATCAGACTGAACTGTATCTACATGATCCACCCATTTCTTGCAATACTTGACATCAAAGCGCTTTTCCATTTTCTGAATAGCTAAATATATAATATTAAAATATAATATATTAAAAAGTAAAGCAAAGCACATACAGTTTTAATTAAGTTCATCATAACCAATAATTGAAATCAGGAATAAATATCTGTTGCAAATACCGTATCTAACAGGCAGTCTGTATATGGATTTACATACAAGCTAACACATATTAATAAATATAAATATACAGATACCTATAAACATACATATATGTTTTAATTCACGAGTTTGTCCTACAAAAACAAACCTTCTTTATGTCCTTCTATATTCGACTTCAACTCCTTCTTACGCTGCAGTTCTTGAAGATTAGAAACCACAGCAGGATATTTTTCTAGTTCATGATTGCATTCTCTGATAAGCTGATTAATCCAATTCTTCAATAACAATAATAATAATATTAAAAATATAATTCCTGAGTAAATAATAAATGTTTAAAGTAACAAGCTGTGAAACCAAACTGCTGTATGTTGTGTTGTATATTTTATTTCTGTTTTTGAATGTCTTAGTGCAAAATGATATAGTTAACTGTGTAAAATCATTTGTATATGTTAATTTTGTATGAATGTAAGTATTAAAACACATTATTGTAGTCTGAAGGAGACTATACCACACGTTCAGCAACAGCCTGACACTGACGAAACTTGTATGCCACCATGAAGAAAAATGTGAAATAAGCACACACAGCCATCGGATCAGCCTGGAAGTTACAAAATTAAAAATTGTTTCAAAACAAAATTCTCAGTAAATGTTTTAGTTATGCATTTTTATAATAAACTATTAGGTCCTATAATAAATTTTATGATTAGTTATAAATATTAATTTAAATGAATTTAGTTCCTTAAGTTCTAAACATATATTAATTTTTCTTCAGAGTTTGAAACATATACTGGATCGGAAGGCAAGTACTCCATAATTTTTTTTTTAAAAAGGAGTCAAATTAATAAAAATAATAAAATAATGAAGCAGTGAGAAAAGATATATGCAATTCTATATAATTATTAAAAAAAAATTAAAACTTATTGTTATAATAAAGTGGATTCAACCTCAGTGATCCCTCTGAAAATAACTTTTCACATGACATGAGAATGTTCTCAAAAAAATAAAAACATAATGAAAACCTCAGCAAGATCTTCAGAGTCAAATTGGGTCTCATTATAGAACATCTTTTCTGCTGTTCTTAAAGCAATATTAATTGTCCATCTGTAAATTAGAATCAAAATGTACATAAAACATCCCAGATATAAAACATTAAAAAAAGAAATCTTTGAAAGGATAAAATGCAAAATGTGAAATGTGATTACTCACTTTTATTTTGTTCCAACAAATCTGTTAAAGTATGTAGCAAAAAGGAAGCCAAACAGTTATTTCGATTCTGTTCATTAAGTCTGCATTTGTATTTAAACTAAATTTGGAAATGTGATGAAGCAATATAACCTGCATCTGTTTGGAGTTTGTTTGCTTTGAATTCATATAATAATAACAATACTGTTTACAATTACCTGTCATTTAACAGCAGATCAGTAGTAAATGTGTTGGGAACAAAAGAATTAACCAAGGTACATAAAATTCGACTATCCACCAAATCATCCAGGCTCTGAAACATACAAAAAAACAATTGTTTTATTAAAAGTATATTTGTTATTTTAATTTAATAAATATTTATACAAACAAGGATACCTTTGAATAGCAGTATATTACCCCCCAAAAAAACACCAACAACAAACAAACAAACAAATTTAATATTAAAACTTACATAACAAGTTATTCCCTTCCCTTCTTTGGTTTTCTGGAATTAAAATAATGTGATTTTTAACAGATTTATCTGAGGAAACAAGGTAAAAAAAGAATATGTATTAGTTAAAGGAAATGCCATTGATATTTTTAATCTAAAATAAAAAGAAATCTATGAATAATAAAAGATAACAAATAAAAGAAGTTTACAACATTTACTGATGTTGAAACAAATGACAAGCCATCACAATTTCAAAATATATTTAAGCAGTTTTTTCGTATCACATCTTGCTTTTTATACTTAAATTACAAATTAAATATTTGACTCACTTTTAGCTGAGCATTAACTAACTGTAGAATACACTGGTCTGGTGATGGAAATTTTCCAGCTGTTCTCTTTCTTTTGAAATTTTTCATAAAGTCAGCATTAGGAAATTTAACCCACTCTTGTTCAGGTTCATTCTAAAACAAGTCCAAAGTTAGCATAATTAGTATGTCCACTATAAAACAACATTTGAAACTTCTTAGCTTTCACTGATATTTTCTTTCTGTCTGACTACTGCAACATGCAAAAGCTATTACAAACAAACTGAGGACATTTAACCACATCTTTCAGTTCAATTCTAATTAACATATTTTAAGCTGTGAACAAAAAACAAATTAAAAAATATGTGAAGAAGCAATACAACCAATGGAAAAACAACTGCCTCATAGAATTATAAATACTTCAGCAATTCATTTATAAGAGTCTGTACTTTGTAAAATATATGTAATCTTGTTTATTAGTCTTTATCTTATTATTTATATTTACTTTTCTTGCCTCTAATACTGGGACAAATATTGTAAATAATATTAATAATGCTTGTCAAAAGTTAAATACAAAGGAAAAACATATAGAAACATTTAATGAACCTTGATCTTTTGAAATTAAAAGATGTGACTATTGATGAGAGTCAGATAAAGATTATCACTAATCTTACATCAACTGGTTCCTCCTCAACAACTGCAGATGATCCAAAACCAGAGAGAAGAGATTTCTTAAGCTTTCCTTTCTTCTTCTTTTTTGGAGGCGGTTCTGGTGTCCACTGACAAAAAATAAAATTAGATTAGATTAAAAAATAATACTCACTTTTTCAAGGAATTTGAACTAAAATTATTTGGTATTTTTTAAAAATTAAATTATCAAGCCAAAGAATATAGAAACTTTAGAAATGGAAATATTTGTATGAAAAATAAAACTAATTCTGTTTTACTAGTAATATCACTGCATCATTGGTAATTATAATTTGTTTTTATTTTGGATGTACCATTAAATATTTAATTAAGTGGAAGTGGGAATAAGCTTTGCATTCGAACAAAAATTCAGAAAATCTGTTCCTGAAAAACTTGCTTTATTGAAAAAGAAAATTACTTACCACATAGTACTAATGAGAAGAAAAAACAAAACAAAACAAGAGATAGCTTCCATAGATAGCTAAATTTATGATTATGAGCTCTTTTCTTTTCTTTTTTTTTCTTCAATTATTTCAATTACACCAGTAAGCTTGAATAATAGAATGTCTAAAAACAAAATACATTTTGTCATATACAGATTCTTACTTTTAAATTTGACTTAAATGTAGATTTATTTTATTACTTTAAATTTAACTTGAGTAAGAATATCTCTGTCTTCATGTTGAAGGTATTCTGCTCTCTCCCAAACAAACCAAATATCATGAGTAACCAATCGCCATAAGAGATCAAACACCTATATTAAAAGAAAATACAGTTGTTGTTTTTTAAAATCTATTCTCTTTTCTTGATTATTTAATTCAAATTAAATTTAAATGTAAACAAAAATTTATTAGTATTCAAATTAACAAGATTTTACTTCAAAACTTTTTTAGAATTTACAATTCCATCTTTTACATTTCCTGCATAAGATAACATTTTGCCCTTTTATACCATCTACATTTTTGTCTATTAATGACATTTTGAACAGTGAATTATCATTTATTATTATATAGTAGTTACTTATTCACAGATTTTAAATTTACTTAAATTTATGAACATGACATTCTCACATGTTCTGAGCTCCTCATGGCAAACATACGACAATCAACAGACATGTCACAAGGTAATACATTGCACCGTTTCAATTCCTGTACAATCCATTCAATCCTAGTCTGCTTCTGTTGCTGACTCAAGCTGAAAATTAAAAAATTAAGTTACGTATATTAATATGGTTATAAATTAAAATATACTGTAGTCCTAGTTTCAGTTTACATTTGCAAATGTAATTAATAAATTAATAAATTTACATGTATATGTTTACAAAAAACTGTAGGAACAAAAATAAGAATTTATAAATTACTGTTTACTGATAATCACCTACCCATCAAAGCTTTCCATCTTAGTAAAATCTCTTCCTGTGATACTCTCTATGAGGTATTTCATGCTTGTTCCAGTAAGTAGATCCATCATGACATTGTTTAGAAGATGGTTATATGGAAGTAGTCGAAGATTCACCCATGCAGTGAACCCACGAATTCTTGTTTTTAAAGACATATTCTCCACTGCTATACTACCAATGAAATATATCCATCTGTAATGCCATTTACTAATATGTATTGCAAATATATCATACTCTAATTTAATTAAGATTTATCAATATTATTATCATAGCAATCATATTTTATTTATGTATTATTATTTTTTTAATTTTGGTTAATATTATACCTTTAAGTGTTATTTTATTTTCTCTTCTTAATTAACAACCTTCTTGATTCTTTACCATTAAATAATATCTTTGATATTACTTGATTTTATACTTTCTGATGATTCTTAAATAATTATAATTTATAGTTATGTTATCTTTGCATTTGAAGGAATTATTATTTTAATAATCTGATATTTAATTGTTAATTGTTTTATTAAAGTTTAACAGAAACAATGTAAATTAAATATTATATTTGATCAATCTTCTTTTACTAATATTAGTGGTAAAACTGGAAACTAGTCGTCTTTTTTTCATTGATGTCATTTTTAGATATTCAATAAATCTAATTTAGTTGATAAAATTTAATTTAGAAATGTATTATTAATTATAAATACAGTTATAAACACAACTGTCTCTTTTGCATTACCTTCAGGGCCACTTTGACTACCGGAATACGTTGGTTTTTTTTTTTTAAATCTATCTTCTTCTTACACCGCCATTTGTAAACTATGTTCATAACTACGCGAAGGCAGGTAACTCTAATTTGAACCAAAAATGGAAAAGAAAATTTTAAGAAAAAGAAAAATGTTAAATTCCTCATCAGCATTTCTTTATTTAATTTCAGAATATTTTTTGAAGAAAGTTGTTTTTATTGAAAATAAATAAATGTTTACCTGGTATAAAACAATCGTTTGTCTTTTATTGTATCTAAATAGCACACGCCAAATACTCATACCCACGAAGTTAAACCGCCGAAAATCAAATACCACCACAATATATTATATAAGCTCATGCTACGAAAGATATTATTATAAAGTAATAACACAAATATCGATTTTTAAAACTTTTTATTCTTGCAATATTAAAGTATCATAAACTTTTCTTTATTTTCTTTTTCTTTTAATTTAATTTCTTAAAAAAATTTTTAACATAAAAACCAAAATGTACAAAACAACAACAATAATAATAAAACTTTTATTTAAAATTAAATGGCTGGATCAAAATCACTTTAATGGAAATTACTTGCAATAAGAATTGAATCTGTTTGGATTAAGTGATTTTTTACAAAATATTTAATGATTTGATGTCCTTAAATCAACTGTTGATTAAAGCAAATATTGCACCCATACCCATAATTCATTACCTAGAGGTTTGTCTCAGAATAATAAACTAGTACTTTACAGTTGCACCTCTTTATTCGAACTTTTATATTCAGCCATACTAAAGCCAACAGTTCCTAACACTTATTTTTTTGTTTCATCAGTTAAAACGTGTGTAATGAAAGTGATGAAGAAAATATTAATAACAATAGTCCTTTAAAAATTACAAAAAAAAAAAAAAAAAAAAAAAAAAAAAAGACAAAATTCGTTGATTTAAGATTATGATAGACCTATTAAGCTGTTTTAGATTTATTAATTTCTGGTATAAACATTAAAAATGACCATCAAAACAATAAAAAAGATATTTCTAATAGTGGTTTTTTTTAACATTTTTGGAAACTTGTTAACCAGTTATCATAAGACAACTTTCAAACACCAATTTATTAACAACTTAATCTGAATTTAAAAAGTTGAAACAAAGATGGTTATAAAAGGAATGGGACAAGCAATATATCTACACTCATTT
Source organism: Chrysomallon squamiferum (assembly GCA_012295275.1). NCBI lineage: Eukaryota > Metazoa > Mollusca > Gastropoda > Neomphalida > Peltospiridae > Chrysomallon > Chrysomallon squamiferum. Next base: position 20,037,808 of record CM022673.1, on the reverse strand, counting down.
TTAAAGGCCTTTTATTTTTTCAAATCAATAAAGAAAAGAAAATAATTTTTAGATCAAATTAATATTATTTAAAAATGTAATTGTAATACATGATTAAGATTAAGCAAAAAAAAAAGATCCTCCTTACCAATAAATCATATTTCTACTTACAAAGTTAAATAAACCGTTTGATACATTGCATAGTACCAGCAATTAGTTATCAAGCAATACACTTAATTGGCACACTTGTTTCTTAATTCAGTGTATAATAACCACTTCACATTATTAATAACTGAGTTTCAATGCCAGCTATGTGACATTTTAAAATAAAAGTTCTTTTCTGCTATAATACAAAACACATTTACATTATTTTGGGATTTTCCAAGCATATACCAACACTAACATTTTTTTCTAATGCATTCAGCTCGATTTATCCTATACATAATAAAAGGTATGAACTGCAACTGTAAGCAAATCAACTACTGAAATCACAAAATTATGTAATGTTTCCATAAAGAACTTGCCACCATCCTTCACAAGTTCTCGATATTTCTGTAAGTATATGAATTCTCAAAACTGTTCATCAAATATACATCAGTGATAAACACATCTGAAATTTTTTCTGGATAAGACAAGGATATTCAGTTTACTATTACCAAAATTCTAAGCAACATTAAACTGCATCTTAAATTACTTTAGTTTGCAATTTTTTCATCTTAATTAATATGAAAAAATTGCAAATTGTAACAAGAATAAAATTAAAATTTATTAATTTATTGTCATACTTTATTAACAGTGATAAGTTACCCAAACCAATAAAATAATAACTTTAAGCATAATTTTTTTTTAGACCATTAATGTGTACAACCAAAAATATATTTTAAATTTATAAGCCACAAAAACAAACAAGCTCCTAAAAAAAATTAATTTTCCTAAAAAACAAAAATGGCAGCTAAAAATTATACTTCTAAGATTTTTTGTTGTTTTTTTTGCATCCATAAGAATTTCATGATTCTGCGTAAAACTGCAGGTTAATTCACATGTTCAGAATTAACAGGTTCTTTTTCAACTAATATTTTAAAATAAGATGTTACAAAAGATGCAAAAAACACAATATTTAAAATTTATAAATGTTTGAAGACAGTTTTAGAACACTCAAAATTTTAGGCTTTAATACTGAATGTATCAAATGATAATAGTAACAATAAAAAGATCAGTGCAAAAATCAATAGATTAAACTATTAATTCACTTTTTATTAATGATGTACAACTGCATCAAGATAACAAAATTCTAATACTAGTATTTTATGATTATTTTTTTAAATTAACAAATGTTTTTTATTTACTTATATTATTCTAACAATATAAAAGAACTAGTATATGTTTCTATATTCCATTTCTAGTAAGTTCACCATGTTAAATTCAGCAAACACATTGAGTGTGGTAAAATAATTATACAAATAATCCATTTATTTGCATCCGACATTTGAAGCAGCACTTTCAATTGATATGGACACAAATATCTAGTGAGTTGTATTAATGAAATGCAGTGATTCACATATGTGGCCAGTTAGACAGCCTTCTCATTCAGATGCTGTTAGTGTAATCATAAAAAACTGCCCATGTTGTCAGTTTTTCAGTCACCATTTGTTGTATGTTGTATAGCCACGACCTCTACCTCTGAAACCACGTCCACGACCTTGCCAGCCTCCTCTTACCCCTAGGATAACAAACAAACAAAATCATCAAATTACTATTTGTAACACCTAGATCCTAATGTTATCTCTTTAAATAATATATACCATACATTTATTTATCATAGATTTAAAAAAAATAAGAAGGTACCTGTATTTGGAAAATGTCCTGCCTTGTTGCTAAATTTACCACTAGGAGGAGCATACAACTGTCTTCCTTCATGCTTAACACTGACTGTGTTTGGAGTTGATTTTTTACCTCCTGTACCATTTGTTTCAAATGTTATTGGTGTAATTCTCTTCTGGCTGAAATTAAATAATGGATGAATAAAATATTACATGTGTGTGTGTGCATGCATCAGTTCATGTAAGATTCCACATTTTTGTTGTTTCATAATTTTGATATTCCATTTATTCATTATGATGATTGTGCATTATTATCTCCCCTTATATGCAACTTAAAAAACAAAACATTACATGTATGCACACGATATAATAAATTCATGTTAAGCCCTCTAACAATCCCTTTACTTTAATCTGGGATTGATCAATGATATTGTTTTAGAATAATAAGAATAAATATTGTCACCATTTTGGTCAGTGATACATACCCTGGTAAAACTGCAGATTTAGAATTTGATGTTACTTTTGGCTGGAAATTTAAACAAAACATTATTAATTTTACTTCATCAATGTATATAAAGCCAGTGAAAAGTACTCATTTCTTAATAAAAATTTCTAATATTTTATTACATTGTTTATCATTTTTAACATCAGGTTATGTTTAAATTTAAAAATAAATAAATAAATAAATAAATAAAAGAAAAAAGAAAAATAATTTGCAGAATACAAAACAAATCAAACCTATAACAAAAAAAAAAAAAAAAACTGTCTGTATCCTAATGTTGCAAATCATTTTAGAAACACAATTTGTTACCTGCAGTGGCTTCCAGGAGAGTGTGATTGAAGATTTGTAAGCGGGAGGTGTATGAAAGAGATCTTTGATCAGAATGTTGATATTTGATGTGGTTTTTAGAGCAACAACTTTCAGCTTATTCTAGTAAAATTAAATATAAAAATGTGAATGCATAACCTGTAAATGTTGTTTCGTTTTCTTTTTTATTAATTCATAAATAAAACAACCAGAAACTTCTATTTATTTTAGTGCTTATAAATTTTGAATTGTTTGCACTGTCTGATCAAAAACTAGTAGTAATAGCTGTAGTATTTGATAATTTGCAGTGATATAATACTATGTGTGTTAACTAAGATGTTTAAATCACAGCATTGCTTGAATTAATACAAATCACAAACATTTTAACACAATTATTATGTATAAATGACTGTTCAATATACAAAACTTTGTATATCTGCTGTTAATTCAACATGACAAAAAAAGAAAAAGATGCACCTGCTTATGAAGAAGCAGTTCTATTGAAAATCTCTGAATAGAGAATCTTTATGAAGAATACCTTCACTGAATTCAAAACTGTAATTCATTTTATACAAAAAATAAAACATAATTAAAACAGTTTGACACTAAAATTATAATAAAAAAATTACACTGCCAAATTGTCATTAACTACATTATTTCAACTGAATTTGTCTGGTACATACCTCTTCTGTCTTTAAACTATCACCAGTTTTTCCTTGCAAAGCAGCTCGTAATTGTTTTATGTACACTTGAACACCTCGTGCAAAATACTGCAGTCTGTAAATGTTTATAAAATAAATCTACAATTCTTGAGAAAAAATAAACGATCAGTCAATAAATTAAAATAAACAAACTGATTAAAAATAAATAAATACATAAATAAGAAACAAAAAAAAACAAAAAACAAAAGGAAAATACTAAAACCAATATTCAATAATCATGCAGTATGATCATAACTTTCAATTTAATATTATATATCACATCTTTTACAAAGTTATGAAAAATTCAGCCACAAACCTGAGCTTAAAATCTTTTAGCCGTTCTTGATTAACTTCATCTAATAAAAACCCAGGATATCTTTTTTTCCTAACTGGTGAAAGGCAAACATTAAACATTCCACATATGAAAAATTCAATTTGGGTTCCTCTATCACTGCTGCTGCAGTTTCATTTTCCCCTGATGGTGGCAGTGGCATGTAGTCCTGAAATTAAAACAGTTATGAATTTTATCACACACTTCATGTGAAAACATTATTTTAGTTTAAACAAATTTTATTCTTACACATAAAAATACTTGTATTAGCTATACTGAATTACAGAGAAATTGATATAAGAACTAGAGGAAATATATTAAGTATTAGAAATTGTGTTTTTTGCTGCAGTAATAATATTTATTGAAACTATTAATATCACAACTTTGAGAATGAAGAAAGATTTATTTTTAATCTTTTCTTTAGTAGGTACCAGCAGGCAAATTGTTTCTTACTTTAATTTCAAGAATAGTAACACAAAACGAATGTTGTAACAAAAAGAAACAAAACACACAATAAATTCTGACTATTTCTGGCAGTTCAAAAGGTATATGCAAATTGATACAAGTATTTGGTCTGTTTTCAGCCATATTTTAGCAGAGTATAAGAAAGACAAACTTTTGCCAACTGTAGTTTGAAAAATAATCGATACAAAAGACATAAAATCAACAAGACTGCTAGGACCAATTTGTTAAATGAGCTTAATGTTTTTCAGAACTGTATGTTTGTATGTGTATTCACAATAACATGCTAAACATGCCAAAATCTTCAAAATGACACGTGGCTGAATGCTGCTAAAATGACTAACAGTGCAAACAGACACTGTGGTTTCAGTTTTAGTCTGATTTGAAAAATTCCACTAGTGTTGTGAATGATTTGTCAAGATCTTTCAAATTACATACTTGAACCTAACATTTTTAATAAAAAATATCGTTTTCTTTTTTTTTCCACTGCAAAGCTCATAAAAAAAATTTACCTTTTCAATTTGAAATAAAACTGTGAGCCAGTGTACCCTTATGTTTGGTCCACAACAACCATGCATTTTTTGGCAACGTAAGCCCCATAACTTTGATAAAACAAGTCAGGGTAGTTTCAGCAAGAATTAATTAGAATTTAACATTTATTTGTTGTTGTTTATAGTTTAAAGACCAGCTGATCTGTCATTGCTGCAGTCATTCAAAGAATTATTATTTTTTTATATTTATAGTTTGACATATCTTTAAACTTCAGATGCATTTTATTTTAGAAACATATTGCATTTTAAGGTAGTTAAATGACTCAGGGATTTCCATTTTTAAAAAAACATCAAAGAACCCCAACTAATATGGGTCAAACACCTTTATAAAGAACAGCATAACTTTATTTAAATAAGCAGCTTGATTTTTCATTCTATTAAATAATTAGTGGTAATAAGTTAAAATACTGTGATGTGTATTTATCATATATATATAAACATAAATGTTACTTATAAAGGACTACAAGCATTTGATGTTTAACAAAAATCCTCTGCATTATATAAACACAACTAATCCTTGGAGACTACTCCAAAAAGGTGTTGCAGGTATTAATTAGGGACAATAAAATGTTTGTAATCACCAGACCAGAGGCAAATAAAGACACAGGTGTGATAAGTCTGTCATTTGAAGCAAACACAAAAGAGTTTTCTTATCTTTTTACTTGCTGTGATTTGACTGCAAACAAAAGTTACCTAACACTGTTGAAATTTTCTCTGATGGAGCTAATCAACAAGCAAAAATAATCTGTAATCTAAGTTTTAAAACTGATCAATTTATGATTTTATGATATTAAAAAGTGATTAGTTTTTTTATTCAGCATTCTATCAATAACTGGATTCACAGAATACATTATACTGTTATGTTTATGATTCTTACTTCGTCATTTATCGCAAGCATTTTGAAAGCAAAACAATTACCTATCTTAGAACAGAATAGATAGTAATCAGCAAAACACGATGTTACTTCATTTATTCATATAGATAGATAGATAGATAGATAGATAGATCGATATAGACATTATTTTTATATAAAATTAAATATAGTATTTCAACCTACAATGAGTCTGTTAAGAACTTTTTCCATTCTTTCTTCTGCTTTGTCAAATTCACCACAAAATTCTGAAATTTCTGCAAACAATCTTAGAATCTCCAACTCTGGATTAACCTCTGGAGATGGCCGGGCTAACTGTGTCAGAACTGGCAAAACATGGTCACAGATGTACACAACAAATGCTTTAGAGTGAACATTTTTCTGAAAATAGAAAACACTGTTTGTTGTTTATTTTATTTTTGTGAATGAAGCAGAAGGCTAGTATCTTGAACTTCAGTACCTAGATGTTCAGGTCATACAACACAATGGCCAGCATTGCAGAAAACTGGTGAATTTTATTTTTGTTAGGTTGCAGGTTTAGTTAATTCATCTGGAGACTGACAGATAATTTCTGAGACATCTTACTGAAGAAATTTGGCTTCAACAGTGTCCAGATGAAGCATACAAAGCAGTGTTAACATTGATTACTGATCATACATATTAAAAATCAGGACATCTTGTCATGTGGGGAGTGTGTAGCAAAATGTGTATATAGTTTTGATAACAAAAATGTTGAAAATCTCATTTTGGGTCAATCCATGTCAAATCACCCAATGGGTTAAACCGAACAGTCTCAACGAAATTTTAGGCCAATTGGACCAGTGGTTTGGGAGATGTGGCTCCCCGAATTTAGAAAGGTTCGGCCAAAATGGGTGTAACTACCAACTTTGAACCCTCATATCGCAGGAACTACTGGACCAATCTTCATGAAATTGGTATTGTTGAAAAGGCAATTTGACCAGGTTTCTGCCATTATTATTCAGTTTGGAGAATGTTGGGATAAACTGACCTTTTGACCTTTGTTATGACCTTGAAACTGAGGTTCGTCATGTGACCTTGAGACAACCTTTTTTGACATTTAATCTTGCACATGTTAACTAAAACATACAAAAGTTTCAGAGATGTAATCTTTTTTGTTTAGCCACAATATAGATTTAAAAAATGCATACCTGCACAGATGATTGATACAATGCATTACAATGTACATTTTCTACATGTATACACTTCTCTGAGACCAAAAACTCATCTTTGAGTTTAAATCCACCTGACATGTCTGAAGGAATGCCTAAAAGATGCCAAATGGCATGACATGTTCTACACAATCAGGCGCAAGGGGTTAACAGGAAGTGTCGCTTCAGGCATGTCAGGAACTCCTTGAAATCCCCTGGTGAAATCCCTATTGAGTACATGGCAATTAGAAGCTTCTACTACTTTCTATTTCCACTACCTTTTGTTCCTAGCTATTTCTACTAATACTACATCTTTTTCTACTGACACTATTATCAGTGATACTACGTTTGGTACTAGTAGTTACTTCTAGTACTGCTATTACTATTATAACTCCTGTTATTACCTGCACCTCCACTAATACTACTACTACAACCACCACTAGTATTACTTCTACCACCACCAGTGCTTCTACCATTACTATTTTTACTAATGGTGCTATTACTACTTTTATTATTAGAACAACTACTACTGTCACCATCATCGCCACTACTGCTACTTTTATTATCACAAATACTGTTACTACCACTACTACTACTAGCATCACCATTATATCAACAACTACTACAATAGCTATTTCGAAGTTTGCTACTTCTGACAATTAATCCTACCACTTTTTCTAGTAATTATACTAACACTCCCTCTACATTATTAATATAATTCCTACTACCTACTCTACTTCTACTACTGCTACATCTATGAGAATACATCCACATTTTCTACTACTATTTGTATTGCTTTAATTATCATTATGATTATTATTATCATTGTTATTGTTATCATCATCATTATTATTATTACTGGCAGTAGTAGTAATAATACTAGAATAAAAATATTTCTATGGGTATCACAACACTGATACTTCTACAACTACACTTTTACTATTATTACTTCAACTACTATTATGTCTAATATAAGAATAGTGGTAAATTTACTAGTACTATGACTGCTATATTTTAAAGTAATACAGTGATTATGCCTGAGATAAAACTAGTCTTGAGATCAATTCAGTTCACTGCGCTATTTTATGACACTGATGCTGTGCTGGACCATATAAAAATAAGAACAATTTTGTTAATTGGCCATCATGAAAAGGACTTTGGGTTGGAAGGCAAAGAGGTTGCTGACAAAGGCCAGTTTGCAGCGTCCATACACAGACCCAGTCCTGACCAGTGAGGTTATCATGGACTTCTGCATCAAGAGTATTCCAGGCTTTCACTTTTTCAACATCACACCAGAACACACAGCAAAGCATGAGATGGAACTAGAAGGGAGGTTTCAAGTGCCCAAATTGGTCAAGGGAACACAGCAATTTCACCAGTTAGTTCCAGTGTCTAAGTCAAAGATGCATGCCTACAAGTTGAGCCTGCAGAGTAACCCACCAGAACTAGTATCTGTCCAGGATTCTGAGGATGATATGACAGGAAACAAAACGATGTTTGTTGTCTGTATGACAATGAGGCATGGGTTGGGCTAGTTGAGGACATTTCAGAAGAGCATGAAGATTTCTTCATTCATTTCATGCACCCTCACAGACCTTCTAAGTTATTAAACTGGCCAAATGAAGAAGACACTTGTTGGTTAGTGAATGGGACATCTTCTGTATCATTGATACACCTTCTATTGCATCTTCTCGACAGATGTACTCTGCATAAAAAGGATGGCGATAGAATTGCAAGACTATGGGGGAAGTGGGTGACTGAATGACTCTGTGACTGTTGAACTGGTGAGAAAGCAATAAGGGAAAATAGTTTCATATGATATGCTATGATTTGGAATCCTTGTCATACTGCCATTTCAACAATACCAATTTTACAAAGATTGGTCCAGTAGTTCCTGAGATATGAGGGTTCAAAGGTTGGTGGACACACCCATTTTGGCCGAAAATCTAAAAATTAGGGCTTCCATATCTCTCAAACCACTGGTCCAATTGGCCTAAGATTTGGTGCTGTGGGATCCCAGTCAACAAGTATACCAAGTTTCATAAAAATTTGAGACAGTCAGGTTTAAATTTTTTGGGGTGATTTGACACGGAATGACCCTTTTAGTGTTTGTTATGTTTGTAATATTTTATGACAATAAAAATGTTAAAGTCTGATTGTTGTTTAAAAAACTATATATGCATTCTGCTATATAAATACATAAATTTTATAAATTATTTTTGTACAATATATATAAAACATGCAGTTTACTACAGAAAAGATTAAATATTTTTATTTTGACCAACAAAATAAATCATATACAAAAACTAAATTATTGACATGACTAACTATAGACCACAAATTAAGACTGTAGGTGTAATATTTTATTTTTTTGATTGCATACTGCAACTTAAATAGCTAATATCCAGCATCCTATTCTTAGGTGCACTTGAAATTTTAATAGTTTAAAAAAAAAGGAGTTAAAAAGATAAGATGAAATGTTTTCAATACTTTATTATGTAATAAGATAATTATGCAAACTTGTGGCAACTGTAACAGTTATAGTTTCCAATGTGTATTCATATTTGCCACATAAACAGTAGAATGCCTAAGATAACAATCTACATATTACTTACTGAAAACAAAGGAGCAGCTATTTTAATACAAGATATAAGTCGGTCAACACAGTCCATGTCAGTGGGCTGGAATAAGGAGAAAAACAGTTAATTAACAAATAAAAACATGAAGTTACTTTGTTTGAGCAAGCAAAACATGTTTATTTCTTTAATATGTCAGGGTTACAACTGAAAATAATGTTTACAATATGAAGAGAAACTGTCTCAATTCCAAAATTTAAGAAATCATCAAGTTTAACTATTTTAATAAAAATACACATATTTGGCAGTCATTTAAAAATTAAAATTAAAAAATAACTTTTAACCTCTAAAGGCTCATCTAGTTCTGCCTGTTCAGTGACTATATCCACCAGCTGTTGACGTCCAATCACTGTACTCATGACTTTCAAATTTTTCAACAGTTCCATAATTGAGATAAATTCATCCTTTGTGACATCCACAAGTATCTTCAAAATCCAATTGTTTTAACAGAAATAACAGTAAATGTAATTTTAAACCATATAACTAGCATAGCATATATTAAAAATGCATGAAATATAAAAATATAAAAAGTCTGGATGCACAAATATGTTAACATGTCATTGACATTTTTTCCTTAATTTTAAAGTTGCCTTTATGAACATTGTTAGCCTAAGATATCACTATATTAACAACATGTCCAATCCTATTGTTAGTATTCAATTTGAGATTTGAGATACACAGTTTATATTTATGTTGAAGTTAAAAATATATAGATAAATTATTATATGTTCATACAGAACAATTGTAAGGAATGGGGAAACATGTTTTTCTTTCAGATAATATAACATTCAAGATTGTATTTACTGTATAAACATATAGAATAATTATATGCACTTAAATTACACTAATATGTAAATAGCTTGTTTTCTCATAAAACAGAAAAAAAAGAACCTTTTTAGCTTCTGTAATGATGAATTCTTCAGCATCTTTGTCTAATGTATCTTCCTCCAGTGTTTTTAATTTCAACACAAGAAATTTGATGGCTCTGTCACGTACCACATCATCCTCCTCATGTTCAGCCAGTATTTGGCTAAATATCCCCTCCAGTGTTCCTTTAATAAACCATGTTACATTATCAAAGTCTTTTACTTGTACTAAAAAACAGTTTACTATTTTAAAAATATTTTGAATGTAATATATATATATATATATATATATATATATATATTAAAAAATTTAATAATTATTCAATTAAAAATTAATAAACAAATTACCAGCTAATTAATATAAATATGAAAACCAAAATCAATGCAAAAAAAGAATAGTTAGCACCCCCACCCCCAAACAAAACAATATAAAAAAATATATATATATATTCTTTCTTTTTAAAATTAAATAAAAATATCTAACTTTCAACACTGTATGTCACAAAATGTCTTATATTGTTCTAAAGCCATGAAGCCAGTAGTAGGCTGGAAGAACTAACCTTTAGCATTACATGAGAAAAGGGTAAGAAGAGATGACTGCACATAGCTGAATTCACTGCTGTCTTCACATGCTAGTAGCTGAGTCAAAGCTTCTGATATCTTGGGAACATGTTCTGGACAAACTTTACACAAATGCGGCAATTCCTTTATGGCTTGTTTCCGGATCTGAAAAAAAGTGTTTAAGTGATATCCAAACATACTGCAGGGTGCAGTTGTATTTCATGCAACAATAAATTAATGTTTACTGTTATTATTATATTTAATATTTAAAGAATTAAACTGAAATTTCAGAAGTCAGTGTTGATAATTTGGGGAGTAACTAAAAAATTAAATGAAAAATATTATTTTGAATAACTAATGCTGCAACTTGATATAGGAATTATTATTTTTAAGTAATAATTAAACAAATTATTTTACTGTGAAACTTTATAATTCAAATTCATAAGTGAGAACATCATATGAAAATAATTTACAAATGTGCTGCATGTATGAATTAAAATGTTCAAATATACTTCATGAAATGCAAATGATTTGCAAAGTATATTTTGTCATTTTTCATTTGTAATGATAAATCTCACTGGATATTAAAAGCAAACTGACTTTCAGTCCTGCATTAAATCAGAAAAATAGACTCACTGTTATTTCACTGTCTTCACACAAGTCAAACAAAGAATTGATTGCTTTTGAAGCTAGTTCAGGAAAATATCTAAAGAATCTGGCAATAAACTGAGCTGCAAGTCTTTTTTCTCCTGTTGAACCTTTAATAGCTTCCAGAAAAGATAGATATTCTTCTTTGTGCTGAAATAAAATATAACACTCAGTTCACCTCAGATATTATTAGTGTATTTTGTTATTTCATATCTTAAAAGTAACTCTCTGAATTCTGCTTTATCAATATGATTATTGAGTCTTTATTCAAGAAATAAAGGCAAAAGACTGATCAATTAAAACTGCTGGGCATTTTATCATGATGCCAACATTGTTCGGACATGTTCTTGACACTGATGTTTATCTTGAGGTTCAGACCAAAGAAACTGCAATAGTCAGTAATGTTTTGAGTATACTGTGATTTCAAATCATCACAGAGTCCCCATTTATTTTGAACAAGCAGTTGCAATCAGAATACTAAGGAAATTTAGTTTTATCCTTGAACAAACTGAAGATAAAGTATTAAAATGTTAGAGTCACCATTTATTAGAGATATAATTTAGGGGTGCACACAGATTAATAAAATGAAACAACTTTATTTCATTATATGCTTGTAAACTTATATTATTTTTTATAATTGATGCTATATTTCTGAGAACTATTTCTGTTTCCTATTACAAGATGCCTTTTAGTTCTATGTCATTTTTGTGCCATACAGAAATGTTGGACTAGAAAATAAGTTAGAAAAAGAGTTGAATGAAAACATTCACACAAAAACAGTTTTCTGCATAACTGTGGATTACATTAATTATTTAATAATAATAATAATAATAATAGTCCTCACTATTTCAAATTAAAAGTACATCTAATCAAAATATTGTCTCAGGAAGATCATCCAGACCTTCCTCTCAACTTTATCCAGGTCTGCTGTTCCACCAAAATAAACTGCATTTGCAAAAATGTCCTCATACAATGTACTTTACGATTTATCCTAATCTCCTGCTATTCAAATCAATTTGAAAGGCATGTGTGTGTGTGTGCGTGTCGATATTTGTGTACTGTTTACAGTCTAGATTGTTTTCAACGGTGAGTCGCCCAAAACTGCAGAATACCGGTTCTAATTTTAATTAAAAATACTACTATTTACTTCATGCGATGTTTTGAAATTTGTTTTTCGATTTAGGGATGTCATCGAAAACACAGTTCATTAAGACAAAAACAACAAAATAATGTGTACATTCATTAGCTTTACCTCTCCCACTTTATCTTTTGCATCAGCAAGTACACCAAAGTTCTTATAGAGATTTTCAACAGTAGTCATTCTCAGCGTTCAATTTATTATTCTTCAGTGGCAATAACAATAACCAAAAATAAAATCACCGCTACATGCGTAACGGAAGTTAACAAATCTGCAAAGCGCATATTAATCGTATCCGGTAATTTTCCTAACCATCGCGTATCATTCATGATGCTCTCATACGACTTTAAAACAAAACATGCTATAAATATCTGACGCTAAGTTCACGGAAAATGTTTTATTTTATTTATTTTATTTTATTTATTTATTTATTTATTTATTTATTATTATTATTATTATTATTATTATTATTATTTTTTTTTTTTTTTTTATTGCAATTGATGTTACGGTATATAAATAACCTTTAGATTTACGCTTCAGCTGTATTACATTTGATTTATAAAATCTTCACAGCATGCAGAAACTTGAACTAGAGGAATGTCCTTGTTTGTATGATAAGCAAGTTATATGGTTCTTAGATCTGCTAATACCATTGGTCACTTGTAAAACGCAGTACTTAGGGAATTCCCCTAACTTACCCGATCAGACTGATAAAATATATCCTGTTATACAATGTCACCAATGTAGTGCAAATGTTTTTGTAAGAGAGAACCCCCCCAAAACCCCCATACAAAAAGAAATTAAGATAAAAAACAAGGACAATAAAACGAAGAAAGATAGACACCCCCAAAAAAACGCATTTGTGATATAGAACACATATTTTAAAACATTTTCAAACATATAAAGTTTTTTAAACACACATTCTTACATACACATACAAAACTCGCACAAACAAACTCACACAAACATACAAAAATACATACATATATACATTCATATATGTACATAAGTACATACATACATACATACATATAAGACGAAACTCTTGCATTTGGTCACTGTTGCTGATTAACAGCAAATGTCTTTTAATTACATTGTTAATGAACATGGCAAGTATTTTTGAAAATTTTGCATTAACAAATCTTTCCTTAGCGATATTTAAGAGCGTATAACTGGTTAGGAAAAATCAGGTTCACAGAATTCGCGGTGAAAGCATTTGTGGCTTTGAGTTTGAACCACTAAGTAAAAGATCTATTTATAAAGTAAGACGGAAAACCCCAACCATTATATAAAATGACCCATGAGGAAAACTTTATGGGGAATAACCATTTGAATCTAAGATTCTGAAAATAGTACAATCGGGAGGTGGGGAAGAAAAAAAAAAAAAAAAAGATAATAATAATAATACAATAATAAAGAAAGACCTAAGATGTGAAGCATATTAGTTGCTGGTCTCATTGAAATCCTGTATTTTCATCTTCTGTAGATTATATTTACATCTGCTCAAATCACGTAAAAGATGTCATTTGACGAAACTGACAGTATGGAGCTGCCTGAAGCTTTCATCGGTCAAATTGTTCTCGAGCTGGAAAAAGGTAAGACAAAGTTTATCGTTTGTTTAATATTAGTATAAATTTTAAAATATTTGACTGTTGTTAATTATGGAGTGGGCTGCAGCTCAGTTGTTCTAGGCTATGGCTAAGTAGTGGTTAGTCGCAGGATCTATTCTCCTTAATCCACACGCTGAACTATTTGTCATTCCAGCCAGAATGCTAAAATTTATTAATTTACAAAGTCCACAGAGTTTTGTGTCCGGCAAAAAGCAGACGATCAGATTGAATGAACGACAAATGAACGAGAATGAAGTGTAATGAATAACAATTTCCTACCGGATAAAGATGTATGTCCTCAGAATCAAGTGATAACATAAGCCCCATAGTCAAATACAAACAATAATAATGCTGAGTGGGAAAAACCGGAGAGGGAGAGAATGCAACTGTTAACCTGCATATTTTTAGATGGTGAAGAGCAACCTGGAGCATTCCATCAGTTTTCGGGGTGTGAGATGATAAGGGGCCATGTATTTCTCGGGTGTATCTGGTTTGTTTCCTGTTGATATGGCCGGTTCATAATTAAAACTGTATGTATTTAAGAGAAAATGACTGTAGATACTCACTTTGACTTTAACATACTAACACAATAATAAATCTATCCCCCTGCATTCTCTCTTTCTCTGTTCTACACAAAAAAAAAAAAAAAAAAAAACGAACCATTGCGATATAATTATAAATTAATCTCTCTTCCAAGTTCCGATACCACTGCATGTAGTAAATGAATTTCTTGGGTGAGTTTCATATAATATTGTTACCACTTATAAAACTTATTACATTTAGATAAAGTGAAATATCAGTGGAATGATACTCAAAAAATAGTTTGGGAAATTATTGTATTTTATATTATTATTGTTATTATATTATTAGAAGTAGTTACTGTTGTTGTTGTTGTAGCTCGTTGTGATGGTGGCATTGCTATTGTATTAATTGGTAACGATAACAAAATTGTAATATTGTTTAATAAACTGAAATGTTACAGTTTTACTTATGAAAACTGATCTACAATGACCTACACACACACACATAGATACATACATACATACATAGATACATACATACGTACATACATACATATACATATATATATAATTAAAATAGTAAAAAGTGAAATCTGTCGTTGCAATTTTAATTTTCTAAAATTGCTATTTTCTATGCATTTTATTAAACTTTTTTTTTTTTTTAAAACATTAGTATTTGTCCTAAATTATTATTATTATATCCTACACATCATATTTCCAATGTATTGTGTGTATGGGTAATGGGTGCGTTATTATTATTACAAAAAACGAAAACTGATTGATTAGTTTGTTATATATATAAAAAAATATAATAATAATTTAAAAGTAGGATGAATCGTCTGGCAGTATTAAACATATATAGAGAAGAGAGGTGGTTATAAAAACATATGCAGATATACATAAAAGGTACTTTTTTATTTCAGAGGATTATCCGGTAAAGGAGACGCCGCTAGCATGTTTCCTCCGCAATGCAGTAAGTAATTATTTTTTTATCAATACACACACACACACACACTTACACACACACACACACACACACACACACACAGGCACATACGCACACACACATATATACAGAAATACACACGCATATGTAAAACAAGCATTATTTTATTAATGAATAGACGAAGAATATAATTTACAACATTTGTAAGTCAGTTGCGTTAAAATTCTCTTACACTTTTTTAGTGCTATGAAATAAACTGCTGAACATATTTTATGAATAATACTTCGAACGGGAAAGAAAAAAGATTAAGTTTAATATTTCACAACACCACCCATTATACAAGGAAGACTTCCTTCATCATCGCAACAGCCAATGAAAATCAGTGACAAATCAGAACAATGTACTCTGTTATAACGGTGTTGTTGATGCGTGTATAATAATACTAATACTAATACTACTAATACTACTAATAATGATGATGATGATAATAATAACAATCACAACAAAAAACAAATATACATAAAAACCTACCTGCCATTCTTAGACATAAAAATTATATTAAGAATAGAATAAATATTTTATTTGCTTTTATTACATATACAAGATCTTTTCAAACAAAGTTAGCTAATTTCCGAATAAATATATTTGTTTAATTTCATTTATTGTTATGGTTATTTGAATGTTGCTTGTTTTGTTTTAACGTTGGTGTCTTCTTATTAAAAGATAGTTGTATCATTTTGTAGCCTAAAACTTAATAACTAAATGTAGCAAATTGCATTTTATATACGTCTAGGAACAATAACAACTGCTGTTATATCACGCAATAAAAGGTATTATCAGTTCATTAATGCTTAGAAATCTACTGAAAAGCTATAAAAAATAAATCAAACAAATGAATGAAGAAAGATAATTTGTGTTAGTTTTTATTGTGTGACACATAATTTAAAAGATCAGACTTTTCTTCTGAAGTCTATTATTGTTTTCAAAAAGGTAAACATTATTTTTGTGATGGGCATATGCAAAATAATAAATGATTTCATTAATGAAATTCAACTAAATTTATCATTTAGAGAAAAGAAAAATAATATACCCCATATTATGAAGTTCCATTTAATTAAGTTCGTTCTGTCTTCATTCTGAAGAAAAACAACCTGGAAAACACACAGACTCAGACACAGACACACACACACACACACACACACACACACACACACACACACACACACACACAGAAAAACGAACAAAAACTGCTAAATGAAAGTAGAAATGTACAGAGATATATACATAATAACAGTTTACTGACTTGTGATATTATAAATCTACTAACCTAATTTGCATTTTACCTGGTCGTAACCGTGTTACATTGTACTTCCTACTTCAGATAAACTTGTACCCGGAACATTCTTCTTTTCCTGATCCCGTACTGCATGGACAGTTTAGCAGATCAGCTGAGCTAGATATGAGTGTAGCTGTGTCTGGTGACAGACAGAACTTGAGGGAGGAAAACCTGTTGAATCATGCAAGCCATCAAGAAAATAACAAGAATTTGCAAGATGGTAAGTTGCAGAAGGCTATTTTATTAGCAGCAAATATATATTTTCTAATACATTTTTTTAATATACAGGAAAGTCCATCTCTGCATTTAATAACAGAGTTGTGTGGCAGTCGTATAGTCGAAGAAGTGAGTACATCTGACCAGCATACCCCGGGCGATGTATGGCGTTAAATGACATGAAAATATTTAAATGCTGTCTATAGTGTTTTCCTGTTTACTAAATGTGTGTGTGTGTGTGTGTGTGTGTGTGTGTGTGTGTGTGTGTGTGTGTGTGTGTGTGTGTGTGTGTGTGTGTGTGTGTGTGAATATATATATATACGGTGATTATAACATCAAACTTCCTTGTTGAAACTTGAAGCGAAGTAGGATGAAACAAGTAAATCCTATTTTACTTAAAAAATTAATTCTTTGATTTTCCCTCCTCCCTTTCGAACGCCAGATTTAAACGATCTTTGCATCACCTATCAGACAATGTCTCAGCTGGATTGGCACGATCTAGAGATGTCGGAAATGAAGATTACGGAAACTATCGATCTAGATTCCGAAAAAACTTCTGGATTTCCGTACGACGAAAATAGTCCGATTTCTAACGAAGATTTTACCGATGTGTCTGGTGAGACTTCTTTTACGTTTATTATTATTATTATTATTATTATTATTATTATTATTATTATTATTCAGTTGATTTGCTTACTAAAATTTGTGTTATAATTTACTTTATTTGATTTTCAAGTCAGTGCTTTTGAATTATTTTATTTGCTGAAATGTTTTTTTTTTTTTTCCTAAGTATCACTTTGTTTTAAAATTGGTTTATGTGTGTGTGTGTGTGTGTGTGTGTGTGTGTGTCAGAAGTAATACGATATTAATACAGTAATATGTTTTCTTTTTATATATAAATATAATATTATAACTAAACATTACTTATTACTTTGAATCAAGATGGAAATCTATCTTTTAATTATTGTTTTTTAATACCGCAGATGAATCAAGTGAGCTTGGATCAGATGGGTGTGGTGGTGGAAACGAGTTTGTCTTAAACAGATGTTCATTAAATTACTCCGATGACCTGTCTGAAGCTGATCATCATCTTGACCATTGTCAGCCAATGCATTCAGTGTTAGCCAGTTCTTCATCACTTAACTTTCCAACTCAAAAAAAGAAACCCGGCCGAAAGAAGGGACAAAGTTAGTGGGTTTTTTATATTTATTTTTTTATCAGCTATGAATTTATCGCTGTACAGTTTGTCCTCCGACTATAATACAGAGTGTCTGTAGAACTATTAGACTGGTCAGTAGAAACGATAGCGAAATCTTTCTGCTGAAAATAATAAAATAAAAAAATATTAGAAGATGATGAAAGATAAAAAATAAATAAAAGAGGAAATAAAACGAAATATAACTATCTCAGTCGGAAAAGAATGCCACACTGGTTAACTGAAAATTACGACACATAAAGTAACTTTGCAATTAAAATATTAATAACAAAACTAATTGTAGCAGCAGAAATGATAGAGCAGTGGTAGTAGTATTAGTCGTAGATGCAGTAGCAGTAGTAATATAATAATAATAAAATAATAATAAAATAAATAAATAAATAAATAAATAAATAAATAAATAAATAAATAAATAAATGTCTTTACTAAAAAGAAATAACAAGTAACTTTGTTTCAAATTATATAATATATATATATATTATCTTGCAGCTTCAAATGTGCTGCATCTTTGGGAATTTATTCGTGATCTGTTGGTGGATCCGAAAACTTGTGGACATTTAATAAAATGGGAGAACAAAACTGAAGGTGTTTTTAGAGTAATTAATTCCAGTGATGTCGCCAAGCTCTGGGGTAAAAAGAAGAAAAATAAGAAACCAATGACCTATGAAAAAATGAGCAGGTCAATACGGTAAGTTCTCTCTTCGTTGATTGAATATACTCATTTATGACAAATAGGTATTTAGAGCCATATGCTATTACCCCCATTTTATCAATTAACAAGAAACTGGAAAATAAATTTCATCGTCACTAACAGAAACATATATTAATGAAATATAATAAAATATAAATAAAGCAAATAAATAAAATTTCAACAACTACATAAGCCACCCATCCCAGAAAAAAAGAACAAGATATTAACCAAACATTAAAAATATCAGCTTATTTTGGGATATAATGCTTACTGAGTATAGACGTACGCATTATAAATAATAATTAATGACGTCAGAATATTGTTCTATAATTATTTTAATAATAACTTTCAGATATTCGAGAAAAGAAGGCTACTTCGTTGATCTTCCCAAACACAGAGGTTATCCAAAAAAATTATGTTTTCAGTTTGGCCCGAGGGCACATGGCTGGAAGTGATGCATATTTAAAAAACTCAACCATAAAATCAGTCGTTACGTTGCTGTCTTTTTAAACACAGTTGCTGTGAAATCACCGGACTTACTTTTAGAAATACAAAATTGTGCTTTGCTGACAAAGATGGATTATCGTGTTTGTTAATGGTTATAGTGTTACCAAACAAATTCAAAACTTTCATTCCACGCAACAATAATATTTTAACTGAAGTGATTTCACAAATAAAATGTAGCTTTCTTCAGCTTCAAAATATTACAATTTATTCATTTTGGAAAATGAATCCTTCGGAATAAACAGAACGAGGCAGATTTACAAACAGTGTGTCTATAAACAAAGAAAACTTATAAATTTAAATGATTTATGATTATGATTATGATTATGATTATTATTATTATTATTATTATTATTATTATTATTATTATTATTATTATTAATACAACAATAATTTATCTATTCATTTATTTGGTGTTACACTTTATTTTTACTTATTTAAAGGAGTATTTAAAGAAAAATAAATAGATCTATGGAATTAGTTATCTCTATGTATCCTCATATGAAAAAATTAATAAAATCATCGTTATCATAATCATAATCACAATCATCATCAATATCAGTTATCATTCTTATTATTACCCGAATAAGTCAGTTTTTATTCTAGTCACCCCGGCTAGAAGATTGTTCATACATTCATTCATTTATTGTTTATTCATTCGTTCGTTCATTAATTATTTTATTTGTTCATTATTTCTTTAATGTTTTCACTATTATTATTATTATTTATTTATTTATTTATTTATTTATTTATATATTTATTTATTTATTATTTATTATTATTTCTTTTGGAAAATGTTTTATTTTTGCTTTAAATAAGAGAGAAAAATTTAATATTAAATTATAATCATAATATCTTGCCACTAATTCGAATATAAAAAGATAATACGTCTTAACACTTTTAAGTGATACTGATTCTCAAATTATTATTTCTTAAATAAATAAAAACATTTACTTATTAATTATTGGTGTTTTCAGTTCATGCTTATTACAAAACAATATATCATAATTTTAATTTAGTTACATCAGAAAAAGGTAAAACAAAAATAATTAAATAAGTAAGTAAGTATGTAAATAAATAAATCAAAATAAAATATATTAGCGTATATGATCTTTTGATCAACTCATTTTTATTTAAATTTCTCTCTCTCTCTCTCTCTCTCTCTCTCTCTCTCTCTCTCTCTCTCTCTCTCTCTCTCTCTCTCTCTCTCTCTCTCTCTCTCTCTCTCAATACATGTATAGTGAAAACAAAACACACCGACGTCACTCAGGATTTGAAATAATGTAAAACTCATATGAAAACAAATTTCATAAAAATAATTAAAATGAAGAAGGTGGTTGGTTTAGGATAAAAATACTAAACATAAAAATAAAAATAAATAAATATGTATTTAAACATAAACTTAGATAAGAATGTTCTTGCGTATTTGAAACAGTAAATAAAATGCTTGTTATTAAAGGTTGTGCTTTGTTAGTCATTAAAAATAATTACTCATTTGGAGATAAAATTTGATAATATTCTTAGTATTCTTAATTAATTATTTATTTATTTATTTATTTATTATTGTGTGTGTGTGTGTGTGTGTGTGTGTGTGTGTGTGTGTGTGTGTTTGATATGTCTCTATGCATATCTTAAAAATGCAAATAACTCTTTATTTATTACTGGTAATTAAATTGAATTATCCTGTGAATAATGAAACGTGCTAAAGGGGGTAAAAATTACAGTAACAAGAAACAACAAAAAAACAGATTAAGCAGTTGATTAATTACTTGAACTAAAATAAAAATATAAAATGGCCTAATGTTTAATTATCAGTTATTAAAACATTATATTAGGCCAGGTTAACTAAAATATTTTAACTAGCTCTCTGAGATTAATACCAGTTTTAATTAGTATCAATAAAAGTTACTTAATTAACAGAGGAAGTAATTCTTCAACAACTAACCACACTGAACAATAACAATAAAGATTATCTAAACTCGAAATAAGGATAAATAAACATTTATTATTATTATTATTATTATCTTGCTACAGAACAAAACATGATTTAATTTTAATTAAAACTGCCTGTTTTAACATTAAATATTCACATTAAACAAAAGTTACAGTCTTTAAAAACTTCATTGTACATTTTAAAACAACATGCACATTTTTTTAATTTTTTTTTTATGATTCTTGTGGAATGAAGAACTTTTTTTTTTAAAATAAAGTCATACATGTTCTCTGGAATCAATTTGAAGGCCTTTTGTAATATTACACATCTTTCCTTTTCCCTTCATTATTCTTACTTGCAGTTAAATATACTGTCTAATTCATGATATGTACACCAGATAGAAGTGCTTACTGATGTATTCACGTTTATAATGAACACATAACAAGGGGCCGGCAACCTTTTCTGAGTTGAAAGCCAAACTGTAGACTGAACCAGTTTTAGCAACATTAGTAAACATTAAGTCCCCTGAATGACAATTACAGACTAAATCCATTGTTCTGTTTATTTAAAGTTATTGTCTATATAGAAAATGAAACCAAACGTTTCAGTTGTTCATTGATGTAAAGTACCATTAATATTTTCCCCAACATTTGCCAAAAAAATTGATTAACGTGTTGATGTAAGAACAGGGCAAGACGCCGATGGCTAGATTTTTCGCTCCTTCACTATAAACATTTTGCTTTGTTGATTTGCCCTCTTTAGATATATTGTCTTTTCTTGATATTTTCTCTCTTGAAATGTCTGGTATTTATTTTGTAATCGCAGTAATTTGCAACTGCTTTGATTCTGGCTTTACTGGAAGAGATATCGGATTTGTGTGTGTACGTGTGTGTGTGGGGTGCGTGCGTGCGTGAGTGTGTGTAACCAACAAGATATGTCGTTTTAGACAGAGTGTCGGTTTATAAAGATTAAAATGATATGAAATTGGAATACGTTTTGTTACACATCTATCCAGTGTCAGCTGAGAAACGGTATGTCACTGATGACTGCATTTCTTCATATTTCTCTCCAATGCAAACTCCTCGGTCGTGGCCTCCATGGTTAACATCGGTTGCAAAACATCGGTAGCAACAGCAAAATATTTAATTTGTTTTAATATTTTAAGAATCTCTGTGTACGAAAGTTTAGTTTTGTGGTCATTGTGTGTATGATCAATCCATTCAGACTTTTGAATTTGCCATTCGTTACTAATTTTCTCTACCGAAATTTTGGTTTCGTAAATTCTGATAATGGTCAGATACTGTCTGTTCTCCTATCATAAACTGCCACAAAATCTAAATGACTGAATTTCATCTATAGATACTGGTATACACTAATAATAATCTTATTCATCTACCTGCAAATAGTAAATACAAGAAGTATGGCATCATCACTGTTTGTTCTTCAAAGAAGAGCGGTGATTTCATCTCACGCGGTTGTCTAATTTATATGCAAATTGTGGTCGTTGTTTAAGAAGTGATCGTACTTGGAAAAATGTGTGCCGCTGTCGACAAAACAAATAACAGTACAACTTCTCTTTTTTTCTGGAATTTACACCAGGAATCCGAAGAAGACAGTATCTGCATTAGACGAGGCTTTGTTAAATAAACGATTTACGATAGCTGGATAAGATTTTGAAATGTTGCCGGTTTACACAGTAAGGTCGGTTTTAACAGTCCACTGTACCCATAATAGATACATACATACATATATATATATATCTGTATATATGTGCGTATATACATCTATGTATATATATGTATGATGCATGTATATTATTCGTATTTTCTTTTTCATACATTTATTGTATACTGATATCTATGAATAACAAAACTATCAAATATATTTATCTACATCGTCAAATAAACAAATGTATAACATGAATGAGATAATAACTGATTATTATCTGATCTGTGGTCCTAATGCCATGTATACATACATACCAAGACTTAACTCACGGTATATACACAGACGAAGCTATCAGTGTCATCATCATAATCATCCTTACCGTCTTTATTAATATTATTAATTTTTAAACGTTATTCTTGTTTTTGTATTTTTCTTTCTTTCTTTGATGACATCTGTAACTAAATCAAACTAGTATTTATCTCGGAACAGCCTAAGAAAAATCTGTAAACTTAATAAATAATAATAAAATAAATAATAATAAAAAAACTTGTTAACAAATATCATAATAATCTTAAACATGTGCATCTGTTTTTCATAGACCCGGAACACATTTCAGTAATATTTAGTTCACATATTCTTTTATTTGGAGCAATATTTTGTTGAAAAGGGCGATGACCGTTTGGACCACTTCCTGGTTGTTGTTGTTTGTTTGTTATTGTTTTTTCTCCCAGATATCACTAACAGCGTAACTGTGGTTAAAAATAAGTGTTGCGTTCTTGAAAAGTATATTACCTGGTATCTATTTTAATAATAACTGAGGATGTTGATAGAATATCGGGGTTTTCCCTAATCTGTACCGAGCCAATTATAAGTCACAGTCCCACCTTCCCTATTAAAAAATATGAACTTATTCAAACCTATCCAAGTTACCTTCCTTGATTACGTTTTGCAAAAAGATATTTGTATATCTTACCACAATGCAACTCTGAAATTATTTGAAAACACCTCATTATTTACGCAGAGAGGAAATCTCAAGAACTGGATAGAGGTAAGATAGAATTAAAATTTATTTAAAAGTAAAAAATATATATATTACTGCGTATCGGTTCAGCATTCACTCGTTCACTCATCATTCACACATAGATTCTTTTGTTCTGTCATTTATTGATTTATTCAGCCTTCCGAATTTTTTTTCTTATTTCATCTATTATTTTTATTTTGACAATATTATATTTTTAAACAAAAATTCTAAGTAATGAATAATAAATAGTTTTCTCTGAAAAGTGAAACATTTTTATTAACAGACTTTTTATAACATCATGAATATTTACAGAATTATCAGTATAACAGCAAGATGGCGCGGCTCTAAAATAGTAATAAATGACTTTAAATATTTATTTAGTGGACATATATCAAGGAAATAATAAAAGATATACTGTTTATATAACTGAAAGAGAAGTAATAATAATAATAATAATAATAATAATAATAATAATAATAATAATAATAATAATAATAGCAATAACTATAAATTAATTAAGTTTCGAATACGGTGTAACTAAATAAAATAAAACCGAAAGGAAGAAATAATGTGAACTGTAAATGTCACACATCCACAGTTACAAAAGTTCACCAAAGGAATACCACAAGGACACCTTACCGTGGGTATGGTACAACCATCTTCCCATATTGGTATAATCAGCAATGTTACAGGCACCATTAGCAGATGTAAGACAAGCAAAGAACAGGCACACCCACGATGTCCATGTACCACTAACGACAACGCAAAATCGTCGTTCGGGATTGAAATGGGCAGTGTATGGTCATCAGCGGGTTCTATTTGTTCAGTGCTCATGAAGTCAGCATTTTTCCAGCCGAAGGGAACGTACTGCCTCTTATCAGCTTAGCGATGCCAGACAACATATAACCAGAACAATTGAACACCTTTTTTGAAAGGGGACGTAAAGTTTTTTCTGACCTTGGGTTTAGAAATAGCTCTGGCACATTCGTAATAATTTTGTTTATTACAGTTGTTTATTTATTTATTTATTTATTGTCGTTTTGGGGTCAGATACACGGGGTGACCTCCGCTGGACGGTCTTGCATCCAGACCACTGGACGCCAGCGGAAGTGTGCAGCTGGATAGATTACATAGTCAAAGTAAAAAACCTTGGTGCAGAAGAGAAACAACGGTTGCAGACGGCTTTTGAAGGCGTTGGCGGGAAAGAACTCGTGAAAATGATACGAGCCGACTTCGTCAGACTAGTTCCGATGCTAGGCGGCACTATTTTTGAAATCTTTCAAAACGTTTACCAGCTTGGTAAGTATCTTACGATTTTTATAAGATTAAATAGATTTCGATCTGGAGTAGATTGGTTGTATTTTATTTATGTACTTAAACTTATATAGAAGCACACGCATAATAAAAATAATAATAAAAATAAACAAAACAAACAAAAAAATCCCAACAACAAAAAAAACCCCACAAAACAAAATAAAACGTACTTATGAACCTATTATTTTTATTATTGTTGTTATTATTATTATTATTATTATTGCTGGTATTGTTGTTATCATTATTATTGTTATTGTTGTTATTATAATTAATCGAGCACAGACTTCATACGTAACATACACAGACTACTCAACAGTTAAAAATAACTAACGCATATACAACTTATAAAATCATAGCCACCAAATGTTTCTGTCTCAACAGTAGAAATGTTTCGAGAATGCGCGGATTTTGTGAATAACTAATTACTGTTACTTATCTGTGTTATAATATTATTAAACTATTGGCGAATTTTGCTCGAATAGGTACCTGTAAGATCATGGATATTCGTTATTCTTACACAATGGAATCGGAATAATCGGTCTATTTGTGAAAGTGCCTTGCCTCTGAACGTTATTTCGATACTCACACAATCAAACAAACATGCATTCAACATAAATACATATCTTAACACATGTATGCACACATTAAAAACAAACGGATGCACAATATGCATATATATATATATATATATATATATATGCATATATATATATATATATATATATACATATATATATATATATATTTACCTAGATGTTATCCATACCAATATATTACATACATACATCCATCCATCCATCCATCCATCCATATATATATATATATATATATATAAAACGTATACAAATACATATAATACAGACATACCTAATATCTACATCCTGCATACATACATAAGATTGTCTTGATGGCCGAACGGTATCGGACGAATGGGTACCATACATTCTATTATCGTCAGCGGTATCTGACGGGGTTTGTGAGGTCGTGATTCGACTTTGTCATCCTGTGCCAGTGCGTTCCCGAAAATTGTCTACGTGCAAAGTCTAATCAGCTCATACCTAAGACAGAGAATGTTCAAATCCTAACATATATACATACCACAATTACGTATAAATTATACGCACATATTACAGAATGTATTTTTGTTTATCAAATCTGACTATTGATCGAAACATTTATAATTTATGTACTGTAGGTACAAGTTATTCTCCTGACCTGCCCACTTTATACGAACAGGGAGAATCCAGTGGGAACAGCTCACCAGCAAGTTCTATCGCTGCAGAAGAGATTATGATAACTACTGAACGTGAAATTGATAGTCAGAATCTTCAGACAACGTCAGAGTTAGCATTTACAATAACAACGTCAGATTCAACTATTTCTCCGACAACAAATACTTTACGATCGGAACAGCAATAATTAAAAATATTTCTTGGGTTTTAAACTGTGTATGTACGTATGTTGTATCTTGGTTTGTTGTAGACAGACATTTAGTGTATGTGTGTGTGTGTGTGTGCATGTGTGTGTGTATGTATATATATATATGTATATATGTGAGAGAGTGTGTCCGTGTACCTGTATGCGTGCGCTTGGATGTGGGTATGTGGGATTGAAGGCACAAGTGACAATATTTAGTTTGTAAAAGTAAGTATACTTGTGAAAGAATGTAGTATTTTATTACAGTATGAACTACCGCTCTGTAAAAAACTTTAATGGTATTTATGTTTGTAGTATGAAACAGCAGTCAGTGAAAGCTTGTTTTGTTATTGTTGAATATTATAATATTATCAGCATCTCAAAATATATTCTGTTTTAGACAAAATGTCAAGCTGAATCACAAGTCACACGCGACAAAAGAAACTGAAAACTAAACTGAAATTGAAATCTATAGAAGGAATTATCCTTTTATTACTTTGCGAGGTTTTTACTTGTTATTATTATTATTATTATTATTATTATTATTATTATTATTATTATTATTATTATCATCATCATTTATTATTATTATTATTATTTCCATTTGCTTTCTGAGTCTTTTTCATGGTTTGTTTTGTTTTGTTTTGTTTATATTTTTTCGAAAAAACTAAATTTAAGCAGAAAGAGAGAGAGAGATTTTTAAATACAATTATGAACAATAATTTGTTTAGCAATATACAGTAATGCTGACACATCTATCTGAACATATGTAAGAAAAATGCAAATATTACTTTTCATCTCCTGCTCCTAATACTCTTACATGCATATAGATAAACAGACACATACACCTTCAAACACATTGTTAAAGATAAATATAATATAAAGTATTGCTAGTATACTTATTGCTAAAATATATTACTTATATATCATATGGAAATATATTTTTATAATTCTAGTAATGTTTTGTAATTTATTTTGTAGTTTAATAGGTGCAGTGGATACTGAAAGGTTGTAGAAAACATGAGCTAATCATCAGAACAATACAAAACATATTCTCCTTTTTCTTTCATATCCTTATGGATATTCCAGATTATGCAGAAGATCAACAAGAGCTGTTGATTAAAAATAGATTATCTTATTATTATAAATAACATTTCAGTATGAATTCCCAGAGACAATATATATATATATATTTTGTATTATGTATGTATATGCATAAATATATGTATATGTATATGTATGTATGTATGTATGTATGTATTTGTTTAAATGTTTTGAATATGTATAAAATAACTGTGAATGCATGCATCTGAGTATTCATTGATTCTTGTTTTGTGAATATATTTTGTTAGTATATGTATGTATTAAACTAATAAATAAATAAATATATGATATTGAGAAAATATGTATATGAATGAGATTTAATATGGATATGTGTGCATGTATGGGTGCATGTGTGCGTGTCTTTTTATATGTGAGTATGTATGTAATTTTTATGAGTGTACATTTGTGTGCATGTGTACACAGTTAGATGTTCAATTGATTAAACAGATGATACCTGAATAATCAACAATTCATTAGCAATAACAGCTGGCCATTCGGAATTAGTCAGTTTTTCATAACATCCCTTAACGATAACAGCTATTTTAATTATCTCATTATTAGCATGCAAGACAATCACAACAATAATAATAAGTAAGAGAAGAAACAGAAGTAGTAATAGTGGTTTTGGTCCAGTGAAAAATGAATGTTTTAATATGAATTTCTTATTTCGACAGCAATGGACATGTTTGATGTACAGGTAATCATCAATTTGAGCAAATTGAGCAAGCTGATTCAGCAAAATGGGTAAATGAATGTCTTTCTCACTCAGTCTAGTTCTTACTGAAAGCATAAACTCAGATTTGTATCTTATTTTATAACACAACTATATTGCATATTGCTGTTACGAAGTTATAATTAGCTGCGAAAGAACAGTATATGTGAGATGCAGCTGTTTGTTAACTTCTTCATTGCCTCTGAGGTAATCTCTACTTCATAATAACAGTTGATAGCATTTTTATCTGTGATAACTGAACCTAACACATCAGGCCCCGAAGACAAAACTGAATGGATTGTCAGACAGATCAAGAGTTTTTAGATCCTGATTATGTTGTAATTGTCACCTTGTCATACTTCCTGGACAGCTGCTGGAGATACATGGAAACAGATTTTACGTATGTTAAATGCTGTATCCAGCGATTGTGATGTGGTCGTCATCTTTAACAGCTTTCTCGAAGTTTCGTACGAAAATCATCATCTATTTCAAGTTCCTCAAAGAGAACAACTGCTATTGCTGCCTGAGTTAGATAAATAGGCATGCATGACATGTCTGTTAGTGTGTTGGTTCCAGTAATTTACGGGAAGGAATTTGCCAAGTTATTAATATGTTCTTGTAGTAATATGAATTTTGTGTGATTAGATTTCGCAAGTGTACCGCGGCTGCACATACTTTCCATTTCCGGCAACGTTAGCTCAAGATTTAATAATGTCAGCTAACCCGTTTTTTCATATTAAAAGTCCCAAATTTACGAAACTAGTAGTAACTGTTGTAGTAGTAGAAATAAGGGTGGTAATTTATAAGATTTGAATTGTTATGGTACCACTGTTAGTGGTGGAGATAGCAGTGATAGAAATAGTAAACGTACCCTTTAATTTTTCGAAACTTGTAAAAATGAAATGTTCAGTGGCCAAAACAATCGTATTTTGTAAATTAAAATGATAAGCACACACTCCTAGCTTAGAGATCACAAAAATATGTATCATGTAAGGACAACGGTTTTCATTGACATTCTTAGTCACTTTCTGTGATTCAAACACACACCTGGTATTTGATAAACAACATAGTACCACTACTACTACTGCTACCAATAATAATAATAATAATAATAATAATAACTATTCTTTATTTAATTAAACTAATAGATTACACCAATTAACAATTTACATATATTATTATTATAACGTATAAAAAAAATTCAAATAAAAATTCTGATATATACAAGTTCATTTACTGTTATTAAAGAACTATTTTTTATGTTTGTTTCGTTCCGAAAGCAGTATAAAAGTTAAGGATGAGTTTGATGATTTTTAAAGCTTTACATTTGTCATCATGAAATCCAACATTACCGTACTGAAGTCAGTACTGTCTTCAGCAAAAATGTAATTTAAAGACAATAAAAAAGTAAATATGTAAATAAATAAATAAAATTTAAAAAAAAGACAAAATAAAGGTAACAAAAAAGAAAATTTAAAAAAAGGGGAAAAAAGAAAGAAAGAAAGAAAAAAATTAAAGAATAAAAATAAATAAATCCATTTTCAATAACTTTGATATTCAGAAACAATAAATAGAATAAAATTAAAGCTTACAACATTTTCAGGTATCCATATCATAATAGTACATTAATCTGAGCAGCAGACACGACTAACGTATATACACAGTACAAAAAATATAAATGAATGAATGAATAAAAGAATGAATAAACGGGTGAATGGATAAATAAATAATGATGCTGCTGCTAATGTTGTTGTTAATATAACAGCAGTGATGACAACACCAGTAATGATGATGATAATATTAAAGTATTCTTGATTTAATTAGAGTATTAGTGTACATCAGTTAATAATTTACATTAACTGGTGGCAAAACATTTTATTAGTATTCAATTAACAACGTGCATGTATTCCTTTTTTTTTTGTATATCCTATGGACAGAAAAGCACACGTATAGCCACTTACACATATTTACACTCACAGACACATTTAGGTATACATACATAGACATAGGCATACACAAACAAAAAGATATTTGTAATTTTGTAATTAAACTTTCGATGATAAGGAGATTTTTATTTTGTAGCTCGTGTTTAATTGAATTACCTTAAATATTTTCGCGATGTGGTAAAGGTGTGTGCAAATTGAACAACGATGCTTACGCCGTGTGATATATATTAATTATTTTCGATTTTTTCCTACACCGCAATTCACTATAACTCAGAACTGATTTCATATGAAGCGGGAGTCTGGAAGAGCAAAGTTATAAAAGAAATTAACATGGTTTGATTAAAGTCGTGTCTTTCGGTGAAATAATTCAGCACATTAAAGAAAGGGATAAAACACTTGCATCCGTTCACTTGGTGCCCTAACCATATATTTATTATGCTTATTTGTTAATCCTAGGCTGCTTAGCATCTGGTAAGAATATTTCGTCCGTCATATCGATAAACAAGCATTTCTAAGTTCCTCTTTCAAAGCATAATGCTGTGACATAGACACCCTACGAACTCTCCCGCTGCTGATATTTTAAAATTTGATTGGGTATGACATTATAACTGATTGTTTCCATTCTTCCTGATATCAGAAACCAATGCTAAAATATAATGTGCTGACGAACCTCCACTCTAAACCAGCACTAACTATAACCACGCTATAATGTAACGGAAAAGCCAAAATGCTTGACAAAGGGCGATAGCTTTTCAAATCGGTCATCGCTGAATATATTACATTATTTCTTTTTCATTTTTCAAATTTCATTTGATTATTATTATTATTATTATTATTATTATTATTATTATTATTATTATTATTATTTAACGTTAGCTTTCAAGAAATATTCATTTATTCATTCGTTCCTTCATCTGATATTAACTTTGACCAAGTGGACTGATCTGGTCCAGCAATTAAACAAATGTGAAAAACTTAAGAGAACTGTAATTTCCTCCACTGATCGATATGTATTAATTTATTTATTAATTTATACATTCACATGTACATTTTTGTTATGTTTGGATCAAATTATATGAATGTGATATTAATATCAAACGGTAATTCAGTTTCATTTCCTTATGTTAACAAACACTTTTTTTTATTTTCGTTTTTGATGTTATTAACTTCAGGTAAAATGTAATAATTATTAAAGTAACCTATCTTGGTTCGTGCTGAAGTCATGTAACTTTTACTTTTTAATTTAATGGTATTATATATTATTCAAAAGCACTGAACTATTTAACTGTTGCAATAAAATGTTCTGTTGAAAAATAAATAATAAAAAAAATAATGGTGAATATAAAGTGAAAAAAAAGACGAAATAATTTTTTTTTAAGAGTTAAAATAAAGGATTTCAATAATAATATTAGTAGTGATAAATAAATAAAAAAATAAAATGAAGACGAGAGAAGAAATTCGTCTATTTGCTAATAAAATCCACTAAAACTCGCTCTTACTGTTGGTTTGTGAGTTGTCTACTGATAATAAATATTTTTTCAGTATTTTATTGTGCGACCAAAAAAAAAAGAAAATAAAAAAAAAAATAAAAAAATGTAATTATCAAAAACTTTATTCATTTAAAGTCTAAAACTATACTAAACATTTTTTTTTTTTAATAATTCACAATCTGAAAATACTCTCCCTGAAATAATAATTATAATAATAATAATAAAATTAAAAAAAATTATAAATAGTCGTAAGTTCCCCCCCCCCAAAAAGGTACAACCACAAAAAATTACAACAACAACAAACAAACATGGAAGTAAAGAAAAAATATGAGATAACTTTTATCATTTAAATTGTTGCATTCACCTTGATTTTGATATTCCTTGTACAATTCCATTCAAACTATTTACCTTCTTTAGATTCACTTGGTTTAAATATTGTTCTGCTCATTAGAGTTTAAAAACATTCAGTGGTGTAATACTGTATAGCCTCCGCTTTATTATTTGTCAACTATCAGGAACAATGTAACTTTATAGCAACACACTTGTCAAATGGATCGGGCGTATGTGCCAGGTGAAAGGTAAATCATCTGGTTATATAAATAAATAGCACAAATATGGTCACTAAATCATTCAGGTACATTTATTTTAGTAATTATAACAGTTAATAAAAAAATATAATTATGAATACTAAAAATTAGACTGATATTTTTTTTTAATTTTAAAATTTACCTCTGTATTTACTAACAAATTTTTATATGTGTCTCTGTGTTTGTATGCGTGTTTACGGATTGTGTGTTGTGAGAATTTAAGTTTTATGTTTTATGTCATTTAAAATCTATTTAGTTTCTATGTTATATCACAGATCACAGTATATTTCTCAGCATTATAAAACATACACTGGTACTAAAGTAATACGGGCGTTAGTAGTAGAAAGTCTCGACTGTTAGAAACACTCTCACAATCACTGTTTTAAATAACTGGTCGAAATTAACCTTGTCAAGATTCTTCTTAAAACCTGAAACAAGAAATACGTGCAAATATTCAAGGATGTGCGGTAACTTTAAATCTTAAAAACAAAACTATACTTGTTTGTTTATATAGCTAATTTTATATATTTTTTGATTATTTAACTAACTAATCTTTCATCTAATAAACTTATTAAGATACATATATATGTTTATGAGTATACAACGTTTGAAGGTAAGGAGGCATGGAGATACGTATGTAGGTATAAATAAATAATGAGAACATTTTATACTCACTGACTGATTTTTAAATTGGGCGGATCTTATTATCTTCATTAACCTGATGGATAATCCACATGGTGAACACAATCAGCAGGAACTGTCATTAATAAATAAAAACATGTTTTAACTGTTTATGGAGTTAGAAACCAACTAGACGTATTCGAGTCGTATTTGTCTAAAATTTATAACTTAAAAGAAAGAGTTCCAGCCATCGAAAACTAATATCTATCTATCTACCTACCTATCTATCTATCTATCTATCTATCTATCTATCTATCTATCTATCTATCTATATATATATATATATAAACAAACAGAGAGAGAGAAAGAGAGTTATCACCTGTATTGCGAGAACGCAACAAATAATTCCAATAGTCAACGGCGATTTAAGGAGTAAATCCACGAGAGACTCATAGCAACTCTGCAATAATAATAATAATAATAATAATAATAAATATAATAATAATAATAGTATCAATCGCAAAAGCAGTGGCAGTAATAGAAACTTCAGTAGTGGATTTAGTATTAAGTAAATTAGTAGGTGATACAACTGCATGAATTGTAATATTTACAATAGAAGCTAATAATAATTATTATTTATATTATCCAAACGTAATTATACAAAATATATTCATACGGTATGACGTGAAAACATTTCGCAGTGGGATGTTCTAACCTGGAGACAGTTTTGTACAGGTTAATCTTCATTAAAATAAAGCAAATTACCAACATTTGCAAATCATATTATTTTGTTATGTACTGTTGGTTGTGGTAACGTGACGTCACATTTCTTTTTCAAAACACTAAGGGAAAATCTGCCATTTTATTTGTGTAGAATGTGTAAAAATGCTTTACTTGTTTTTTGACAGCAGATAATAAACTATATTTTTTTACTTGTTTGTTAATGCGATATAAATTTATAGTATAAGCAATTTCACGAGTTTGGAACACACATTTATATTGTTTTTAGTGTTAACAATGTCAGTGAAAACAAACAATTACAGTACGCTCAGATTTAGAAACCGAACACTATTATGTCATTTACAGTTCAGTGACACTGTTTTTTATTTATTTATTTATTTATTTATTCTTACAACGTTGTGGTTATTATCAACGTCAGTTGGTTCTGGATTGGTAGCACATTCGAAAGGATACTTTAGGTTTTCCGGTTTACAGCAGGCAAGTGGCGTTGTAAGATTACCAAAGCTATAGTATCTGATCCATTTAGTAGCATTGTTGAAGTCAGCATAACTATCCACTCCACAGCAACGTCGCTGAAAATATCATTAAAATAATTATAATACTCTCTCTCTCTCTCTCTCTCTCTCTCTCTCTCTCTCTCTCTCTCTGTGATAAATGCATGTGTGTGTGTATTGTATTTGTAAATACGTGAGAACGAGCCATGTGCATCTCTTTGTTTAATTAGAGTATATATTTTAATTGAAAATCAATGAAATATATTTATCAAAACCAATTGCTAAAATTATAAGTATCTCATGAAACAAGTCCTTCCTGGATTTAAAAAAAACTTGCCTCTCTCATTATGAGATTCCAGATAAGAGATGTCACATCAGACGAGTTGAATGCTATGAATTCATCTTCAATCATCTGCTTCAGGGTGGGTTTGATATTGTCATCAATCTAGAAATAAACAGTCTTTATAGAGTGTTCTTTACATTAATACAGCTATCATGAAATTAAACAACTGCAGTAGCAGCATCAACGATGACAAAGAACAACAACAAAAAATAATAACAACACCACCACCACCATAATAATAATAATATATTTCGATAGATATTTAGTATAATTCGAAAATACTGTTGTTGCTGTTGTTGTTATTAAAAAAAAAAAAAAAAAAAAAAAAAAATGTGAGAATAATAAAATACATTTTTGGTAAAAAAAATAAAATAAAAGAAATTAAAACATGAAAAACGGAGGTAGAGGAACAAAGAAAACAAGTAAGTAATTGAAGTCAAAAAGACGTTTCCATTGTAATAAGGTCAGTTAGCAACAATAAATATTTAAACATCATCAATAATATTAAAAAAGATAGTTGAATCTATCCAAACAGAAAAAGAAACAGAAAGGAGAAATTGAATAAAGAATATCTATAAACTGAGGGATGTATGTAATTACCAGATTTCTTGCAGTAAACAGAATCACTATACCTGCCACTTGAGCGGAAAATACGATGAAAATAGACAATAAATACTGAAAAAATAAACACCAAACATTTAAAAAAAAGCAACTATAATTAATATTACTCTCTCTGTCTGTCTCTCTCTCTCTCTCTCTCTCTCTCTCTCTCTCTCTCTCTCTCTCTATATATATATATATATATATATATATATATATATATCATAAACAGCACAGAGAAGCATAACAGAGAAAACATTAAGTAAAATACTAAATATTAAATAATTAGTTAATAAGTAAAAATAAAATAAAATACTTACTATATATAGAAGACATTTTGTTTTACAACAAGCTCCACACACCCCGCAGATGGCTACTACGGCTAAAACAATTCCAAGAATTATGAAAACGAGCACTGCGCTGCCTACCATAGTAGCGATGTCAATATTGCTTGCATCAACATCACCAAAGCCAGCATCCTTAATGGTTTGCATAAGTGTTTCTTGAGCTTGCTGGAGAAGACTTTTGTCACCGCAGAATCAGATTTTACCAGTATCCCAGCTGTGAGAAACACCGCCCCAATTAGCTAAATAAAAAGCCCCAAATAAAATAAAATAAAACAAACAAACAAACACATAAATAAATAAGAATTTTTTGTAAAAAGGAATAATTTCTATAGTACCATCTGTGTAGTTCATTTATGGTTTGTTATTTCGCCCATTTTTTTTATTTATTTATCAACAGTTACTTAAAATTAATACACAGAAATTAATATCAGAAAATAATC
This sequence comes from Chrysomallon squamiferum, assembly GCA_012295275.1. NCBI lineage: Eukaryota > Metazoa > Mollusca > Gastropoda > Neomphalida > Peltospiridae > Chrysomallon > Chrysomallon squamiferum. The sequence continues at coordinate 20,001,450 of CM022673.1, read as the reverse complement.
TGTGAGTTAATGTAAACGTATCTGAAATAGAAATAGATATAGATAGATAGATAGACAGATAAATGTTAATGGAAATGGAAGTTTTTCTGCCAATATTTAATATTAATATTTAATAAATGCGAATGACAAAACTAATTTAAGGAGATTAATAAAATGTTAAAAACTTACAAAGATTACGAAGTTGAGAATAACAAGAAGAATACGACCTATCTGAGACACACAATCCATCTTGATTTAACAAATCTGCTGGAATATAACGTTAATAGTTAGACAGATACAGACAGACAAACAAACAAACCTCAATCAGACAGACAGACAGACAGAGAGACAGATATATAGAGGGAGAGAGAGAAAGACAGAGACAGACAGAGAGAGATTGGATGAATAGACGGATGGATGATTGTAGGATAAATGGTTTGATGGATAGAATGATATAATAAAAATTGAAGAAGCATACAAGCAGATGCGAATCTAATCTGATTCCACAAGTCTGTGTCAAAAATACATACTCAAATACAATAGGATTTACAATAATTCATAAGTTTTCTATCGACACCAGCCTCTTTTGAGTTAATTATTTACAAAAATTATATAAATAGAATAATGACAAATAAAGATTTACTTCATTCTTAAAAAATTACATCCAATGACATAGTTATTATTGAAGTGTTTGCTTTTTCTATCTACCCATTTCAACAGAATGATTATAGTTTCCAAGTCTAAAACGTAACGATGGGCACCAATATTTTCTCTCTATAAGTGTTAGATATATCTCGAATAAGTTACTTTTCAATTGTTCGATGAGCTATCAATATAAGTATACAAGATTATAAGTACTTATTTATAAGCTTCTTCTTAATATATGTTTTTAACGTAAACAAATACTTCTAATTTTAAAATAGAAGTATTCATTTTCTTAAACCCCAATTTTCATTCCTTATAGAAAAACAGATACAATATACAATCGAATAATTTTAGCTGGCACTGGATAGAAATAGTATGACACTTCCCTACTAATATAATGACATACATAACTTTCAATGCTGATTTTCCAATATAAAATACCTTTGTGTGCTTCAAGCATTAAATAATCTTTTAAATGAAATTTGTGTTTATTTTGGTTTTTATAATCACTGTTTAAATATGAAATTGTTTATCAATTTCATTTTTTAAATTATTTTTTAATATTTTTTTAATATCTGTTCTAATATGTTTTACGTTCTGATCAGCCTAATTAAGTTAGATGATAATATCATGCTATGTAAATAATGTATTATCTTACGTTTTATTATTATATGATGCTTTAATGAGCAATATAATTCATTCAGTTTTGAAAATATTGGTAATTAAAATGTACTGTGACAAGGAAGATTTCATTTTCAAATCCTGAATTAGGAAATCAGAATATACAGGTATCATACAACGAATAATTTGCTTCCTTCATTATTTTCATAGATTTATTGTTCGTTCGATTTTTTAACAGCTGTAAACATTTCCTTATCTAATACTTAATATATATTACTAATATTGTTAATATATATTACTTTCTAAATCTGTTAAAGTCTGGTTCTGGACTACTATCACCACTATTGTTTACATCTTAATCAGAACAATGTTTCTAACTAGTTTATAGATCTAATCAATAATTATTTGACATGACCTTGTTGTAACATTTTAACCTTATCTCTTTAATGGCATTTATGTGACAGCTTTGAGTTTTCAGAAAATGATAACTTAATTAAGATATTTCAACAGCTCTCTTTCTCTCTCTCTCTCTCTCTCTCTCTCTCTCTCTCTCTCTCTCTCTCTCTCTCTCTCTCTCTCTCTCTCTCTCTCTCTCTCTCTCTCTCTCTCTCTCTCAGAATGTTGCCTGTGTGTTTACATGACAGAGATATACTGATGTCAGAATACTGCAAGGAATATATTGCTAAAACACACACACACACACACACACACACACACACACACACACACACACACACACACACACACAGACTAACAGCTGTATTTGTTGCTGCATAGTGACTTTGGGTGAAATACAATATTTTGTTTCAGAATTTCGCAAAATAAACTATATAGTATATAAACAAAAATCTTTTCAAAATGACATTTAAGCTATTTTAGGAATGCTAATTTTATTTGGCATATACTATATACACATTGTGAAAACGTGATCTAAAAACAATGAAAGGGAACAGTGTGAGTGACTCATTTTTACGTTTAATAAAACGTGCGGTGTAGAATTCCCAGTTGGCATAATTCCCATTTCGTCGAAAAAACTCGTCTACCCCAATACCTGATTACCTCTGTATATAATAAACTTGTCCTATACATACATTTGGTTTCTTTCTAACATTCAGAGGCGGAGCACATTGTTCCTAAATCGATTATGTAACATCAACCGAAAGCAGAATAAGAGTTCACTACTCATTTGTTGTAGATTTTTTACTTTTTCCTAATTATCACAATCGTCTTCTTCCTTCTCATTATCATCATCATAATCATCATCATCAAAATTATTATTATTATAATATTATTACTATTATTCTTATTATATCGTATTGTTCTTCTTTTTCTTCTTCTTCTTCTTGTTATTATTATTATTATTTAAACTGGTCATTTCTAATTCATAAACATTTCCTTTCCGTTACAAAACAAGCGACCAATAATAAACAATTTTACATCAATTTCATCTATCTATTAAAAAAAAAAAAAAAAAAAGAAAAAAAAAAAAAAAGAGCGGCACGATGTGTTTTTTGTTAATTCTCATGGCTTGCTTCTGTAAAAGAAAACGACAAAAATATTATAAATGACTAATTTTATTCAGCAATATAATTGAAAAAAAAACATATTTACATACGAGTAATTCACTTATATTCAGTAAATAGAATACGTTAATGTTACATTTTTCATTAACTGTTCGAATTAAAACATATTCAGCTTAAAAATGTTCAAGATCTATGTTTCTGAGCATATTTACGTTATGCACACATACATATTCACATTGTGCACATATTATACAATATATGTGACATAGTATATGTACACTAAAGATATTATGACCTGCAAATACTTTGGCTATAACTGAAAAAGTTTATACGAAGGACCAGTTCATTGGGAATACTTTTAGATGAATACCTTCTTTTTTAATCATTTACATTCACTACATTCGATACATAGATTATTTCGATATTTGTTATAATTGCATACGTTATGCGATAAACGATATCCATACTACAATAATACCTCAGATTAAAGATGTAATTGGTTCCAAATTTCCGATAGTTAAGTGAGGTAAGCGGGAGACTAATTTACATAGAATTAAGGTTAAAAGCAGTGGTTACTTTCTCGCTGATGAAATCTGACAAAAAAAAAATAATAAAAAGGTGAAATAAGGAGAAATAAAACAGCAGTTTAGACATAAATGATTTAATAGATTATAGATATCAAGTAAACAGTAAATCATTTACAAATCAATTTATACAAATACATTAAGAAATAATTATATGCCGCTCATTGTGGGTTAATTTTTGTGGGTTTTGGTTTCATTTAAGATAATGTATTTTGCTTTTAAAGTTATTGTCTTCCGTTTCTTTTTATCATCAGCATTTGCCGTTATACTGTTATTCGTTTTGAGATATTTGAAGGGTAAATTACAAATGAGTTTAAGTCTAAATCGAAGCAGAAGACAAAAGAGAATCAGAATATCAGATGCACGTATGACGTGTCAACTGATCAACAGAGCTGGGAGAAGCTCGTGAATGAACGAAAAACGAACGAAAACGGACTTAAAAGAATGCATTGTATCCATTTGTATCATTTATTTGGAGCAATAACTATTAAATTTCTATATATATATAATTTGTAAAGAAAAAAGATCGTTAAAGCAGGATATCGTTAAGCGAGATATTACTGTATTTATACAATAATAATCGCTTTCCAAATAATCTGGAACAATTCATTATAATGACTGAGGTAAAGACATGCATGTCAATAAGACCACTGAACCACATTTAGCCTTTCGACGAAATGGGAATTCTACCAGTTGGGAGTAAGCCAAACGTGCAGAGACCTGAAACGTGTTCATGACAGAGTTTGAGGAGGTCTGGTAAATTGATATAAACAATAAATCGTGTCAGTCGTTACTTAGTCACCTGCGTCAAAAGTTTGACAGAGAATTTAAGCAGTTTGTTAAAAACTGTAAAAAAAAATTAATAGTACAACAACAAAACAACAGCAACAGCAACAACAACAAAGATAATAATAATAATAATAATAATAATAATAATAATTTTTAAAATAATTTTACATACACCTTAAACTGTTTTTGAGAGAAATTTTCGTCTAGTAGAGTGACAGAAATTGAATAAAGAGAAATTAAATTAATATATAGAAACAAAAATGATTCTATTTGTATACTTAATTATTTTGTTGTACAAGTTCAGTGATAGAGTACTAGTCTAATTTTAGATTGGACTAAACCAGTTTAACTGTTTGGAATACAAGACGGAACGTTGCATACAAGCAACATGTGTGAATATTTGTTTGACCACTGCTTATCATATAGTTGACCGTATTGTGACTAATCTTGATCACTGAATACTTTGCAAGTTACTGTGCTTTTAGTGCACTTGACCACTACGTCACAACATGTTACACTGTAAGTGCATTTGACTCTCTACTTCACAACGTACTACACTCTCAGTACATTTGACCACTGTTTACTGCACAACTCACTATATCCTGAGAACATTTGAACACTCTCTAAGCACAACTTACTATGTCGTCAGTATACTTGACTACTGTCGAGAACTCAACTTACTGTACTATCTGTACATTTAACTACTGTCGACAACACAACTTACTGTTCTGTTAATATATTTGACCACTAAATCACAACTTACTGTATTGCACTGATAGTGAAGTAAAAATAACAGAAATTGAACTAACAACAAATGTATTTGAAGATATTTTAATAAAAGATAAGTAATTTGTCGAATTTGTTTTAATAAGTGATAAGTAAGTACACTAGAATATATATATATATTTTTAAATCTAATTACACCAAAAACAGTATTTTAATGAAAGTTAAGTAAATGCAGTAGAAAACATCTGATTAAACAAGAAACGATATCCATAACAACAACAACAGCAGCAATAAATAAATAAACATAAATAAAAACAAAGAAAGAAATAAATAAATAAAGAAATAAACTTACATGTTTGAAGTTCACGCTGTTTGGCTACTGCTCTTGAGTTGTGTAAGAACTGAACTGAGCGAACAGCCGCGAATTCGAGACGTTTATTAAAAATTTAATCACCTTTCGTCTTTGTTTCGTGCTTTAGCATGTCATTGACGTTGTTTATTGACGACAATAAATTGTTTCCAGTCACCCATAAAAAATGTATTACATCCTGTTATATGATATTATCAGCAGTAGACTTCTTGTCACGGAATCAATTCGGTGTTTTGAAATTCGAGCACCGAATTAAAACTGATTTAAATAAAATAATTTTCTAATTAATTAAAAGTACAGATTTCTGAATTTGGGACTTCGAACCTTCCTCCTAAAAAGTAATTAAGATTTATACAAATAATAATAATAAAAAAAGATTGTAAACGGATTTAATGAAGTAATATTATACAGAATATCAATTATAACGCCAGGTTATTTTTTTAACAGTGAGACGACATTGGTGAATGTACATTTATACTTTGCACGAAGGTAGTGGGAACTCGAGCTGTTTTAGAGTAAACACAAATTTTTAATATCTGATCTTTAAAAGAATATTTAAAAAATATACATGATCAATTATCGATTTAAAGAAGGCTTTTTATTTTATATACTAACAATAGGTAGCTTGCTTAATATATTAGTACTGTAGTAACGTAATCCTTGTCATTATTTGTTAAACACAAGAAGAAACAACGTTTAGCAGACATCGTTCACTAATATAATATTAATAATGTTTTCTTTATTAACTGGGTCTGAACCATCGACTGAACACAAGCAGTTACTGAAGCGTACGGAAATTAACTAAATAGCTGTTCAGACTAATTTACAAATCTTTTTTTTTTATTATTATATTACTGTGATACACTCTGACTACTTGTAAACTGATAACTTCATTATATGGACACCTTTTATTGCCTCTTGTATACACAACTTACATTATCTATCACTTGATGTACGTGTTAGCTAGTCAGGTCTTCAGTAGCATGTAACTGAATAAAGGTAAACTTTTGTTATAAAGAATCTAGATGTGTTGTCTGTATATGATATTAAACAAAACTGTAAGGTTTAATAAATCAGCAATTTATTTATTTTTATAAAATAAGTTGGGAGCTTTTGAAATGACAAAGAATATTTAATCTGTCTCCCTAAAGAATTAGGCTCTGAAGTAAAAATATATAGGGAACAACACTGTAAAACAATTACAGCAAGAAATACCTGGTAAAAAGCAAATAATTTAAAAATTATTCCGTTGTTTTCTTTTCTTCTTTCATTCTTTTATTTTAATATTTGGTTCTGTTGTCGACATTTCTTTGTCAAATAAAAATAAAAATAAAAATAAAAATAAATGTCTAAACACCATTAACTCTGGACAGTTTACATAGATAATGCGAAAACTGTTGTAATTAAATAAAATATTTTGTTCTCTTCTGTGTATGTAAGAAAAGTATAAATTCATGACACAGAGGTTAAATTGGTATTATTTGGACATTACTTTTTGTGGCAAAAGGCAACATTAAAGTAAAAAACAAAAAATAACACCAAGTAAATAAATAAATAAATAAATATCAACTAAGGAAATATGTTCCTTATTTCTTAACTACCCTTCCTATCGGTTTTCATTTCATCCGTTACATCCACCCTCTCTGTTCACCCCTTTAATTTGCTGTCCCTGTCACCAAAGACATTAGAAGAAAAAAGTTATTAAAGTGCATAAATTAATGATTTATTTATTGATTTATTTACTTTTTAATTTATTTATTAGTATGATTATGATTATGCTGATTATTATTATTATTATTATTATTATTATTATTATATTTTATTTTATTTTTATAAAGCTTAGTAGAAGCTTGAGGTTGTCTTCTGATAAAGTATTATTATCCTAAGATTAATCCGTTAATTGATTATTTATCATTAACATTTTTATTATACTCAGTCCTCTGCTGTTGGTTCATCAAAAATCATGATACTGTGGACAACGCATTTAAAAAACTTTGATGCTTATAGAAATATTAAATATTTGCGATGATGAGTTCTTAAAAATAAAAAACTTTTAATTTTTTTTTTTTTTTAATAAAATTGCTATAAAATTTTAAACATAATAAAACAACAAAACCCAATTCAACATATTTATTAAAACAAATATGTTTCGTACAAGTCATATTAACTGGCAGATAGAAGTTATAACTAAATAACAGTTATGATATACCCTTTCAAAATCAAAAAATCACATATAACAAATTAAGTCTAATGATTTTTGTCTTCAAAATGTTAAATTTATGAAATGTTTAAAACGTGAAAATTGAAAATATAAAGTAAACGGTTAAAACTTAAATAAAAGGAAATAGGAATATTTTACTGTATTTACGTTACTGTACAGTAATCAGTATTTATTATATAATAATATATCTCCTTCTTACAACTGGGTCGGGGAGGAAACAAATGTAAGAGAGAAATAAAATTAAGAATTACACACTTAAATATAACGAGATCTTTAGAAGAGGAACCAATCATGGAGAACTGTTTTACTGTTGATTTTTTGTTTGAATATTAGTGCAAAAAACGAATTTTGGATAAAACTCTAAAGAAAACAAATGATAGTAATGTGTTTGAAGAGCAGACTAACACGATAGACAACACAGATGTAATAATTACATTGAAATATTTGTTGAAAAGAAGTGTAAGCATATAAAATTTAAGAATAAAAAAAGGTGAAACAACAAAACAAAACAACAACAAAATGAAATAACAACACCCTTCAAAACAAATAAAAAAATTAATAATGACAAAAAGAGGAAAGGAAGGGAAAATATTCTATATACACAATACTGAAAAGTCTCACAGCAAACCGTGAAACAAGCCGAGAATCACACTACTCAACTAGTTTTTTTATGAAGTAGGAAAATTATCCCCGTGTCATTATTCACAAAAGCAAATCATTTAAGACATTTTTTTAAATATGCAAATATAAGGTTAAAAAAAGAAGAAAACAAATGCGAACGAACACAACAAAGGAATATCTGTGGTAAGAAATAAAAAATAATAATAACAGTAATAGCTTTTTTCATACTTAATATATTTGTTAAATTAATGCAAATATATTATAAATATTCATAGTGATAAAAAAAAGTAACAATGTGAATGTCTACATTTAATAAAGCACGTTTCGCAATTTTTACTTCACTAAGTGTTTTTGTTTTACAACTCAGATCAGTATGTTAGCTCTGTTTGTTATTACAGAAAATTTTGATATTTCTTTTTAAATAAGCTTTCTTGTGGTAACGTAACAGCAATCAGCATGTGTATGTATGTATATGTGTCCCCGTGTGATGTGTGCGTGGGTGTATATGTGCCTGTGTGTCTGTGTATGTATGTCTGTTGTACTGGTTAGAACTAGTAAATCTATTTTTAAGCATCACACATCATGGCCTGCATATTCACAAATTACAAATATCAAACATTTTAAAGTGTCAGCTGTCTTAAAAAAAAAAAAAAAAAAATATATATATATATAATTTATCCGATTGAAACTACTTAGAAGAAAATAATATTAATAATTAATAAAATAAAATAAAATAATCCACAAAAATTCCAGCAATCTGTACAAAGCATTTAAATTTAAAATATTTACAAAAACATATTACAGGCAATGCTGCAACTTTTACTCTACATAGCTATAATATAACCGAATGTCTCAAACAGTACAGCGTATGACTTTTCTTTGAGTTTACAACAAAGTATAAAATTCATTCAGTCAAACAACTAAACAAATGCAGGATTTAATCTTTAATATATATATAACGGACGGACGATTTTGGATATATCACAAATGTTTACATCTGAAAAATAAAATAAAATAAGACATAATAATTACAACAACAGAAAACAAACATATATAATAATATAATAACTATAACAACTGTCAGCTTTATACATTTTTCAATAGATTTCAATATAATGTTGAATCTTTCCCAAGTACATGTATATTTACAGACACTAACACATCCAGATGTACGAATACACATACACACCCTGTGGGGATAAGATTTCTTTCAAGCCATACTGACTTTAGATTCCTTGTTAATCTGATACAGAATCCACACACTGAAGAAGATAAGCAAAATCTGGAAAATAAGAATAAATAGAAGCTATTAACTGGTGTTGCCTGGCTGTGTTGACGTACGGTTGCGAATTAACCTATACTTCTGTATGTGTGTTTGTGTGTGTGTGTGTGTGTGTGTATGTTTATATATCTGTCTCTCGACCTGTGTGTGTGTGTGTGTGTGTGTGTGTTGTGTGTTTATATATCTGCCTCTCGACCTGTGTGTGTGTGTGTGTGTGTGTGTGTGTGTGTGTGTGTATATGGTGTGAAAATAACAGTATTTACCTGTAAGCCGAGGACAGCGCACACTATTCCAATAACAATTCCTGATTCGCTCACAATATAAGACCAAAGATTGTCATAACAACCCTAGGTATCAAAATAAAATATTGACTTATAAAATGTGTTTAAATATTTTCAAAAGCAAGAGAAAAGGGACAAGAAGAAGAGGATAACTATGATGGTTATAAAGGACAGAAAAACATTAAATCGAAAACTGGCTTATACTAAACAATAAGTTGTATGAGATCACCGACAACACACTCACACATATGCAAATGCAAGCAACTTCACTTTAGTACACTGGAAAACGCCTTTCTCAGAGAATGTGATCAAACCCATTAAATTTGATATACTTATTTAAAATGTATCTATAGCGGAGAATAACCAAATACAATACGCAACACAAAAGTAAACAACATTTTATTATTTAAATTCGTTCATATACGAACGAGAATTTAACAACAAATATCTGCATTATTTGTAAACACTGGTATAAAGCAATCAAATGATGAGATTCTGGACAAATGACGTCCTATTCAAAGGTCAAGTATATATTTATTCATTTCAGTTCAAAGAATATATCAAAAAATATATCTTTGATCATCAGCATAACGAAAACATTCAAATATGTTTTTTAAAATTTTATCATTATAGCATGAAAAGCATGATAAACAACTTTTTTCATACCCTTCTTTTCTTTTTTCTATACATACATATATACATATAAATATAGATATATATATATATACACTCATATACACTCATAATTTACACGTACATATACACATACATCTTATACACACATTCACAGATGTATACTGTATACACAACCCACATAATACACATCATACATAATTTTATATATATAAATATATATATATATGTATGTATATATCAGACAGAAAGAAAGCTGTCTAATTTTAAGAGTAATGACAATGGTAATGAACACGATAACGTTATGTTATTAAGTGGATTGTACTGATTTTGTAGAAATTAATAATGTACCGTCTTCCAGTTACTTGATGTGTCAGATGGAGCTGTGGCACACGTGGCTTCAACACTGTTTGTTGGTAAGTTAATACAGCACATAACAGGCGCATTCAGGTAGCCAGCGATAACTGGATTCTGAGTCTGATCTCTCTCCCATTTAGTACCGCCTATGAAGTCTTCGTAACTATCGATACCACAGCATTTACGCTATATAACATTAAAGTAAAATTCTGCTAAATCATGGCTAAAATTAGTGTGTATGTCTATATTGTTATAAAAAAAGAAATATCTGAAATACAGGTGTGTGTATGAGATGTAGGAAAATTATCCCCGTGTCATTATTCACAAAAACAAATCATTTTTATACAAATTAATGAAGATCATAAGTAGAAAGAAAGATAGAAATAATGAAAAGGCAAACTGTACAATGCCTGTTTAAACTGATAACGAAATACTGTAATCTAATATCAACACTTTTTCAAAGTAAAGTAAAAACATTATCAATAATAAAAATGAAATAAAATAAAATACAAACATGCTAAGTTGGTGACGCTATTGCTTTGTAAACATAAATTATTATTTTGAATCCATTAAGTTTACTTACCTCTCTCATTAAAACGTTCCATGAAAGAGAAGTGACATCAGTACCATTATAACCTACGTATTCGTTGTGAATCATTGTTTTTAACTGTGGTTTCACTGCATCATCAAACTGAAAGAAAACAATTTTTAAACAGCGTAAAAAAATCAGAACAACAAATGTTTATTTCTATTTATTTAAGAATATTTATTCTTTTTCTCGTTTTTTATTTATTATTTTTAAATGCTATTTTGAAATAAAAAAAAGTTTTATTGTTGGAATATTTAGAAAACTATTTTATAGAATAATAAGAGAAACATTTGACTTACAACATGTCTTGCAGCGAACAGTATAATAACAATGATGACCTGACCCCCAAACATCACAACGAGGAGAATCACATACTGAAATTAAATAAAACATTATTTTTTCAAAACGACAACTAAAGTCAAGATTTGGAAAAGGAAAAAAGAAAAGTAAAAAGAAGAACCGAAACGAATAGTGAAATTAAAAGAATAAATTTTCTTTCTACAGATTCCTGTATAGTAGATTTATAGATAGATGGTCACAGAGGTAAGACAGAAAGAGTGCTGACAAACAGACAGTTATACGGATATAAAATATGTGCAGTATGGTTACAACTAACCACTATTAAGAGCATTTTGGACTTGCAACATGCTCCTATGAGACCACTAAGGCCGATGACAAGAAGAATGACCCCTAGAATAATGAAACCAATGCCAAGACCGCCGACAATTTCACCAATGTTGAACTGACTTGTATCGACAGTGCCCAATCCAGCATTCTTTAACTGCTCTTGTAATAACTGTAGAGCTGAGTCCAACAAAGAGTTCACCTGAGGACTTCCTACTTTGACCATAACGCCAGCCACAAAGATAATCAATCCTAACAACTAAAAGAAATAACCATTTTTCATTAAATAAAAATTGTAAATATGACTGCTACAGTCTTTCATTCTGATTAAAATTAAAACTGGTTAAAGCTGATTGTTTAAAGATCGTGTTTTACGAACAGTTGTAAACTACGATATAAACATACATCCATACAATATCTATAAGATCGTATTATTTATTTTTTCCACTGATCCATGCAAACAACCTGTTTGCCTGTAAGACAATATATTGCATTCTAAATATGTTTAGATATATAAATTATATACATTTATAATAATTATTACTGAATTATATATCTGTTTCTCATTATCTGTATCCAAATCAGACTAAATTACTAAAAATATAACTGCTATTATAGAAGTAATTTTTAAACTTACAGACACAATAAAGTTGAGAATGATGATGATAATACGACCACAGTTTGACATGCAATCCATGATGCAGACGTTACTTTTAACTAAGTGAAAATGGCTCAACTGTGTATATCAGTAGTTTAATGTATCTGAAATGAGATATGAATATTTAATCATTGAAATATATCAAAACAATATTTAATTTTAGTTATATTAACTTGTAGGTTTGGCTACCTACGTATTGACAAGTGTATTTGATATACATACACTTATACATACACAGATGCATATATATATATATATATATATAAATTAAAAAATTTATTTCCAACTTTATTTAATAATAATAATAATAATAATAATAATAAAAATAATAATAATATTTCCATACAGCCAACCAAGCAATCTGGCTTTTGTCTTTATCTGTCCTTTATCTTTATTTACCTTATTGTTAATATTTTGTTATTAATTTTATTATTACTGTAACTGTTGTTGTTGGTGTTGTTGTTATTAATAGTTATAGTAATATATAACTGTACAGACAGAGAGGCATACAAACTTAGTAATGATATAAGAATTACGTAGTTAACTAAAAATAACAAATTTGATTTGACATTGTCAACTAACTGATCAATCTGTACTGACATACAAAGGTGAATACCTCTGTTATATGAGTAAAATGTTTACTGGTGTTTACACAGTTACTATGCGATAGAAAAAGCCTTCGTCACCGAGGACAATCAATTGCGTGTTTTTGTGCCACACAGAAATAATTTATCATGCGATGGCAACGTCATTACAGCCAGAGTTCAGCGTATTGGCCCGGTAAATTTGTTTCACAATGAAAATTTAAAAGCTTCGTCCATTGTATTTCTGTATTGAGTTTCAAATATGTTATGATATTTATTTCAGTTAAGCCTTATTTATTTGGTATTTCAAATTGTTTCTTTTAAATTGTGAAGTAAAATAAAAATAAGAGAAACAGAGAGAGAGAGAGAGAGAGAGAGAGAGAGAGAGAGAGAGAGAGAGAGAGAGAGAGAAAAAAAAATAATGAAAATAATGAAAAAAGATAATAATAAAAAAATAAATACACTATCCCGAAAAGTCATAATTAATTATTTTATTAGCGACTGAAAAGATATATTAACATAAGAAATTAATCCACTTAACTACTAATTATTAAAACAATATTTGCTCGATGTAATTCCGCCTCAACTGTGGGTTTGTTCTGTTTGTTTTGTTTCCCATTCTGGATGTAAATGACATAAGTATTACAGCTTGAGAACGGCAACTACAAATTACTTTCGGCCACTATTATGCAGAGAACATTTAGTGATGTGCATATGCCATATCAAAATTGTAATATGTCTACTATCCTGAGAATATGTAACAAACTGAACTGAGATAATCTTATTTAACAGAAAACGTCATAAACATAAAGTTCTGTCAGTATGATATCTTAAATAGGAAACCGCCGCAGGCGATTTCACGAGCCGACTTTTGCAATTAGCAACTGACATGAAATCACCTACTGCATCTTGTACAAAGCAGACTTTGTGCGGTTTTTTAAATGAAAGAAAAGAAAGATAAAAATATATTGTTACTACTATTCAGAAAAGTGTTATTTTATAAATACTTGGACTTTAAACCAACAGCTCTGTACAGATTTCAAAGCAGATCAAGCGGTATCAAACAGATATTTATACATTAGGCCTATACATACAGAATGACACATTCAGACACGCTGAGATTTCACGTAGTCTGTCAAACAATATACACTCGTGATCTGATAGTAGTTCTCAGTAGTCAATAAGAGCTGTCCGCCGTGACCTACACATGTTTTGCAGTTGCCATAGTGAAATCTGTCAACATAGAATAACTATAAATATGTTATGAATGTTTGTAAATGTTGATGTAAATAAGCTGTCTTTTGTGCAATTCACTGTTAATTAACGCAGATGTAACCTAAATTGAATAACATACTTTTTTAAAGAGGTTATTAATTTATTTTTTAATATTTCTCTGAACTCTTACATGTACGTTTTATATTTTAGTGTTTTACTTTGAAATTTTCTTTTATTGATTCATTGTTTTCTGTGAAAATCATAAAAAGAAGAAAAGTATTTAAAAGACAAACCTGGATTTGAAAATAAAACAACAGCAGAATAATATGCTCAAAGAACACACTGAAGTGTTACGTTATAATACGTAAATAAAAATAAAACGAGTCTCTCTCTCTCTCTCTCTCTCTCTCTCTCTCTCTCTCTCTCTCTCTCTCTCTCTCTCTCTCTCACACACACACGCACGCACACATACACAGTAATAAAGATATATTAAAATGAATAAAAAATAAAATGTAAAAATCATGACATGTTAAAGATCACAGTCTATAAATAAATAGTCTGTTATTTTCTATTGAGTCAGGAATAAATAAATAAATAATATTATGTTACGAATATTCTACGGGAGTAACGTTTTTGAGTTATATTTAATGTGTTAGTTTGTGTGTGCGTGTGCATATGTGTGTGTGTGTGTGTGTGTGTGTCTGTGTGTTTGTGTGAAAAACCATACTAAAACCTGGGTGTGTATATTTTATGACAGTTCTAACACATTTTGTGTGTGTATATATGTGTATGTGTGGGTGTGTATATATGTAAATATATATATTAAACATCTTCAATAACAGTTGGGAATAAACGAATCGAAATTAATATCAGATCTAGAACATTAAATTAAATATTAAATAAATCTAGGTAAAAACAAAAAGAGTTTAAACTCACAGTTTAAAATATTTCTTCCCGGTTTGGCTGTATTTTCAGAAAGAACCTTTAATTCAGTTTGTTTATAAAGGTATATAAACCTTTTATAGTAACTCGGTTATCAAATGAGAACACATGATCAAAATCTGTAGAAATGTTGACAAGATGTATATGATCCAAGTCACGTGATAAATACATCAAATCGGACGCATCGTCACGCGCGAACTGCAAAACAATAACATTGTGCTACATCTGAAGTACACGTTTACAATCAGTATAAATACAGAAACTCCGGGAACGAAAAATTCATTGTAAAAAATAACATTATTATTTATGAGCAAATAGTCACTGATTAACACCTATTCATTTATTGATTTCATCATAATCGTCATCGTCGTCGTCATTATTATTATTTGTAGTTGTAGTGTGTGTGTGTATGTATGTGTGTGGACTTAATATATAGAAACAGATAGATGGTAAACACGCAGACAGACAGATATACTGTTGAATTCTCTTAAATTCAATAGCAATATACTTTATTTTATAAACATTAAGGTTCAAAATTAACAAAGAAAATATTTTTTGTTATGTTTAAAGTGAGTTATGGTGTCTATTTTTAAGCCGGAAAAGGTTTGGTGTACAACAAAAAGGTATTTACTTTGACTACAATCACAACATTTTTATTTTATTATTTTTTTCTTTCTTTTTTAAACCAGGTACGTTCAAGTCAATCTGTCAAGTCTTGCGAAATGATGTAAACAATATTTAACAAGCAGAGGAAAAAAAAAAAGAAGTTCGTCTCACAGTACAATACAATGACTTACCAGAAGAGTACATCTAAAAATAGCATATCGTGACATTAGTGCTTTATATATTCTTTAGGACAATCAAAATAAAATTAAATAAATAAATAAATAAAGATTCAGAAACGGATAAAAATATTTCGTAGTGTTTTTCGTAATATTTTAAAGTGATATCGACAAAGAAGTGTTTAGCTAAATTAGGAGAACATATAAAATTTGTTGGTAAATAATACATGTCGCAGTTGTTAGGAGAGTTCTGAAGCAATGGAAAAAACGGAATAATTATATATATATGTGACCTATTAATTTTACTTAAGGCGGCTGGATGAAGAATGTTTTTATTATTTATTATTATTATTATTATTATTATTATTATTATTATTATTATTATTATTATTATTAAGATGTAAATCAGATATTCAAATAAAAAAACGATACGTGAAGTAAGCAGTAACACACCTTATGGAATCACAATTAGTCATTGAAAATCATACGAACAGTTTAATACACAAAACCAACCAAGTTCCAATAGGCAAACATATATTTATAAGGCTTAGTTTGAAAAAGCACTGCACCTTTTTTTTTTTTTTTTTGTAAGCTAAATTTGATCGTTCTGCCATTGGGCGTTCTCTATATTTGTTTCATATATATATAAAACTCATTATAAAAAGGCAATATGAACGGAGAAGGTAATATATAGATTATTAGATATATATAGTTATTTTGATAAATAAATAAACAAACAAATAAACAATAAATAAATAAATAAAACATTCTAGAAACTCATTAACATCATTCCTTCACTTTTGATACGCACTCCCATCAAACACAAAACAAACAATAGACAAATCTGGCTTTGAACAACAGGAAAAAAAAAAATTTAAACTGAAAAAAAAAAAAAAAAAAAAAAAATAAAACGAAACAAATAAAAAAATAAAAAAAATAATAATAATAAAAATAAATAAATAATATAATAACAAAAAAAATAATAATAAAAACTATGTAAAACAAAATTATAAAGAAAATTTCAAAGATAACAATGATAAAAAGCAAAAAAACAACAACACAGACTTACATTACAAAAATATGAAGAAAAAGAAAAACTTTAATAATATTCCTTTTAAAAATGAAACCACTATGTTTACGTTGATTCTGTATCAGATTTCGCACCAGACCGAGTATTCAGAGGATTTGATGGTTGATTTAGTATAGATTTTATTATAGAAATGTTTTAGGACCTGTAGTTCTCCTCGGTTGAGGTATCACTAATTAACTGGAGCAGTTCAAAATGGCTACCGTTAATATCAGTTTAAGCCTCTATCTTTTATCTATTATCATAGCTCACCAGCTGTTTAGAAGCTTTAATGGTAGATTTAGGTATCATGTTAGGACCAGTAATTCTACCATATTACAGTTTTAATAAATTAATATATGTAATTAACTGAAACGATTTGAAAAGATTTTGGTGCTAAAGGCATGTTTAAAACATATACACATAATAATTAGTCTTTAACTTTCCAGGATTTTTTTTCCCGCTTTCTGTGAATTTTTTTCAACATGTCCAGGTCGGCTTTATTCGGCAGTCTCTGCTCAAAATTATCAATCATAAAAACATTCAGTGGCAAGAAACATACTGAATATAGTATATATCGTCGAAAGATATACAGGAATTAAGTCTATAAGTTTAGAATTAACAAATATAATAAGTAAAATTAAATTATAATGAACCAAATATATATTATTTAAAAAAATTAAATAATAATTTTATTACGAATAACACAATTTAATCTAATGAATAATAATGTATTTCGTGTTTCTTCTCGGAAATTAAACTGTTCAGATAGGCAACCCGTTGTCACTGTCAACAATAACAAAATACTTAACTCAATGTCTACAGCTCTACGCATATTTCTGTTTTATAAGCCTGTCAGAATTATGTCCCTTCTGTAATTCAGCAAAACATTTCCATAAATACTGT
Source organism: Chrysomallon squamiferum (assembly GCA_012295275.1). Taxonomy (NCBI): domain Eukaryota; kingdom Metazoa; phylum Mollusca; class Gastropoda; order Neomphalida; family Peltospiridae; genus Chrysomallon; species Chrysomallon squamiferum. Next base: position 19,983,452 of record CM022673.1, on the reverse strand, counting down.
TATGTTAATTCACATCAGCAGAACAATCAATCACTGTTTTATTATCTTTTAAGTTGATATAATGAATATTCAAAACTCCGAATCTCAATTTTACTTCATGATTGTGTAAACTATGAAAAGAGAAAATTAAAGCAGATTAAAAGATTACAAACAAAATTACTTATTACTTTTTTTTATCTGGTGATTTAGAGAATGCAGTAGGATGAACGTCATTGTTTAAAGTAACATATATTCGTGGGCGAATTAATTTTTGGCACACCTCGTTCGTATTTTGGTGTATATGTTTTGTGACTTATTATCCTCTGAAAAAAGAAATAATTAATTACCACTTCCTTGACTGGTAATAAAAGTTGGTGATGTACAATTATTATCAAATTATAACAAAGATGACAAGATATTTGTAACATGAAAATATCACAAATTAGCAGCAAATACATTTATGTTTTTTTTCTAATTCACCGTACTGTAATAGTGTAATAAAGGTGACGAGATTTCAAAATTTTAATCAGTATTCATCGATTTAATATCTGATCATCTGAACCTTTCTTTTCGCCGCTTACAACCGTGTCTAGGGTACGTGCGCGCACGAATGGATAAGTTACATTTATAAGTAACGACCAAAAAAGCTATATAATGGAAAGTCAGTCAGAAACAAAGGAAGAAAAAAATAAAGGGAAGGGAAATTTAAGATATAGCTAACAGGGAAAAAAATTACTTTGGCAATAAATGGTGACAATCCGTCCATAATGCATATATTTCAGCATGATTTTGTCATTGGGGTGGCCATTTCCATATTTCCAAAAAGAAGAACTTTTTAAAACCTAAATTAAACATGTTTAAGGACGAGGGGACAAGTAAATAATTATAATTAAATAAACAAAATATACTAGAAATGTTGTTTTGCAAATATCACTGTAATCTACAGTATAATCTCAGCTGGACATACTTTGGGGTAGCGGCCATCTCGTTATGTTTCTTCGAATGGTATTTCGCAAACATCGTCCATACACTACCTTTTACGCTCATGGCGAAAGCTCTCCCCGCTTTCTTCGTATAAACAGCCTTGAAAAAACTGCGTAATTGAAGATCGACCTGAGAGACGTTTTGTTTTTTGCCACGATAATGTCACGGCCATTGAATGAAGCTATTCTCCGCAACAAGAACCTCCTGAATTCTGTTTGTGAGAAAATTTATCATTATTTTCATAATATGTCGATCTAATGTCATAAAATTTCTATTTAAGCGATTAAATCTGGGTTAAAATAATGTCGGAGCACTTTACGTGCGTCCACTTCAAAAATATTCAGGCACATCGGCATAATGCTAGTAACATGATGAGTGTTGGAGATTTTCAGCACAAAATCTGTGAAGGTTTTGAGCAGTTTATTTAAATCTGATGTCCGAAAAAGCGAAAAATCTACTGTCACGTGACTTCAGTTTCTCGGCTGTTCTCATTGGTGATTGTTTATTCTGTAGTATTTACCTTTTTATTTGATTTTCTGCGATTTTGGCAATGCCTTGAAAATAATACTGGTGGAAGAAATGTATTTAATTAACGTTATTGGGGAAAAACAAATTTAAGCTTGCTATGTTTGAAACTTTGTTCAAAACTTATTACATGCAAAATAAATAATAAAATACGTCACTCAGTACAAAATCAACTTCCACTTTCAAACAGATTCTCGGAAACATCTTTTCAAAAGTCACGTCATGAAATCTTATCCAAGCTTCTGTTCCATTTACATTCATATCACTGAATCTGTAAATTTTGTAAATACTATTATTACACTGTAATTCATTATCGATCCGGTTTTTGTCCATGTTTTCTTAACATACTCTCATTATAAAGTGCTTTGAGGAAAGAGGACTCAGCAAGTAATCGTGATTATTATAATAATGTAGCCTTTACTATCACTAAGATTGTAACTCGATGCTGAAGAAAACTGCAACTTCTTAAAAGAAAAAAAGATGAACCCACTAAAAATTAACATTTTAAATTTTCTCATTTATCCCTTCTAAATGTATTTTATCATCAGGATGATATTTTTGTAGCACAAGCAGAAGTGAAGTTATGAATTTTCTAAAATATATATATTTTTTTTTTCTAGCGAAAATGAAAAATTATACCAACTTTTGATTTACAGAATTATGAAAATATTTTTATTAACAATTTTAGTTTTTTTATTACTTGTATCAGGATAAAAAGATCTACAGTTATAATTGTCACCGTTGTATTTACCAAAATGAAAATCACTTTTGAGTACCTATTAAAAACAAAACAAACAGTTTTTCTATTTTTAAAATTTATAACGAAACTTATGTCTGTTGTTAACTACAGTGTGCCCATGTCTGTATCAGATGGTATAGAGTACTACCCGGACAGTGCCAAAGTCACGATGACCTTTCAGAGTGTAGTCATGTGAAATGTGGCCTTGCTGAACTCCACATGCGATAATGGACTTCAAAGCTGACAAAGCCGCAGCATTTGGAAGTCGATTCGTAAAGTTACCAATCATACAAAAACTTACATAATTAAACATAATTAAAGTCGACACTCCATTTAACGGACTACAAGGGGTAATGTATGAGTGGAAAGTAAAAATTTCGGATTTTTTTAATTGTGTTATGAATAAATAAAGAAAATAATTTTATTTAAATTCACAGTGTGGAACAACATACAAAAATTTAAATACACCGGTTATGTGTATCTTGATGAACAGCAGATAGAAATGTCCGTTATATGAAAAGTCTAGCGTATTACAGTACTGATGAATTTAACATTACAAAAACCTAGAAATTAAATATTGTAAAACTTATGAAATTAACAACTATATAAATAACTGCATATTACAGAACTGATAAAATCAGAAAATCATACAAAAAGAAAATATTACTATATATGAAATAATAATTCATTCGTAGTCTCTTTCTCTCAGTCCGTCCATCCATCCATCCAGAGCTCTATCTATGTGTGTGTGTGTGTGTGTGTGTGTGTGTGTGTGTGTGTGTGTGTATTCGCTCTCTGGCAAGTACAAAGATGTATTAATTAATAGAATGATAACCGTATCCCACTGTATTGTAGTGTTTGGTGTGAGATCCAATATGATTCCATCCTCTCCCTTCATATACATAACCGTCTTTTCCAATCAGAAAGGAATATGCGATATCATTCCATCCTAGTTTTAAAACACAAATTAACAAAAAACAGAATAATAAGCTAATAAGAGATAAAAATAAGATGGGATAATTTTAAGATACTTTTGCCTATAAAACGTACACTAGTTAAATATAAATTATATTTTACGATTTTTTTTTTTATAATTTTTTTTTTAAAGAAGAAGAAAAAAATATATATATATAAAAACATGAGCGAGGTGTGCGTGTAGTTCACATGTCTACGCAGTACGAGAATAGTACTTTTACGATATGTACCATACTGAAGCGTCAAAGGCGTTAAAATAATTTTTAAGCTGTGAACCTCGAAAAGATGGAGACACCCTAACCCTGTACACTTTACAAAACCAATTTATTTCTTTACTTTCTCTTTTACTTTACACAATATTTGTCATTTATTCATACATTTTTCTTATTTAAAAATACGTTAAAAACATTTCGGGTTTTGTTTTTGGGGGGGCTGGAAAAGATTAATGGTATTTCAATAAATTTCATTTAGGAAAATTGATCTGATTTACGAGCATGAAATATATATGAAAAGAAAGAGCAAAGGCTACAAGCAATAAATAAAAAATCTGCTGTTAATTCTCAACATGCCTCGAGTGTTCATGTGGAAATTCTGGTAACTACGAACTATACGACTACATTCTGCCTGGGTATGGCAACTTCCACTTTCACCATGACGGACAATGGCATACTTAACAGGTTCATGGAAGTAGCTGATTGATTTCGGGGACCTGGCATTCCATTCGCTTCTTGAGATAATCTTTGGACAATGAGATGTGTGAAAAGCAGGATTTGATTTCTCCGCTGGATATATATAAAGATTAATTTTACAAAATATACTTTAGTTCTATAAGATGGCTTCTTTAATAATAATAATAATATGTCCTTTAGCAAAAGGCTTCAAACTATAAACCGGAAAAAAAAGCCAAACCCCACAACAACACACACAGAAACCATCTACAACATAAGGTGATGAATAATAAATACGTAATGCAAATGTTATCAGTGATAATTGTCATCAGAATTGTTTTCAGTATAATAATGCGACAGATCATGCGTGACCGTTATGACTTAATTAACTGTGAAAAAGCAGAATATTCACGCGGGATATATGGATATTTAACTCCATTGTCTTACAGAGTTTAATCATTTACTGCGAACAATTCACGAAGGAGGATATCAAACTACCAAAGATGCCAGATTATAGAAATGTATTCAAATAATGCGCTTCAAAGCTTTTATACTTCAGGTTGGCAACCATTACACAGTGATGTGGTAAACCTTCTACTTTTCGTTCGAAGTCGTTGTGACTTCACAGCTTGAAGACAGTGCACGGCTGTTATTAATACATCAACGTCGTTTACGAAATATCCTGCCCTAAAGAGCCAATGTCGGTACTTGAGGAACAGCTTAAAATTAGTAGATGTCAAATACCATTTACTGGCTGATCTCAGCCTGATAATCGTTTGGAATGGTGTTTAACACAAACAGTTTGTAATCTAAAGAAATGCAGAAGAATCCATTTTTCGGATAAAAGCAGATTTATCCAAAAAAACATCTTTTTCCATGCTGCAGGATATAAGTGTTTAAGTATTGATTTTTCATTTGTATTGATTTTTCAAAAAGTTTTTTATTTTTTATTTTTTTTTAATAACAATAAGATTTTACACTGGACTGAATTTCTGTAACTTATTTCAACATTTCTGGTGTTCGGTATCTATTTACGGTTTCTGATAAATGGAAAGATTCACTTACATGAGCAAGTTTTAATAATTACATATCTTCCAAAATCCATCCATCCTAAATTAAATTAATTAAAAGATTAATTTATATATTTTCAAATGTTATTTATAATAGATTCAATATATCAATGATTTTCGTAACACACACACACACACACACACACACACACACACACACACACACACACACACATATAACTAGAGAGAGAGAGAAAGTTTAAATCTTAATATCGTATTATCTCTAACTGATTGCTCCAGACGTTCTTCAAGCTGTATCTCACCATGCCATTGTAGTCGACGTTCACCCAGTTACTGTAGTTAAAACTGCGTGATGTGTGTCTAGACCAGTCTGCACGTGAACATTTGAAGTTGCACATTGTGCAGCGGATGTTGATTGAAATAATCCGAGGAATATGAAAATTTGCAATACAAACAGCATAGCTGGAAATAAGAATTTGATTTACGGAGTTATATTATAATAAACAATATAGACAGACCGACAGAGAGACAAACAAACAGAAGCTCAGATAGAAGCTCAGGCTTGTTAACAAATAGCAGAAAACTAATCACACACTGAAGCAGTCATAATATTACTGCAATCCAAAGGGATGCACAAGTTACCAAATCAAGAAGTCTCTGTGTAATAGTCAGTTTTATTTTTAATGCATCAATAAATCATAAATAATATGTTTCACTAGCGCTTTATCAGTGATTTATAATATTATTTTCTCTGGATCCGTCAATGTTAATGGACAGAAGTAGAGAGGTGATAGCTGTCTTAAACAAATCATATACGAAGTTTCCGCAGAAAGACACACCACAGTCTCGCAGATAGTGTGACTGTCATTCATCCACATATCAAATTACTTGGTGAAGGAAACGACAAATCATGAAATTACCTTTTTACAGCAGAACGTTGCTAGCTTATAAAATAAGTCATATAACCTATGTAAGTCATATTCACAGGTGAAAGCACGTCTATTGACATATGATAATTCTCATGATTATGTTTGAGATAAAAAATGCAGTAGCCTAGAATACACTTCGTGAACGTCTGAAAATCTTGACTGCAAACATTGTGAAATAAAACGATATACATCACCAAAACTGTAATCAATAGATATTTATTAAGTTCTTTCGTTTACTGCGTTTCCTGTGTTTGTTGTTTCCTCATTGTTTTATAATATGGAGGAACGACCTGTTGTAAACATCAGTTCATGGGGGTGGGGAATATTTGGAAATGGTTTCTAAAAACAACCCAATAAGAACCATAAAAACCAACAAACAAAAAAAAACATTTTTTTTTTTTTTAACTTATTTGAAGAAAAATAACAGATAGAACGAAAGAAAAGAAGAAAAAATATATAAATAAAAATAACAGTGAGAACAATAATAAATAAAAATTAATAATATATTCGCAATAATGAAAAAGTTAATTTTGCTCATCGGAAAATATTCAAACAGAATATTTTTCATCATATTTAATCACTGATTAACTATGTATCTATTGATAAACACCAAAACACCAGTAAAAGATGCCGACACTATTAGTGAGGAAACTATCTTAGGATTTATCACAGCTAAGCCTTAGATATGTTTGAAGTAATTAACAAACCTTCTCCCTATTTCTGCCAAAATAAACCTTTTCCCGCCATCACATCAAAACCAATCTTTATGAAATTAATATGTGAAAAAAAGTTTTCTTTGCTATATCTTCGTGAGTCATTTGTTTGTTGTATGATTTTGTTGCGTTTAATAACAAAACAGTTTCCAAAATGCATTTTACACATAACACTACCGGCATCAAAAAGTTACACGGTCCAGAACATTCCCTCTAGTTATCTGGTTCTGTATGCTGCTTGAACTTAAAATGTTATACGCTTTTTGTCTATTATTTAAAACAGTAGTAAAAACAAAAATGCAAAACATGTAAAAAGGCTTGTTAATTACTGTCACGGGGCTCACACCTTTAAACACCTTGTATATTTTATTAAAGTTCAGGCTAGGGTAACAAGATGCTTTAATGGCCACCTAACAAGGAATATAAACGCTAAATTGAAAGCAATCTATATAAATCTGTCTTTTTCATAATTATTTCTTAGTTTTTATTTTATTTATTTTAATATCGTTATTATTTTGCTATGTTGTGTTTTCTCAAGTGGATATAAACATAAATTAGCTGTCATTAAATTGAGAAAATACTCAATACATCTAAAGAAATAATTCTATAAGAATTTTAGAAAACGAGCCCCCAAATTAATTGTTTGACAATTCCCCGACGAGAACCCCAACTTTTATAATCCTGTCAGAGGGCTCACACCTTTAATCACCTTGAATGTTTTATTAAAGTTTAGTCTAGGATAACAAGGTGCTTTAATGGCCACCTAACAAGGTATATAAACGCTAAATTGACAGCAATCTATATAAATCAATAAGTCTACCTATCCACTAGAGAAATAAACACAAGTTAAGTTTACGTTAATTATTTGATTATGATATACAGGTGACTTGATAATAATACATTATACAATCATAAAACATACATTTATGTAATTTTGATTATGATATACAAGAAAGGTTATACATGGAACCAAGGCAAAATAAGAATCTGCACGGAGGACAGATTAAAACATTAAAATTTTAGGTATAATAAATGTTATTGACACAGGTTTATTGCACATTACACCCTATCAAAATAAGAATAGACAATTGCTTACCATACTCGTCAGTAAAGACAATGTCATTCAAAAATATTGGTTTCCCCGCCTCATTGAACTCTCGTCTTTACCGTTTCCTTTGCTCTCGCTTCTTAATTACCTTGAACCTTGAAAACAATTAACATGCTAATCAGAGCAAGCTGTTGTGAAGCACGTAATTACCAAAATGCCAGCCATTTTATAACAACGCCATGGAGTTGAAAAATTAGCGGAAACAATAAAAAGAGCGGATGTGATTAGAAGTAACAATTAAAGTTATGCAATCTGTATGCCATCGCTTAAAAATAAAAGGAGCGGATCTGATTGAAGTAACAAATTTGGTTACGCATTCTGAATTCCATGACATGCTCCTCCACAAATTTAGAAAATTTAGCATACCTAAGATATGGAAATTCTGATATCACATGACACATAATAATAATAAAAATAATAAAGAACAATGGCATATCATACATGTGAATTTTTTTGTCAAACAATGGCATATAATACATATGAACGTTTTTGTCAAACAATGACATGAAGTACATATGAAAGTTTTTTTTTTTTTAAACAATGACATGTAATACATATGAAAGTTTTTGTCAAACAATACATAAAATAGCAAAAAGAGTAACGTTATCAATGTCTCAGCTTCAGTAAGATATTATGTTTTTCCTGGTTCGCCATGGGTTGATCATCAAGTTCATAGCCTGGGTAGTGTATCTGTAATCTTCTTGAAATAGAACTGCCCCGGTACCAACATCATTAGCATCTACAGCCAGCTTGAATGGTTGCTGGTGATTGGGTGCTGCCATTACAGATGTTGAACAGATAATATTCTTTCATTCCTGGAAGGCTTGAGCCACTCTTTTATTTCCACGTCCTGGATGAGGACATTTGTAATACTCGGTGCAACAGGGAACAATTCAGGGAACTTCGTAATCACCTTCTTTATTACGTTTTGTCTCTCACTTGAGAGGTGATGTAATTTCTGGTACAACTTAGATTGTCGGACCTGTCAGAAAGCGTGCCCGTCGTAGACGTGCTTCACAACAGCTTCCTCTGATTAGCTCGTTAATTTTTTTCAAGATTCAAGGTTCAATTATAGAGCACCACGATATGATTCGAGAGATCCTTTTAACGCTGTGTGAACGCCCAAGTACAACTTGTCTCCTCTTGCTAAGAAGCGTTTCAGATACAGCGAAAGAGCGCTAATGAACACACGTAAGCTGAATCCATGGTGAAAATAGTTACCTTTGCACCATACAAGTCGGAGACAAATAGTATCGTGCAGAGTTTTACCAAGTGCAACTGTTCAGGTTCCAAGCATTGTCAAACTAATCATGACTTCAGCCATAACATATTTGGTTCCATCAATCCAATATATATATATATGATTGCGTGTGTGTGTGTGTGCGCGTGCGTATGTGTTTATACATACATACATATATATATATACTCATACATATTAATACACAATATGTACGAACATTCAAGTATATATTTATACCTAATTTAACAAACTTTAATAAATCGGGGTGTAACAGTGCCCCTTTGACGAATGTCAAAGATTTGATAAAGTATGGAATATGCAAGGTGACACAGTACTCTAGATGTCTATCCCAACATCTTAATATCAACAACAACAAAAAAAAACCGGTTACTATGCAATGCCAAATGATTAAGAAATTGTCTCAAAGTAAGAAACTAAGAAAATGGTAGCCGTGGTTAAAGAATGTTTTTAAGCAAAGTTCAAATGTTTTAGATCCATAGTGAAACTCAGAAACAGAACAACATGTTTTAATGATGTTAATTAAATGTATGAACTAGAGCTGCTGCCGAAAGAAACGAAAGAAATGTCTGTAAGTACATCATTTCCCGAATCCACTGTTACAGCAAAAGCGAGTTATTATGGCTCCTGGAACAAATAAAATTGTTATTTGAATATATAGCCATTTTTAATATATTACTATGTATATATATATACCGAATGAAAGTAAAGAGACAAAAGAGAAGGTAAAGAAATTGCATCATCATCACCATCACCATCATCATCATCATCATCATCATCATCATCATCATTATTATTATTATTATTATTATTATTATTATTATTATTATTATTATTATTATTATACCGAATGAGAATAAAGAGAAAATAGAGAAAGAAAAGAAAATGCATAATTATTGTTATTATAATTGTTGTTATGTTTGGTGTTGTTGTTTTTTCGTTGTGTCGGTGAAGGTGGTGTTCTTGGTGTTGTTGATTCTGTAAAAATATTTAAAATAAATATTTACGTTTGACGCAGATTCCTGCCACTTTCGTACCTCCCTCTGGTATACAGTTAGGGTGTAAGATTCGAACACAGAAACCCACAATGTATCTCCAGCCTGTCTGACATGAAGTGAAATGAACAGGTTTTCTACTCACTTTTCTGCTAGATTTTCTCAGTCCAGATTCTGAAATTGAATTTTTTTTTATACCTCGATATATATATATATACCAGAGTGAATATCTCATTTTCCATAACTTTTTTTTTCATTTTTAAATACACTACTAGTGTAAAATTAGTAATACTATTAAATTAAATTTCAATACATTAACTGAATAGTTGTTTCAAATGTAATGACTTAACATAACACTGACTTTTTAGCCATTACTTACAAATATATCAAACATTCGCGTGCCCATGCACTCCCAGATATACACACAAATACATATACAATGTCTGACTGAATTTAAAAGTGCGGAGTAATTCACTTGGAAGGGTGTACCATTTAGCAGAAAAAGTAAAACTTTGTAGCAAACATGTTGGACATCCAAGCACATAGGGAGAGTCAAATCAAACCCTTGTATTCGAAAATGGGCATAGCATGTCTCTGTTTGCCCGTGTATAATGCATATCCTAATACATATGCAGCCAAAATTTTGAATCGCTAGTAGGAAACAGAAAAAAATATATACATGAAGTAAAATATTTTGAAAAGACTAATATGTCACTGTAGTAAACTCTAAAAATAACAGCAACATACAACATCCGATAGCAATGTCAGAGTTGTCAAAATTCAATAAAAGTCAGATTAATAGCCTTTGCGACTGTACCTTGCTTTAATACATGCAATCATTATTCAATGCTTAAAAGATGTCAGTAATCTGATGACGTTACATGGGTTCCTCAGCCATTCACTGTAGAGGGCCTGAGTCAGTTCTGAAGGATGGGGATGTTGATCATCCATGACTTAAGTATTATAATGGCTGAAATACAGGCCACAGAAGCACAATGATCATGTCTGTCTGCTGCTGGAGAAAAGGAAGGATAGTCGAACCTGCAGAATTTCAACGATGTAACGCCGAGGTGGCGAGTTTACGTTAATGAAGATCTTTGGTGTGCTCTCTTTCCCAAAGGTCCTTTCACCATGTGACACGACATCCTGAACCTATGTGTCTTCCATATAAACCTGTATTGGTATGTTTATCTAGTACATCACTACATGATTTGTCACCCTGGGTGATAAATCGTGATATAATAGCATTTTTATTTGTATTGTTTTTGCTTTCGCTGATTATCCATAAAAATTAGTTTCGGCAGAGGATATTAATTTATAAATGTAAAATGTGAAAGAAAACAATGATTCAGAAAAATTATTCAGAGCAACAAGTAACAGTTTACATACACAAATAAGATTTAGTTCATGATACACTTTGTCTGTTTAAAATATCTCCACCATTATAATGGAAAATACGTTCAGTTTGAATTATTATTAATATATTATATCAGATCTTTCATGTTAGTTTATTTGCTTTGCACATATGTGTGTGTGTACACATACATACATACATACGCACATACACACATTCACAAACATAAACATATATACATACCTGTCAGGGAAAAAAAGAATACCAGTATTACACCGAAAACCAGTACACTGTACATGCTGACTTTTTTCTATGTGTAGAATTCTTATTTGACCTTTTCTCACTTCTTCTTATTATTTTATCGAACTGTTGACTTTTGTGAAATGGCATAGCAATAATCACAATTACTTCAGAATTAAGCTGTAAGGAAATAATTGCATAAACATTTGGTATAAAAAATTAATATCAGATTTTAGGATTATCCTATTAGTAATGATGTATTTATACCAAAATCAATGTTAAAGATTGCTGATACACATGGAAAGAACATTTATTATTTTATATAGTAAATTAATTATCAGACGTTTTTTCCTCTGTATAGTCATGCCAGAATGATGTGATGAATATACATTTTGTTTAAGGAGAATTAAGAAGACTCCTTAAAGTTTGTTTTTTTCTTTTCTTTTTAAAGATAATATTTTATATCAGTATTTTTAATCAGAAATGATATATCATATTTCAACAGACACATTTCTAGTAAGTGTCCTAATTGTTATAATGTCTAACTGAAACAAGTTTTACTTATTACTAAAGAGACGCAGAGATGACATTATACAACAAATAATGAAAGTGTTTTCAGAAAGCATTTCAAATTGTGAAAACATCTGCGATGAAGCTGTTATTATTTCTTGAATACGGTCGCACTGAGTTAATAGTAATCTAATAGCCAATGTTTTTCTTCGTGCACGTGTTTCTTTATTACTAAGCTATTTATACGTATAACTTACATTTATCTGTCTTTATGCTCGATACACGAAACTGTATTTAGTTCTGTGATCCGTTACAAATCTTCATTAATTCTTTGTTACTAGAAGAATGTACACGGCATTTAATTTCTAATAGTTCAAACCTACGCACATCTTAATTATATGATGTATACACTGATGATAATCAACACAGATTGTGAAATATTAAAAAAGAAAATGATCTGTAAGTGGTATATTTTGACTCCGTGCATATACACACATACAAACATACATACATACATACATACATACATACATACATACATATATATATATATATTGTTGTTATTGTTTTTTTATTCTTATCCTTATTATTATTATATTAATAATATATGATTATACTTTTCGTATTCGAATGTCTATTATTCATATTAACTATTATTATTGTCATTAAATTTATTGTATTCCAAAGTTATAAATGATTAGAGTTTTTGAGGAAAGATAATCTAACTTTCATAGCGTGAAATAAAAAATAGCTTTTATATATACTGTTAGTATAAAATATCCATTTCATAATCCATTTTACAATTGTCTTTTTTATTCTTTGAATGTGTTTTCATTTACCTTTCTATAAATATATCGTAATCAACAAATTTATTTATTAATTCCCTTTATTTTCAAAAGCGAAGTAAAATGAAAGAAAATGAAAGGTCAAAACTACCTGAAAACTGCATGTGAAAATATGATTTTTTTTTTTCTAGAAGTCAGTATAATCATGTCCTTTAATTTTACCACGCATTGTTCACAGCATGTAAACCGAAATAACTAGAAAAAAGGAGTAATAATAAAATTTAAAAAAGCAAAAAGAAAAAAGTATAGCTATACAGTGGTATCTAGACTTACGAGTTTAATTCGTTCGGTGACGGAGCTTGTAACTCTGTTTGCTCTACTGTTTTCCAACTGAAATTAATTGAAATACTATTAATCCGTTCCAGCCCCCCAAAACCACCCCAATTTTTTGTAACGTGCTTTTAAATAAGAAAAATGTATTTATAAAAGACAAATATTGTAAAAACATAAATAAATAAAAGATATAAAGTGTATTTATACTGGAGATCTGACAAATTATTTTAACGCCTTTGGCTGGAGTTACAGACCCTATCGACTCCTTCTGCTTCAGTATGGTACATATAGTAAAAGAACTACGCTCGTACTGCCTAGCCTACACGCACACCTCGATCATATTTTTTATGGTTTCGTGCTTTATTTCAATGGACATCATCAGTTTCTTTTCAGCACTGTCCTTTGCACTCACTTTCTTCTGTAAATTTGGCAAAATACTGCACAAAACACAACAGAGATGCTACCGCGGCGAGTTAACCACGTGACGTAAACGAGTGAGACGAGGGATGCTTGGCCGGTGTTATGTTGTTTGTTGCGCCGTATTAGCGGTAGCTTATCCGAAGCTCGCTCATAACTCGGATTTTGGCTCGCAACTCAAAGCAAAACATTGCCTGAGCGACTGAAAATCGTAAGTTGGTACACTCGTAAGTCGAGGTACCACAGTATAATCTACTTTATTTTCATGTTGAATTATATCTGGTGATCGTCGATAGCCATGTCACTTAACTCCAAAGGCAAATATTTAACTGTACATTTTTTTGAGGTTTCAAATAATTTTCAAATAAAACTTTTTGTTCAACTATGTCCTTTTGATGTTGCGCACATATTTCTCATTATCCATCAAATATAATTATACCTGGGTTTTTTCCCCTGTGACAAGAAACAGATTTAGTCGTTGGCAAGTCTCTTACACAGGACCAAGATTATATGCTTGTATGATTTTATGAATTTATATTTGCTTGTCTCGTGTATTTGGTCATGTTTTTTTTTTCTTTTTTTTTTTTTTGTTTTTTTTATACCAGTATGACATTTTGATATTAAGGCAATTATTTAAATTTTATCATACAATTTTAGTTTCTGTTATTCTTCATAGACGTTTGATAGTACGTATCAGGTAGTACGACAACCGAAGTAAAAGCAGCTGTATGTGTTGTTTAAATCTGCTGTTAATATTTCATATCGCCGGTAATCTTTTTAATCGCTGATTTGTTGTAAACAGTGGCAGTTTTCTCGAATGAACGCGATCTACATCTTTATAAATAAATGTCACGAAGGCATCTGGCAATTCAGTGAAAAGAAAATACCTTTTATTTCTCACACCACGCCTATTGTCAGAGTAATGCGTTGGCTGCGCAAACTGACGGCGATTAATTCATTTTCCAAAGTATAAGGAATGTACTCATAAAACATCTGCCTTTTCGAAGGTGAATACATATGAATGTATGTCCTTAGTGAGATAGGTGTCACATTGCCATTCCCAGCGTAGATCATGACTAGGTAAGTAGAAATCGATTTTTTCACATCTGCACCAACCAAGAGGTAAAGATATATAATAATAATAATAACGATCAGTATTTCATGTTTTGTCATAAACAAATGTTACTGGGTGTTTCAGGCAATAACATACATCTTTAATCTGACATTTAACATCATTTAACAAAGATCAGTAAATTTACATATATTGTTCATACATTTGAAATAACAGAATTATATAGTGTGAAAAAACCCAGACAGGATATATATATATTTATTTTTAATCAAATAGTAAACAAGTACCTGTTATTTTAGACAAGTGTATCAATTAATAATTTCTATAGTTTTGAAAAGATTTTATTTAATGTTGAATCCGATATCTAAATAATACATGTTCCTTGTACGTGAATCTTAATATTTTGTTAGCAAAAAATCATTTAAACAAGGTAAAAGTTATTATGTCATACAATGAATACGTTTCAAGATTGCTCTTGTTCAACATCTGTTAACAGACTCGGTATTTTATTTAATCCGTAATATTTATTATGATATTAGCATTTTATCTATTACATATATCCTTAATTCTTATGCAAAGGAACATAGAACATGTTAAGAAAGACACTGATTTTATACCTATCATTATTAATTTTTTTAATAATCACTAGCTCTCTCTCTCTCTCTCTCTCTCTCTCTCTCTCTCTCTCTCTCTCTCTCTCTCTCTCTCTCTCTCTCTCTCTCTCTCTCTCTCTCTCTGGGTTTCCTTCATTTTTTTGAACATTAATTAAAATCAATTAACTTGTGATAAAAAAGATAAATAGTTGAATAAGTAAGTAATACAAAATAAATAATATTACTACGACCTTGTTTGTATTAATAAAGGAATATAAATGTTATTGTCAGTATGGCACTATCTTGCAGTTCTAGATTCATCTTTGAATTTTCAATCAAAGACAGGATACTGGAAGCAATGTATCTCTACCATGTTTCAAGAAGTTAAAATTACCTGAATTATCATGTTTATCATTGAAATACAAACATATATTCCACATAAAACTAGCTCGATTATCTATGAAAAAAAAAGAAGAGGACATTTTTATTTATAACTAATTCATCGTTCCTAGAAAAATAAATATTTACCAAGTTGTTGAATATTATCTTTGTTTCTTTTTTCAGGTTTAATAAATAGCTGTTTGCTGCGTCTGAGCTGTTTACTATTTTTTTTATTATTTTGATGTGTAAACATTTATATACATATTATTTATATATATATTATTTCTAATAAAATTTATTTTTAGAAATCATACTGAAACTTTCTGAATAGTATTGTCATCGCATTTATTTTTTAATAGAATTAAAATTATTTTTAGGATTTCCAAAATAAAAGTATTTTCTAAAACAGGTAAATCACAGACCAGTCTGAAAGAATAGCATCGAAAATAATAGAAGTGGCAATGTAATTTGTGAAAATGCACCTGCTGATTGATTAAATGAGAAAATAAAACTGGCACGATTAAAAAAGATATTGTCAATATTTTAATAAGTAATATGAATAGCATAAAACAAACAACAAAGAAGACAATAATAATAATAATAATAATAATAATAACAAAATATAGAGAAAATAAAATTAACTAGGCAATGTAAATCTGTTTCAAATGAGTTATTAATCTGTATTCAGTTGTGTGTTCGCGAAAAAATCCCCGGAGTTTATTCTGATGAACAACAGTGAAAAGGGTGGATGCGTTAAACGACGGTCACTCGTGGTCAGAAATGAACTTACGATCTCCCTATGTAAGTGAATGGGAATGGATTGTGGAGAAAACTATTAGCGAAGAACGTTTATTAAGAGACTTACCTTGAAAATAATAGAAGCTATACATGAATAGCAAAGGGTATTGAGAATATGTTCTTTGATATCCAGATTGTAAAAAACAACATTAACATACAAAAAAACTTATATTTTTTGTTATGGAAGCTGATGTTCGCGATTTCAAGGGAGTAAATTAATCTGTGAGGCGGGTTTAACACAGTTTTAACATTATTTAATACTTATTATTATTATTATTATTATTATTATTATTATTATTATTATTATTATTATTGTTGTTGTTATTTTTTATTTTTTTTTTTTTGGACATTTGTGTTTATTCTGGTGAATAATTGCATGTTTTCATAAAAAAACTTTTTTTTTAATGATTAAAAAAAATATATAAATTATCAGATGTTACCATCAAAATATTGCATTCAGAAACTGAATAATCCATAAAAAGTTGATAATTCCCTTAAGAAATACGAACTGAAATATAATTAGCTTTATAAACATACTGCTCTGTCAGGATAGGTTGGTGAAATGAACTCTATTTGCCCTTCAGAGGAGCTGAACTTAGAAATTTAACCCCACCCTCTGTCAGTCTATCCTACCCTACCGTGGTTGTGGTTTATCTTATGTGTTGTAACATCTCTTCACATAGTTATTTTCATTCTGATCCAAATGCAATTTTAACAATAAAATCAGATTATAATTAGGCATTTCATTATATATTAAAGTACTAAGACAAAACAGTCAGAATACCCTCCAATTTTTGGGCAGAGCCAGTTTCGGTGTACTGCTAACTTAGATTTGAGCTAGGGATGAATATGGAAAAACGTACAGTATATATTAAATCCTTGAAGTCTGTGCATGTGCAGAAATTTCTGAAAAATGATTTTCTCAAAACGGCGTTTTCTTCTAAATGTTTTTATTACTGAAAAATTGGAGAAGTTTGTTGGAATAAAGATAGAAACATAAATTTTTTTGTGTCTCTTTTAGTAAAAATATGAAAAAATTACAGTTAGTGTTCCAAGATTAAATATGAAGTGCCAGTATCTAATGAATGTATTACGAATATAAATTAAGTTTTATGAATGATGGTATACAAATATTTATATCTGATTTGCATATTATTTGAAGGTATGCGTAAATAAAATTGATTATCCGGCAAATAGAGATATGCACGCCATAAGCAATTACAAACTACTGAAACATGTTTCCAAGTTATTGCCACTGCTTGTTCCATCGTGAACTTTAAAAAAATTCTGTTGCTGCTTCGAGTCTTCAGCAAACAGTCCAATGTAATTTCTTTTCATGAACAAAACAGGATGCAAAATTTGAATGTTTATCATGTGCAATTAATATTATATGTTATTAACTCACTAAGTATCATCCGTGTAATGTATTGCGTGAAGTAATTTCACAGATAGCTTGATGATGTATTCCCAGGTGAAATGTAGTTAATTCGTGTAGGTTGGATTCTTGCTTTAAATTGGACCTTTATGAATTTTCGTGTTATTTTCTGGATGTTCTGCACTGGTTTTAGATTTTTTTGTTATTAGATTTTTTTGTTATTAGATTTGAGCTTAGGTTTTCGTATGTGCTGCCAGAATGATATCCAACCATGTTAAGCTGATAATGTCTCATTTGTCCTTTTTGCAGGTTTGAACCGTTCGCTATGAAGCTGCTGTTCACACTTTGTTTAATATGGCCTTCAAGTACATTACCAGGCGGTGAGTATTTTACATTTCTGAACAAAGTTTCTGATTAAAAATTTAAATCATGTTATTATATCATACCATGCACAAAATTAAGAATCAGAAAGCAAAACAAAATAATCAAATAATCTTTCTTAAACATTAGTTTCCGTTTACCTCTTAAAACACACTGTATAAAAAAGGGCAAATAATCAAAGTGTAGAATGTAACTAATGAGTTAATCTATTTCGTTTCGAGAATTTGATTTTGTTAACTTTGTTTTTAGTTAACCTTACATTTAATGTTACTTGAAACTGAATTTATATTATTTTTTGTACATAATCACAATTGTTAATATTCAGCGAATAACGTCAGCTATATACCAAAATTTATAAATTCCACGTAAATAATAAGTAGAAGAATAAAAAAAAATATATTTATGAATTACTCGATATACATAGATAAACAGATATATAGACAGACAGATGGATAAATAGACAAATAGATAGATAGATAGATAGATAGATAGATAGATAGATAGATAGATAGATAGATAGATAGATAGATAGGGGAAAATGCAGTCATATATATCAGTCGTGTGGCACTGTTTAAAATTTATTTTATTTCAAAAAGGTTTAAATCTTATTACAATACCAAGCTTTATTACAGAATGGATTGGTTTACAATATTACAATAGAGTAATTATTAAACTGTTCATCATTTATTTATTTATTAATTTAAGATTATTATTATTATTATTATTATTATTATTTATTATTATTATTATTATCTTACGTTTTTTAAATTAAATGCTTAATTTATTACAAAATATATCTAATACTTTTATTAAGAATTGCTAACATTACTGAGGCCACTAATTAATAATTGATTAGAACTTTTAGGTATTCCTTCTCAGAACCATTTATTTATTTATTTATTTATTTATTTATTTATTATTATTATTATTATTATTATTATTATTATTATTATTATTATTATTATTATCATTTTTTTTTAATTTTTAATTTTTTTTTTTTTTTATGTCGTGTCTTTATAACAAATGAATTGTGGATGCATACACATCAGCCATAAGTTACAAAAACAATAATATTATTTTTGGTGTAATACGATAATTTGCTTAGCATTTGAAAACCATATCTGGGGGCCAGAAAAACGTAAGAGTCATATTGCATATAGAGAAACTGATGAAAATGCAGATGTTGTCGTAATACCCACAGTATAATAATGAGGTGGTACCTGATTTGTGGAAAAACCTGTCAATTTTTACTGGATTAAGTTGTTTTTCTTGAGGGTATCCAAAGATACTGATACAAAAATTATACAATATTAAGTATTGTCCATCATCTACTGATAAAGGAACTGATGAGTTTAACAATAATCACCACTCATAATAAGAAATAAGCAATGATAGGCTTTCTACAGTTCCATCTGTCTGTTGCGTTCGAAGATAATGTAACAAATCTAGAAAATAAAGAAGTCCAAATCTGGATGAAAAAATGTGAAATTGCACACATCAAAGAAATGACCAAGTGATATCTGCAAAGAGTGTTAAGGCAAATGAATAGTGAAAAGTGAATCTGAGCTGTGGAATCACTGTCGAGTTCAACAGGATGTGAATATTATAGAAATTTTTACTTCATTTGTAATGAATGAAGAAGGTAATTATCCTTTCTGTTTGGTTTTTTTTTTCACTGTTTTAATTTTGAAAACACGTGTTTTTCAATATGTCTTTCCAAATACGGATATTAGCCATCTGTTTAAGCGAAATTAGTTATTTTTAATTCAACCGAGTATGAAACTACTACTGCGATATTGTATACAGGAGTTCAGAGAGTGTCCTGATGCTGTAAGGATTTTAGACGAGAGTATAATATGAATAAACTGCACTTGTCATTCCCTCCCGCTAAATGTACAATTCTCTCAAGTAAAATATGCATTTCTGTCACAATTTTCGACGATGACTGGTCACGGGAATATAGTCATAAGTTTAAGTACCAAACTAATTTGACCAATTTAATACCACGTAGAAAAGGAGAACATTTTTTGTTGTTGTTTTTTGTAGTCCATTTTACCAAAAATATCGTTTCTCGTTCATTTAACAAAAAATAAGTATCCTTTTAACAATAATAATGCATTATATCCATTTTAACAAATAATATAAATAATAATAATAATACTTCGTTTTTAAAAAAAAAACCCATTAAACAATTACTCTATCTGTTGTATTCTTTAGAAATCCAGAGTTTCATAAAGTTATTTAAATTTGAAGAAAACTAACTTAGGACATCCTTACATAAATGGTAGTTTTTGTATAATTATTTAATCATCTCTTCGATAACTTTTGATCTTGAAGTGATATCTTGCTTCATTTTTTTTTGTGCTGGTTTTCATTTTCATAAACTACGACTCAAATTACTGGTAAACGAATATATGTCAAAATCATTTTTACTATAATTTTAAATTAGTGAAACATAGTTTTAAAAGACACCATTATTTTTCAGTACACAGCAGAAAATGACCATTAATGCATACATGCCAGAAAATAAATTATAGTAAGAAGACTATCTACCATTCTTCGTTATATTCTTTTCACAATATAACAGCGTTTGAACAATTAATAATTACGACAGCAAACTATCTTTAAGGTACTAATAGTAATAGTATCAATACTTTTTGCAGGTTGAACTTTTATTTTGTCTGCTAAAAAATATAGATGTAATGTAGAATATAATTTTTCAAACTGAACTCTTACAAATGCTACACTTTTATGAGCATACTGATGTCAAATCACGTTTCACACCGCCAATGCTATAATGACGTTAACGATATTTTGATGGATTAATAGTTTTTTTTTTTTTAGATATTGTTTAGTCATTTATTATGTTTTCGATCAAACTTGTTTAGAGGCTTTTTAAAACTGTTTTTCTTCCACACATGTAAACTTATAAGAATATAAAATGGACACAAATGTCAATTATTAATGTAACACATATAATGTTAAAATATATGTTTTATTATATGATCTTATCAAATGTGACAAGTTTTTGAGATTATTCAAAGAAAAATACAGTTGACTGTTAATCCCATATTAAATTATCAAGGCAGAAAATGCAGATTTATCAGTTATTCTCACTATCGGTATTTTTTACTAATTCTGAGTTCTATGAAAAACGAATGCATTGAAATTTTAATCACAACTTATAGAAAACATTTTACGAAATATTGTAATAGTAACACAAGCCTGTGTAATCAGATTGTTAAGTCTTGGGCTGGATATGGAATCGTTATAGTGTATATTCTGAAGCAGATATGAATCAGCACAATCTGCTTTACAAATGTGTTAGATTAATTTGCTCCTGTAATGTTATTTTTCTGATTACTAGTGAACGTATACCAATGAATCACGGCAATTAGACGGAAAGTTGACAAGGTGATGATGTATTGGTTTTCTGCTGGTGTTGATTTAACACTCAGTGTGAAGTTCTGTGACACAGTCATACATCACCTGAAACAGTAAATAGAAATATCATTTACATGTTTTGTTTTCCCTCTGGTAATGGGCTCAGTTAACTGAAATGGTATGAGAGTTGTACATTACGAGACCAGTTGCACAAAATACCTGCACGTTATATTATTTTTACAACATAACGGTCTTTGAATAAGTAAGAACTATTACAGCGAACTATTTATTGATTTTTTCTTCCGTTATAGCGGAAATTCTGAGTAACGTTTTTGATTCTAATACCGTCAGAATTTATTATTACCAAATCATATTTTAGGAACTAATAACAGATAGTATAAAAAATGTTTTAAAATACAATTAAAAATATATTTATTACGATCCAGTAGTTCTGAAAAAGAAAATTCAATATTTACTTTTAGTAAAAATAATGCATATATATATATAGCTCCAGAACTCATCTAAAGTTTCATTTTGATAAATAATACTTGTATAGTGGTTTGAAACTATATGAGATATTCAGTGTTTATATTGCCAAATTACTGAATTGAATCACGTTTCTCCACAGATCCTGAAGGAAACATACCACTCAATTTTATAAGATAAAAATTCGTAACTTTTATCATGTCAGTGCTATCAAAGATATCTTGGTTTCATTTTAATCTGCTTTATTTGCTCTTTTTGAGGATATATTTTAATGGAAAATAAAAAGTTTTGAAAATGTTGTTATTTACCTATTCTTTGTTCCTCGATTCTCCGCGACAGTCGAGTGGAACGGCCAACATTGTTCGTTGGCGAACAAATAAACGTTTTGTGCATTTCTCAGCAAGAAGCAAAACAGCATTATAAGGGTCAACAATTTAAAATTACTACTTTTTAAGCATTTATTAGTTGGAATCTAGCGCCCGTAATCTTAATCTCTTTCAGGCAGCAGTACAACGGTATCTAGAACCAACCATGGATTCGTTGGTGGGAAAGGGTGGTACCTTTGACGATCATTGCGATGATATTGGTTTCGTACGTTAAAGTAACAAAGATTCTGCAAACTTGTTTAGTTATTGGTTTCTAACGATGTAAACAGAAAAAAAAAAAAACTAATTTTGCATGGAAGTACACAGTTTGAAATAAAATTTAACCGAGATTGCAATAATGGTTTTAATATTTAACCATTCTATAACAATAGATTAAGATATGCATTAGGCGTCGCCAAAAAGACAGACATTTTGTTACATTAGGATGGGTTTGAGTTTGGCTCGGTGGACCTAACTAGCGCTAAACGACAGGCATACTGGACGAATGGACAGACAGACAGACAGATATGAGATGTTATGTGATATCGACCTATCGTGTTTAGTTATCAATGGATTACATGCTAGCAAGATATCATGTTTTGAACGATATGACAAATGGTGGACATTTTTTTTTTTTTTTTTTTTAATTATTTTTTTGAATTCGTGGAGATCTGTCATGGAACAATCCGTAAAGAAGATTAAATACCGTGTCGCTGTTTGTGAAGAACCTCATAACAGTTCATTCCTCTTTTGTACTTTAATTCGTTTATTTTGACGAGTTTATTATTTATCAACGGTATGAATTTTTTTCATTGCAGGAGGTGTCTGTTGCAACGGATTTAGTGGTAAAAGGTAAAATAAACTCTCTCTCTCTCTCTCTCTCTCTCTCTCTCTCTCTCTCTCTCTCTCTCTCTCTCTCTCTCTCTCTCTCTCTCTCTCTCTCTCTCCCCCCCCCTCTCTCTCTCTCTCTCTCTCTGTGTGTGTGTGAATACTAAGGGACTGAGTTCGTACTAAATGCTTATCAGTCACCAACATCTATGCGAGTTAAAAGCAATCATAATTACGATTTATACGTATATATTTTTAATTGTTAATACAAATTCTGTTACTTAATAATTTATCATTACGATGTAAAATAATGCAGATTACAGCAATGTAGTTTATCGTTAAATGCCAAACCGTTACAATCTTGAAATGGCCATTACAACCCAATAAATTTTTCATTTTAAAATCTTTGGTTGCAAATTGTGATACCTTACATAAAAATCAATGTAACTTTTTACTTCTAATAATATGCCACTATTAAAATCATTAAAAACCCGAAACAGCAATTGATATATATGCTGGATTATGATTTCGCTCAAAAGTTTAAGGCCTTATTCATCAATATGGGGATTTTTCCTCGTTAAAATAAAACTTGAATAAAGCGGTATTTATTATATTAAGAGAGGGTTACAACATCAAAATAGGATCTTTTCAAACCAGCATACATTTATGAGATCGCATACAACCAGCTCCTCGCACAATGACCACGATTCACGGGAAATGTACTAACGTTAGTACCAGCACCGAAATGGTCTCTTACAAGATCCAGGATGGCACATCTAACATCCATAAACTGGCCCAGTTCTCTAAACGTTATAGGAATGTTTGTTTAAATTATCCCACTGAAACAGAAGTATCTCATTTTCATCTTAGAAATGATGATGAACGACTCTGTGTTTGGTGTCATCTTGGAAAACAGTATCACGATGAGTGCGTTGTCCAAGTTGATTGATTGGGAAGTATCGTGTTTTGTGGCGGAATTAGTTATCATCACAAAACACCTTTGACGACCAAGTATTACAAGAAGAACTGTCATACCCTTTTATTGTGCATACTAGGAACGACATTATTTCAATAGAACTGCGCACTAACTCCAAATTGGAGATTAGCCATGCAATCTGGCAAATGCAAATATCTCAGTCGTGGAATGGCCGGCGCTGTTCGTAGCCATATTTAATGGGGTTCACTATTAATACATATATAATTTTCCTACAGTTATTCACTATTTTTAAAACTCTTGTTTTCATTATTGTTAGTTCAAGAAAAAAAAAAAATAATAATAACAACTGATTTTTGTTTTTCAGAAGTGTGAAAACTACATTACCATGGAATATTAAACATATTCCTCACTATGGTAAGTAATGAGAAATTAAATATTTTACACAAAATAAAAACATTCGGTTCATCAAATTTCCTTAAAAATTTATTATTCTGAATAATTTATTATATTTCAGAACTGAAATTTGAAACAGATACACACGCTCAGAGAGAGAGAGAGAGAGAGAGAGAGAGAGAGAGAGAGAGAGAGAGAGAGAGAGAGAGAGAGAGAGAGAGAGAGAGAGAGAGAGAGATGTTTCATTTTAAGTTTCAGAAAAATTTAATTGCCAATAATCAATCAGAATATTATCCCCAATTTCCAGTATGTGTTACAGTACTGAGTGTTTTATATCTACAGTTGGTAGCAGGTCATCGAATGTTCTGTTATCGAGACCTCAGCATTACAAAAACAGCGAATTGTTGAAGGCAGTTTTCAACAAAAAGAAACAAATCCACCCTGGTTCTAAAATTCACAGTGAGTTAGATGTCCAAGTCAGTGATATGAATGATACTCAGATATGTATGTTCAAGGACAACACAAAATATACATTTCTTTGTATCACATATTACAGTAACACGTATTTGCATGTATCCACAGTGTTCTAGCCATAAATAAAATTAAAATTATTCTTCTGCATTTAAAATATACAAAGTATCTGCATGCTGCATGAATTTACACATATAATTAAAATAAATTATTTTTTTAAATATTTTTAATTAAAAATCTTGACGGAATAATTTAATTAATTTCGGAAGTTAGAGAGAAAGGATAAAAAGTACTAGCATGAGTTACGTGATAAAAGCATGATTGTTGCATGAACTGATTTGAGATCTAAGTTTTAAAAACATCTGAGGATCTACACAGATCATATAAAGAATTAGATGTAATTGTATCTGTTACTTTCAGAAAAAATCTGTTGCAATGATCCTTCACCGTAAGTATCTCAAGTGATTTTATAAGTAAGAAAATTCTATATCTTTGAAACATTTTATTATCATTATTAATTGTCTGAAATATTAGTAATTTTCATACTAGAAATGTAAATGATGAGTAAGAAATAAAATCAGTAAGGTGTAACTACTATTACACTTGTGTTTAGTAACTATTGACGAATATACATTTCTAATTCATCCTAATTTCCAAAAGGGACTTATTCTAGACATCAATTACAATTTTTTTTTTTTTTTTTTTTTTTACCATATAACAGACTAATACATTTTGAAAATGAGATGTAAATCTGTTTAAAACGTTAAATAACTGTTACTGATTTAACTCACTTGAATCTATGCTTGGATAAATATTTGGAAGAGACATCTTATTTTGTGGGTTAAATAAATAAAAAAAACAAATAAAAACACATACTGCAATCCAAAACATTTAAACCAAACTATCGTTTCTATGCACCGGTACAACAAAAATGTGATTTTCTACCACTCGAGCCGACACGGTATCTTGCATCTTTTACTATTTTGAGGCGACCTCTTGCATAAATCGACCTTCAAAGCTGTCACGTGTTGATCAGCTGACCGTTACGTCACACTTCAGATCGATTCAAACCTGGCCAAATTACTTTTTGCTGCATGTGTTATGTACAACTGCCAGGTACTTTTTAATGGAACCAGCGAACTTGAAAATGACCGATATAAAGGAATGTAAAGTCAAAATTATTTTCAGGTAAGTATACTAGCCGGCGAAATAGTTGCAAGTTTACTGCTGGCATACATTAGCCAAACAAAACCGACATCAACCTATCACTTGCGGAGAACGACAGAATACTCTGGCTTATTCAAATCGCATTAATCATTATTGGTAAAGTGTATAATTGATCCTTGATCGAATGTTGACACAGAAAAATATGTACTTATTTTACTTATCTTGAAAGGAAAATAAAAAGGTTCATTATTTACTGATTAACCAGCTCAGAATTATGAAAATCTTCAAATCCTTTAATTATATCTGAAGTAGGTAATGTCTTTTTTTTTTTTTTTTAATTATTAATTTTTTTTAGTTTATTGTATTTATTTTCCTTTACACCTTCATTCTTCGTAGGCATCGTCAAGGGTAGTATTTTTAGAATTGTTTTTTTAGTAAAAATTAAAATGTGTAGTTAGTGTTCTCAGTGGCTGCTGTTTAAAGACCAATAAAGCCGCTAACGACACAGATTTCTTTTAACCTTGCACGTCAAGGGATGGTTGCAATTAATGATTACCAAGTTAATCAAATACCGCGAAAATGAAATTGCGTTAAAAAAGAGATACCAGTATATAAAATTTTAATTTTAGTTCCAGTGTTAATGTTTACATTTTTAAAACTTCGGATTTTTGGGGGTTTTTTTTGTTCTTAAATTCTTTGATGAATGTCTTTGTGGTGCGAGAATGAAATTTCTAAGTGATATAATTATGAAAATTCATTCCTTAATCTAATGTACTTTTTTGTTTATTCTCCTAAGCTGTAGTATATAAACAATAATTCTTTTTTTATGTGATCTTACGTGTTGGGCTAATTATATTGTTGTTGTTGTTGTGCTGTAATAAATTTACGAAACGAAATATATGATTTTCGTTTTTTTTTGTTTTTTTTTTATCAAAGTGGCTATACTAATCAGCCAGTAGATGCATTCTTCAAGTCGAGTAATTGAGTTGGCTGGAATACCTTGATAAATTGTAACTTTAATCTGATGAGAATATACTGCATTCTGTTTTACATACAAAGAATACATTTACAGATGTTGTTGTTTAAATTATAGCGTATTATTCACGTTTATAAAATTTTCTTAATATATGTGGCCATTTTCCAGGTGTCATCATGCTATTCTTTTATTGTTGCGGTATGATGCAGCTTCTATTTTAAAAAATAAGTGTCCTCGTGATAAAACTTTAAATGGCGGTTAAAAGCAAACAGATGGTCAAAGACGTTAATGAGATTAAACTAGCATCTGCAGCGCCAGTGGGGAAAACGAATTAAGCGGCAAGGTTTATATATCTATGCTCATATATAATGATCAGACTGAAACTGTTAAGCCATAATTATTATGTTATTTCCTCAAAACAGTTATTACTATTAATCAGTTAAAATAAATAAATAAATTAGTAAATTAATAAATAACTAAATAATAATAATAAATAATAATAATAATAATAATAATAATAAAATAAAATAAAAAAAAAAAAAAAAAATATAAAATAATAATAATAATAAAAATATATATAAAATTGTTGTTCGTTTCGTTTGTTGCACGTTGTTTTGTGTTTTGTTTATTTCTTCTTTCATTCTTTCTTTCTTTCTTTTTTTAATTAAATTTAAATTTCTGTTGTTGTGGTGGTTTTTCTTCATATTTGTAGCTTTTGAAATGGATTTTCGCAAATTATGCAGTTTTATATTACATACTGTTGGTAACATTTTATATCCTATCATATGCATACACATTTTTGAACAAAATATTTGTGTTGTATGCTACTCATACGCCTGGATGGACATGCACTGTAACGTCATGAATTGTCGTCAAAGAGTTTATACTTTGTGCACTATTTGTCACCCCTTGTTCGCTAACATAATTTCATTTAACTTTCAGTTGTACCTTCGTTTCCCCATTCATCGCC
This sequence comes from Chrysomallon squamiferum, assembly GCA_012295275.1. NCBI lineage: Eukaryota > Metazoa > Mollusca > Gastropoda > Neomphalida > Peltospiridae > Chrysomallon > Chrysomallon squamiferum. The sequence continues at coordinate 19,955,332 of CM022673.1, read as the reverse complement.
TCGTTATTTGTTTATTTATTTATTTATTTATTTGTTTATCATTATTATTAGCATTATTATTAGCATAAGCATTATCAGCATTTTTAAACCTTTGGTGCTGACTTTAATTGCATGTCTTTTTTGGTTGTTACTTAAAAATATATTACGCACACACACACAATACAGTAAAACAAAACAAAATAAAGGAGAAACTACATATAAAACATTCCAATAAAATAATTTTAAACTGCATGATATTGAAGTTTACACTAGAAGTTAAGGCATAACTGTAATTAACAAATAATTATTGAATGGGTCGAATAAAACATTTCGTTCTTTTTCATATTTGCAACATGAACCGGTTTTTTTTTTTTTTTTTTTTTTGGTGTGGGGTTTTTTTGGGGGAAAGGGAATAAAAAAAGATTTTATTTGGTAATTTGGACTTTAATTTGAAACTAAAAAGTATTATCTGACTATCTTAAGACATAGAATGATCTGTAATAACGAGTTTTTATTTTGCACTATTGTGAGCTAAATCTGTTTTTCTTTTATCTACAGATACTGGAATGGCGCCAAATTTTATCCAAAAAGCAGATATGACGTACCAGTCAGGCGGGCCACTTCTAACTGTATTAGTGAGGCTATACGATTTTATAAGACATCTGAGAAATCGAATGCCCTGGCGAAATGTATTAAGCAAGGAAATAAAAACGTTTGGTATGTATTTAGAGATGAAAGTTAACAATATTTATTACTGTTATTGTTGTGGTTTTCTCTTTTTTTTAATACAACTTTGATACACATTAAAGTATTATTATTTCAGTTCACTAAGTAAATAGAACAAACGGACAACACTTCAGTAATATTCTTTCTTATGTTCTTAATTTTTATTTGTTTGTATTTTTTTTTAAATTATTATTCTATAACTTTGTAAAAGAAAATGTGAGTATTTGTGTGCAGAAATTATAATGATTACATGAATGAAAATGTCTAGTGAATAATTCTCGCTCTGCTCTTCAGGCATATGCGTATCAGACGAAAATGGATTTCGTAGATGTTCGTAAGAGGCTAACGACGACGAGAAGACGTATTTTATCGGACTGATTTACTTTCAGCTATGCACACGATAAACAACAGAGATTAATGAATGTTCATCTAGTGATTAACAGGAAAATGTTCCATCTTGTCAAAGTGAATTATCTAATATTAATCCAGTCTGATACGATTTGTTGTGTGCACGATATTTCAATAAAAATAGATCTGAACACTGCGTTTGTGGTATTTTCAGACTTGTTTTAGAAATAGTGAAGAAAAAATAATATAAATGTATTTGTTAATTTCCCAGATATTTATTTATTTACTATATAATTAAACATAACAAGAAAAAACTACAGTTTAAAAATAACTGCGATTTTTCTTTAATGAAGTCGTCGCATACAAGGAGGAGCGACATCTTTTACGTTATAACGTTTTTCTGAGCGATAATAGATCGCATAAAACAAAAACTAAAAACTAAATAAATTAATAAAAATAAAAATATAATTTTCTTTATTTAAGTATTGACATGCTTATACGTTAAATATCAAACTTTGATATGGAAATTTTAGAAATATTAGGTGTTAAAGGTACTGCTGATATACAATTGGATTTAAAAATAGTTTTCAATAACAGAATCGTCATGACAACCTGATACATAAAAAAAATTAAATTAGATCTTCATCAAAAGATTTCTAATCGTCTTTACTAATCCATGAGCCAGATCCTTAAGTTTTTCCCTACCAAATAGGTGAGTAGATCCAAGAAGGATTTTTAGTTGGTCTGAATTATAATTTTGCCATTTTTGCTGGCCATCGTTATAAAATTAACTGAATTCATGAACAGTCGATTTCATTGTTTAGTTCTAAAAGTCGACACAAAGTAAATTTTAATTCTAGTAACTTCAGTATTATGCAGTTTAAAATTATTTGACTGGAATGTTTTATACGTGGTTTCTTCTTTAATTTCTTTTTTTCTTACTTCAAATAATGGATTATTAACTTAATAAGAAAGATACAAGAGTTACTTCAGCATTCTATATAATTTAGTTACTTTCAAAACCAGCTTGTCAGAAACCGGAAATGTTCCTGTTAGAAAGAAAGCGACTAATACTAATTCCAATAAAGTGGATGAAAGTATCAGCAGAGATTGCAAATGTCATGATGAACATCTTTTCCTCGGTTTTATAACCGTTAATAATTCACCCAACTATTATGCCAACTCCAACATGAAATTATCTAAATGGTTGCATAATAATAACAAATTTTGAATCATAATATTATTCTGAATGCACAGAGGCCAGTAGCAAAACTGTAAAGTGCTTTTATTGTGTCTGCAGAAAAATTTCAAACGTTTCAGTGATAAATTCTTATATTAAAAACAATCAATGCATGTTATAAAATATCTGAAGAATTTGATTCAGTACATCGATGCTTCGAAGGCTATGGTAGGTAAAATGGTTGAGGCTCTAGCAGATGTATTTTTGACGCTGTTACAAAGAACTTCTGGGCTAAACTCTTGGGTACGGGTTAGTGTGTGTTAGATCTGAAAGGTTAGTTTTAGGGTTAACATTAGGGCTATGTTTAAAGTTTTGAAATAGTTTTAACAAGTTTATCTAAAAAAACTTTGTATATAAAGATATTGCATGGTCAGTTTTAAACAATGTTAATAGGAGCTTTAGGACTAGGGCGAGGATAAGGGTAAAGGTTAAGGTCAGGTATAGATTTAAATATGAGTTTATCAGAAGAATGTTTTTTTTTTTTTTTTTTTTTCTCTGATCGTGGTAACGGTTAGGGTCAGTACTAGGGGGAAAAAAAGAAGTTATTTTTAAGGTTAGGTTTTAGCCTTATGGTTAAAATTAGGTTAGGATTAGGGGTATATATTAGGGTTAGGATATTTTTAAATGTCAATTTATTTAAAGAAATGTTTTTAATTTTTAAATGGTTTTTTATTATTACACTTTTTTTCTTTTTTTTTTAAACTTGGTTATTAGGGTCGGTTTTAGGAAAAGAGTGAAAATTACAGTAGGTTTAGTTAATTATGATGGTTTGAGAAACGCTTAAGGTTCAAAGCGAGGACTGGGTTGGTTTAGGATTATAGGTCACATTAGGATTAGGGGTTACGATATGGTCATACGTTGATGTAAGATTTAATGCTATAAACGTAGTGTTAAGGTTAGGATTAAACTTAGGTTTAGGTTTAAGACTGGTAATATTTTTAACATATTTTCTAAATCATAATTATCTTCAAATACTTCTAGATTCTGCATTGCATAAATGATTCAATGAATGTCTTGAATATCTACTTTAAAAAGCAACACCTAAATTTTTTTTTAAATTACTGGAATTTGTTGTTTTCGTTCTTCTTTTTTTTAAACGACCGTTTCCGCTACTTCATTTCACTTCAGGTAGCCACGTTCACAATATCCCGATGTAATTCAGTAGAATTATTCCATCATTAGAATGGCACATATACTGCCATTATTTCAACAGTTTTCTGAAAATGGAAAGAAGACACTAAAAAGTTTTGCTGTTTGTTAAACACTTCACGAGTGATTAGGATTCCTGTATAATAGAGGAACTGGACGATTTAACGATTGATTTATAATCAGTAATACTTGAACATTACACAGTAATGTTTTCTAGTTAACATAAAAATATTCGAATTTCGGGTTTTGTCATATTCAGGACACACACACACACAGGTTGAGAATCCTTTATCCAAAATGCTTGGAACCGGAAGTGTTTCGGATTTCGGAATATTTCAGATTTTGGAATATAAAGAGATCGCATCAGAACAGAATCTACGTCTAAATATGAATTCCATTTATTTTTCATATAAAGCTTACACAGATAGTCTGCAGTATCTTTTAAATAATATTCTTATTATTTTATGCATAAAATATGGTTTCTACATGCAAAAAAGTCAGAAAACTAAGATATTTCTGCTGAACTGAAAAAGTTTCGGATTTCCGATTTCTGAGATCTGGCCCCACTATGCTGAAGTGTACAAACGGTCCCTTAAGATGGGTTATGTGTTTACCTTTGTAAAGAGGAAGAAAACAAAGGTACATTGTCACTGCACAGCTTGCAATCCGACTAGACAACTGAACCACCGGATGACAAATAGTGACGTAACAGGGTACATTTGCCCACTTTGCCCTAAGCAGCAATGTAACAAGAACTGGTTTCAAATTAAATATTTAATACTGATTCCTGAAATATTTCTACGTAAACTCATTTGTTTAGAACAATTTATTAAATGTAATGTCAAAATACAAACGAATTTCTACATAGTTTGCATAACTTATGTTTCAATTAAATGTCACGCTTGCTGGGTTTTAAATACACGCCATCGTGGATTGCAAATTGGTTAAGTCAAACATCGGTGATTTTCTTGTGAAAAGATGCTAGAGGCATCTCTAAACTATACGAGTCACTCACAGTGATATTGTCAACGTTAATGTCATCATACATGTCGATGTCGACGTCACTCACTGCCTCAGGAAGGAAATAATCGTCATCACTAGTCATACCAGGACGGTAGTTATCATACTCGGATTCGTAAGCTGTTGATCCGGAATCAAAATTAACAGCCGGGTCGCTTTTAGACATTTCACTGCTGCTAGCTACAGAGGACAGACTTACACTGTCAATAACGGGCTGATTATGTCTTCCAAATATTAAAGGAATCAGATACGAATGTTTTGTCCGGGGACTGCCACATGCAGAGGATTCTGCTGAGGACATACAATCCTCTCTGTCACTGGGAATGTAGTCCAGACTCCGACAATGCCGAGGAGGAATTGTAAAGGCTTGTCTCCGTTTCACTTGATAAGGATTGATCGAGTGACGGTTAGAACTTTCGCTGGCTTTGGTATCACTACAGTTTGTAACTCTAACTTTGGCGCTTGTTGGTCGCTCTTTGCCTGCACATTTCATTCTGACATTCCTATTTGTTCGTGAAACATGATCCAACCATCCTTTACTCTTCCTCATCTTTGGATGATGAAGTCGAGAACTCTTTGGCGATGATGACATTTCTGGGGGTGTGGTCGATTCACCTGTTAATTCCTGCAAAAGCTGTGTTAAAGATGACGAAGTAGAAATAACTGGGAATTTTGGTGTTGGTGGATAGTGAAAACAACTATTGATAGTATCACTGGATCTGGACAAATATCGGTCCATGCAGTGATAAACATTGTGGGAATAACTAATATCAAAATGTCTACTGTCAGGACAGGATATCTGTCTAATATATGCGGGCCGTGACGGCTTTAACTCAATGGGTTGTAGCAGAACGATTGAAGAATTTTCACTCAAAGCTCTCGATGTAACAGATTCCCGATCTTCGTCTGAAGAAAGCATGTTATAAGATATTTCAGACCGTGCGGGATATGGTGAAGGCAAATCTGTGCCTTTTGAATTGGTATGTTTTTCACCTAAACAAAAACCATTTACTACCTCGTTTTGGTGTTGATGCTTCTCCACCTCAGTCGATGCTCTTCTGAGAACTAGGGATGAGCTGTCGGGTAAAAGTGACATTGTTTTACCATCTATATTAGCAACTAAAGCAGATGTCGGGGTCATAGTTGAACCCGACGAATTACTTTCTTTTGACGCTGACGATGATCTTCTAATGTCTGGTTTCGGAGTAGGTTTAGGTGGAGAGTTTTTATGATTATTCATCTTTGCTGAAGACTTGCCAGTCGGAACATTACTTCCCGGTATGTATGAATGCGACCTATCAATAGGTTCTCGATAGACTGCTCTAACAAGTTCTTCTTGCGATAAGTTCTTTACTGGTCTGGTTTTCAATGAACAGTTAACGGGTTGAAAAAAAGGTTTATTTGGATGAGATAAACTGACCACTTGTCGCAATTCTTTTATTATATTTTTCATCACAGCCATATCTTTGGGCTGCTGCATGTTAGTATCACCATTGTTATGACTGTCTGAAAGACTTGCGTTTTCAGGAATAACTTCTTGTTTTGGTGATGTTTCAGTTGACTGTCTGACTGGATATGGAATACCAGGCAGGACTAATGGAGTAGGTCTAGCATAAAACAATGGTGGTTTGCTGGTGGAATCCAAAGATGATGCTTTTTGTATCTGTTCACGTTTAGTTTTTGAATCATTTGATGAAGTACGTTGAAATTTATTTTTTAGTTCAGAAGATGCACTCGAAATATGCTCAGACTGCTGCAGTTTATTTCTCACTTCAGGACTTATCCCAGCTAATAACGCGGAGGTACCAGTGCAAGGTGAAGGTGTTTTATTTTCTTTTAGCTTGTTAAACATTGGATTGTGAACAGACTTGATGTGTTCTAATGAACCCTGTGACTTGATATTCATGTAGTGAATAGCTGGAAGTTCTGGTGATTCAACTCTCAAGTAACTAAGATCACCAGACAAACAGTTTGTTACTGAAGAATTACTAAGTTTTCTCAAGGGATTTCGGGGACTATCACTTGTACTTTTTCTTTTACAATTTTTATTTAAGCTTCCAGTTGGTGCTGGGAGGTTTGGTTTCTGTGAGACTGGGTTTGACTGTCTTTCTATGCTGATGGCCCCATACCCATGTGATACTGTATCTTGTAATTCTTGAGATTCCTGACGATTATTGTTATTGCTGCTGTGAGACTCTCGTGATGGTGGCCTTCCAACTATTTGACTTTCTAGAGTCATAGGTGATGGGTAGTCAGGAAAAGTGCCTCCAGTCTTATGTGCAACAAGAAAATATGTTGTCATTTCACCTTTACCTTTCACAGAAATCTTTCCACGGCATTTGAATTCATAAATATCTTTCAAAGCTGAATATATATCTTCAGTCGTCTGGAAATGAGATAAATATTATTTTAATATACAGTGTAAATATGTATATATGTGTATAACTGTAATTGTGTTGTGTATGTCTGTGTGTATTCAACCATATATATATTTTGAAACAATAAATAATTCAAAAATAAATATTTACTTGGATATGATCTGGTTTTCCTGTTGTTTCCATCCGACTAGCAACATTGACTGTGTTTCCCCAGATGTCATACTGAGGTTTCCTAGCGCCAATTACCCCAGCTACAACAGGTCCTACATTCAAACCTGAAACAAATCAATGGCTCTATACATTTCTGCCAACAGGCCTACCTATAGGTCACAAGCATTTACTAATTAATACATACAGATATGTCTGAATTGAGTACAATAATATGTTTTTCAATGTACTTATCACTGACAATAACATTTTAAAAGTTACATGTAGTTCAACAATAAACGTATTTAAAAAAAATAAAAAATAAAATTAAAAATCTAATGTTGATTATAGACTGTTTACAAACATTATTTATTTCTAAATTATTACATTTTTATCGATATTACAAACGATTAAACTATAAAAAAAAGACTAGTCATCTACAAGATATTAAGGCAAAAGTTACAAATGGTTAATATTTGAACATACCAACTCTCAAAAAGAAATTATTATAGGAGTTTTCATTGATATTTTTAAGTTTGTCTTTCATTCCAAAGATGTATTCCACTAGTACTGTGAGGTAATGAGTAACTGAATCTTCTGTGTCCTGTGAGAAAATTCAAACAAACAGAGGCTACTTGAAGATATCAGTTATTATTATAAATAATATGCACATCTCACTATCATATGTAATTAATTATTTATTATGAATATTTGTAATGAAAGATAAAGTATAAATATTTGTGAATATCATCCCTGTTCCACAAGAAATTAAGATCAGAATACAATAATATAAAAATGTATTCTTTCACTCAGTGACTTTTATAATTTAAAAAAATAAATTATTGTTGTTTATTGTACCTGGATGAGATATTGTGGTATGAGCCCCACTGCTCCCATGTATGTGCTACCGATTGTTTTTATCTTGTCCACTGACCGAAATCGAGGTTCATCTAACAACTGAAATTATGAATACTGATAATGAAAAAGAATAAAAAATAAAAATATTATAAAATAAATAAGTAAATAATAAAAATATTATAACATAAATAAATAAATAAACAAATGCCCCAAAAAATAAAATGATAGTAAAAACCAATACTAAGGCAGCATAAAGTAAAATAGAAACTTGTATAAATCAATTCAAAGAGGAATTATTTTTAGCTGACCCTCACCTCATCAAAATCTGCAATAATTTCATTGAGCACTCTTAGACATTCAATTCCCTGATTGTTAGCATCAAGTTCCATGTAGAACTCAGAAAAATTTGGAACTGAGACGAAAAATACTCCCACCCTATGATACTGTTGACTGTACAGCTCCTGAAAATAATACCATTTATAATACAAATAATATATAGTGAATATATCTTAAAATCTCAGAGGTGGATATATGCAGTACAGCGTTATATAAATATTAAAAATGTAAAAGACTGAGCAAAAACTCACCATGTAACTTCTTGATCCAGTGTTCATGAAATGTTCAGCTACATGCATAGGAAGAAGATTGCATAGAATCTGACGATTGCTTGCCTGTAGTTCAGTCATTTCTAGTTTCTCCTCAGTGGCCTGAATAAAAGTAAAAAGTGTATATAAAATATTCTTTAATCTCACAGAGTTAATACAACAACAACAACAACAACAATAATAATATTAACAATGACAATAATAATAATAATAATAATAATAATAATAATAAATTTCAAAGTATGGAAAATCTATCAATAAACTGAAATCCAGATAACTGTAATTATTCCAGATGTATATTACAATATCTAATGAAAAGCTTTGTATTCAAAAGGAATATTTTTTAAATATAAAATGACAGGGTCCAGATAAAAAGATTATTTATGCTTTTGTGCAAGAAATGTGAAAATCAAACATATTGTATTGCACATTAGAATATTTTCAAATTTGAAAGTAACTGTAATTTACCTGCATTTTCCACAGAAAATCTAGTCTATGTGTCCATTCTTGTTGTCTTCCCTGCACATATAATGTAGCCATGAACACCATGAGAACCACAATACCAATTACATGTGTTGGTATAATAGGACTGAAACATTAAAAATAAAATAATAATGTTTTATCTAATTTATTTTACTAATTTATAACAAAATACAGCTTTTCAAAATGGACAAGTAATTCATAACCCAAATGTGTAACAGAGAAATAAAACACATTTCAGAAAATCCTTTTTAAAAACTGAAAATGTTCATTGAGACCTGTTTTTTATATTATTTCTTACAGGAATGTAAATACTGTTTTAACACAGAAAAACATTTCTAATCAAGCAATATTTTGAAACATTGCACTTAATAGCAGTGAATGAAAAATGGAAATCATTTTGTGAAAGATATAATATCTGAATTATTTACTGTTAAATGTGAAATTGTATTGAAAGATAAAAGAATACACTCACTGAACTATCTGATCAAACTGTGTGAATACAGATTTGTGAGTGATCTCCATGAGCACAACATAGAACATCCCCATGAAGAGAGTGAGAACCAGTCTGATTCCTGCTGACAGTTTGAGAAACACAGACACACAGATGTACGTCATAATACCACTTAGGTAAATATACTGTGGCTGGTCACAGGTTAGATGATCATCATGGTTCTGTGATGTTAAAGTAATGTTGGTGATAAAACTAAAGATGTTACCACCTTTACAGCAATACTGAAAATAAAAGATAAAAACAAAGCAACAAAGATTATTACAAACACATGCATGCACCCACACATATATGTGAGTTTTGTTTTTTCTTTCAGTTTTTACAGATTAACTAAATTTATCTAGATTTCATTCATTTGAAGTAGATACTGTTGCACTGTTAAAAAATATATATCTTTACATTGTTAATAAAATATGATCTGAGCTTTTACTGTTTTCATGCTTAAAAAAAATAAACCTAAAATATAACACAGCATTATTTATATCTGACATTCTAAGTAAAACTGATTTAAAATTATTTCTCTTACATTACTAAATATATTTACTTGCTTGTGTTTTTGAAACATGACAAATTACAAGTAAAAGGTTTGCTTACAACATTGACTTGTGCTGTGAGATAGATGAGAAACAGTGTGGTAATCATAACAAATAGCCTCAGACAAGATGACTTGCGAATATCAAACTGAGTACACTGAATAACAACCACAATGACAACAATATAATAATAATAATAATAATAATAACAACAATTACACATCTTTTAATATCTTATAAAATAAGTTAAAAACTAAATTAAATGTGTTTAGATAAAATTTATCTTGAAATAGTGATATTTCTAAAAATATAAGAAACATTTATCCTCTATAGAAATATAAGTAATAATAATAATAACAATAATAATGAAAAAAAAATATATATTTATACAGTTTATAAAATTTATGTAACACCTTTATTTGAACACTTAATATTAACATCAAAACAATGGAAATCCATGTGAAAGCAGCAAGAAACAACATCAACAGCAACAGCGTCCTGAAACATGAACAAAAGTATTTGTTAAACTGGAAAAAAAAAAACATTTTAATTTGAATAAATATATCAATGACTGCTTGTTTTCTATATTATTTGCATATCATTATTAAAGATACAGTTGATTATGTTGTTCTTGTCATGATGACATTAATGACTAATATATATTACTTAATAATTATGTAGGGATATAGATGAATTTTCAGTATTATTCTGTAACTTTTTATTTATTTTATTTCAGTTGATATCTTAAATGCATATAACAGATACAAACCTGGGTAGTACAACAGCCTGTAGTGCAGAAACACATATTAACATAATTAATGCACAGATCATACTCCCACTGAATGCAAAATCTGTCATACTCTGATACTGAAAATAATAATAATAACAACAACAACAGCAGCAGCAGCAGCAGCAACAACAAAATTTAAAAGTAAATGAAAATATGAAAGATCTAATCTTAAAATGAAAAACAAGTACTATTTACATTTGTTATGTTTTAACATTAAAACATAAAGTTCATTTCAGTTTCCAAACAATATATTTCGTTTCAAAAATGGCTAAAAAAAAAAAAAAAACATAACGCATGCTCCCGGTGACATCTTATAATACTATCTCCCTTATTCCGGTTCCCCTAAACATTGTAAACTGTAACAATGTTAACCATAACACCAATTAGATACAACAACATTCACTAAAACGAATAGATATGACTTTTTGCCTTCATTTAATAATTATATTAAACTGAGTATCAGAAATGTAAAAATCAAGTATTTAATTGTATTCTATATGTTTTAATTTCTACTTACTAGTTACTACTTAAAAGAAAAGAAAAGGAAACGGCTAAGCATTGAACTCAGTCTTTATGGATATTTATCTGTATATGCATAGGAAAATCCTCCTGTAACTTTCAACTTAAAATACATTTACCTTTCCTTCTGTTTCAGTACTTCTAAACCGCAAAGTAATAAAATTAACATGATTTGTTTTCTCTCTCTCCACACTGCGTGCTGTGATGGCTTGTGCTAAATACTTGTTCACTCTGTCCATTGGTTCTTGTTGATGTATGTGTCTGAATATATCAATATAAATTGTTTTAATATTCTTCTAAATACTACAACATTTTATAAATTCATTCATGCCTAAAACAACAAAATTAAAAAATAAAGAAATTGATAAACATATGTAGTTAATCGAAGTGTTATTTGGAGAAGATTAGTTCATTATATTCTTAAAAAAATGTATATAATTATCTAACCTTCATACATGTGTTGTAATTTACAAGAAGAGAATACAGTATTTTATTACACTGTATTACTGAGCACTAAACTAAGAAGAGAGAAATCAGGACGTTCATAAAATTCATATGTTACATTTTTATTATGTAGTTTTACTACAGAAAACAAATTTGTATCGGAGTTAAATGTTGCTGGTATTGTTTGTCTGAACAAAGACTAAAGCCACAAATTATTTGTATGTGCCAACTTCTCCTAACTACCTTATATGAATCATCTGATGACTAAACATTACCATATAAGTTATGGAGTCAAGTAAATGTAAATATCTATGAAATATTATAAAACAGAAAATAACAGTGACATTTCACTAAAAAGTAACAGAAAATTTAACAAACCGTTCTTTGAAAGGTTTTCTCAGTTTATCACTCACTGTAGCCACAAAACTCTGTAATACAAAGTAAATTTATTTTATTAAATTAACTAAGAAAAATTCTAACATGATTAGAGTATTTTACAATGTTAATATATTTTTTTTAATTCTTGGCCTATTAATCAATGTAAAATGCATACACATTGATTAGAGAGGATATATGCTTACTTCAAACTAAGATATATATGTATATATAATTCTATTACAAATATTGTTTTGAAATCTGAACATCCTATTAAGATCACAATGAAATAAATCTATTATATAAAGCAATTTTCCTTACATGATACACAACTGCATCATTACAAATAATATACTTATGTTTAGCAGGGTGGAAACATCAGTGATACATACATATTTATGTGGATGGTGATTCTGAGGAATGTCATCTTTGGTTGGGGTGAGTACATTCTGGAATGGTATTTCTGCACTGAACTTAACAGACTGCATAAGACGTATCACACAGTTTGACACATTTTTAAAAGACATCTTTTTAGGCCGTAGGTTTGACCAGTCCTTGCTGAGAATCATACCACTTGTCTGTTTAATAACAATATAATAATAATAATAATTTAGTAGTAGTAGTAGTAGTTACAACAATTTAGGAAACCATGATTATTTATTTCAAAATATGAGTAAACATTTCTAAATTACACACATGAATATATTTATCATGTTAGTTTGGATGAGTATTGTCAATTCACACATGAAACATTTTATGGTCCATAAATTATTTTGTTAACTATGCAAATAAAACATCATACAACCTTTCTCTGACGTGTTGTTTTGATGAGAAAAGTTTCTATCTGTTGTTGTTTGAGTGTAGAATTACGTTCATGACCATTACCCTGCTCCACTTCATATTCACCATGTAAGTGATCCAGTGTAGCTTTAGTGATGTGTACTCGTCTGATAATAGAGACAAATATAAACAGGTAACAACAGACATATATACAGATTACTTCATTCAATAATTGATTTTGATTAAAATGTAGCATATAAAGGTAATTAAATACTGGCTTATGAAATTATAGAATCTCTTATATTTTAATTTATTTAGAATGTAAATATGAATTATAACAATCATCATGTGATAGTGGTAAAATATGTTTCTGTTTCTGAAGATGTAAAATTGTATTTTGTTTTACCCTGGTATTCCTCCTGCCTCCATCTTATTGGCAAGTGTGACATCATTACTCCAAACATCATACTGCCATTTCTTGAGACCAAGCACACCGCAGAGAACTCGGCCTGTATGTAACCCAACGCGCATGTTCAAGTGAACGTCAGTTGATTCACAAACCATTCTGAAATTGTTTTCATTTCCTTATATTAAATTTAGAAACACACAGACAGACACACACACTCACACACCCACACACAAACACCCACACATACAAACACACACATTCATATGTACAGAAATATGTGTTTCACATTCCACAAATAATTTCAGGTAGTGACATGAAATTTATCTTAAATATATTTCTAACTCACCATCCTTGTAACATAATCCAAAGGAATTATATATATCACGTACGAAGGATGCAAGTAAGTAAATTAATACTATCAAATGATATAAATTTGAATCATTTCATAAACGTAAGTTAATGAAACAGAACAACACAAAATGACATACGCTATTGCATCTATCATGTCCAGTCCCATTTCCACACAGCAGTGTGCATGGTCCACCCTAGCTTCAGGCAGTCCACTTACACAGTAATAACAGTCACCCAGAATCTTGATTCGCATACAGTGATTATTCTGAAATAAAATACAATTTATGTTATCTTTAACGTATGTATACAAACACTCACACATTTAACTATCTTTTAATGTTAAATCACACCTCTGCACAGTTTAATATTATTTTTTTTCTTTTATTGTAACAATGATGTGAAAGAGAAAACCAATGATTATCTTTATCAAAAAGTTAAAAGCTATCTATTATATAGGTCTTCCTTTAGCAAGCTATTTGATAATCTAGTCATGGCATGCTTGTTGAAAAGAGAAACATTTATCTGACAGAATAGGGGGAAAATTGCATTAGATATCACATCTAATACTAGCAAACTAACTGTTGAGAAAAACACCAAGAAACGAAGACAAACAAAATAAAGAAAAAGAAAAAATGATATTATCACAATATTCATTTTTACCTTTGCAAGATGATCAAAACGTCCAAACAGCTCATTGAGAATTCGAACTAGTTCCTGTGCTGTACACTGAGATGCCAAACTTGTAAAACCAACAATGTCTGCAAATAATATCCTGAAACAAAATGACATTTTATATAGACACTATATCCCAAATATTTTGAATTTACATTGATTTTCTTTTAATTATTATTATTTTTTTAATCCATTTGTTGTCTTTTTGTTATTGATTTCATTTACAAAAGGATTGCGCATGCTTATTCACATAAATTATTGTTGTATTTAGATGTGATAATATAATCACTTCCACATTCTGGTCTCTACTTGATGTCTGCTGCAATTTATACTTTGTCTGCATATCATATTAAATGAAACTTTAGTTTTCCTTTTCCATTTTAAAAACAAGTTTACATTGTCTAACAATGTATATATTATATGCCAAAGGAAATATATTAATCAGCTCCTTTACTGACCAGAGCTTACAAATATACAATATACATTGTGAAGTTGGCAATAGTTATTATAATTAATTTGCCGCTAGGTACTTACACATATCAAAGAAAGATATTTAAATTATACAATAATTTCTTTTGAATTTTTATTTGCCATGTCAGATCAACAAAAATAAGCATAACATTGCATCATTATCAGTTTAAAACTTGTTATCAGCACTGAATGATAGACACTACTGATAAAGCTTATCTCATTTTTAACTTATGTCAGAAAGTACTCTGTGGTGTACCCTGCATATTGATTACTCACGTGACATTGTCGTGACGTTGTATATAGATTTTGTGAAATAGTCCATGATGTGGTGTCACTATGTCATGTTTCATTTCCATGGCAACATGTTGGGGAAGCACACTCAACAAAAGTTTTTCCTAAAATAAAAAAAGGTATTATTTTTCTTTGTCTCCAGATTATAACAGCATTCTAACTCTTTTTCTATTATTTGCTGTTCCTTCTTTTTCCCAGATACAAAATCAGTTATTTTTTCTGTCTTCTTTGATCATTAAAATTTCTAAAAATAATTGATCATTAATATTTAATTTTATGTATAATAATAAAATAAATTAAAAAAATTAAAAATTCACTTTTAGATAACTTACCAAAAAGTAGAACAGACTCATATCACATACATTTTTACAGCGTCTCTAATAATTTATCATTAAAACATAATATTTAGCACTTAAAAGGGAATGTTAATTTCTAAAATCCACTCTCTCTTGCAAAAACTGAAAATGTAATTTCTAGTATAGGGCATGAGTGATCAGTTTTATAGCTTGTTTCTATGGATGTTTTGCAAATCTATGTTAAAAAACAACTTCACTAATCTAAAATTATTCTTTTGTAATAAAACAACCAAACTGTTGATGGATGAAAGTTGGTTCGTGCCAGTGAAATATACTACATACCAGACAAAAATTAACCAACTGACTGTTTTAAATTAATTAGGACATGACTTAATCTTGATTTAATCAGAGAAAAAATAATAACTGGAACTGAGCTAATTCACAAGAAAATGGATTATATTTCCTGTGAATTTTCAGCAAAGAATTTACATGAAAGACAATCAATGCAAATGAATTGTTTAATAAATGTTATAAACCAGAAGAAAATTTATATACATTTCAATTCACTAGTGTAATCACATCTTAAAGTTATTTTAAAAATAAAATTGCAATAATAATAATAATAATAATAATAATATTAATTTATGTGCTTTTCAAACAACACAGTTGTTTCATACAAATAAATAATTAACAATTTTATTTTTTCGAAAATCAACAGGATCTGAAATATACATTTTCATGTGATTTTAAATTACGACAGAACCTATAAAAAAAAAATAATAACAGAAATAATAACAAGTGGGTGTTTTATTAAACGAATGTTTTGCCAAAACCTATGCAGAATATGTTTTATTTTTTATTTTTTTTATTTTTATATTTTTGAAAATGTTTTGATCCTGTAACTTAAAATTTCTTAATTGTATTTTGCACAAATTTAATACTTGTTAATTCACTAGAAAAGGATTTTTTTCTTCGCTATGGTGCAAAAGTTATAAGTTGCTTCAATCAGAAAATCACTATTCTGAAATAATTGAAAGACACTGTGACAAAGAAAAATATTTTTCATTAAATTTAGTTACCAATTTTTCGTTTTCATCTTGTATTTCTAAGCGAGCTGCTATACAGTTCCGTGTGTCTATGAAAGTTTTCCTTTGAGAGCGCTGAGTCAAGTTGTGTATGAAAACTCCAGCAATGTTGACACTCAGAAACATTATTCCATTAGCAACCATCTGAAAGTAACATATGTATCATTGGATATATCAGAACAAAATTAATATTCACAAATACGTTTACAACACATCTGTTAAGAAAGCTGAATAGACAATTATAAACCAAATATTGATCTAGATTTATTTTTCTAATTTATTGACTGGTATTTGTTTGTTCGGAACATAAAAAAATGTTTTAAATGTTAATTTGAAACAATTTATATTTGCTTGTTTGTAACTGAGAAAAAACTGAATACCAGAATATGTAAATTACTTAATGAATAAATATATGATTATTCTAAGTGGCTAAAGAAAACCCTAGCAAGGTTTGTATGCATGTATGTCAAAACAAAGATACTTGTAGTAAATTACAGCATTTCTTTGTATTATTATTCTTGTTGTTGTTGTTTTTGTTGCTGTAGCTGTTGTTGTTGTTTGACTGCAAATTACTGAATAGAATATATTTTCTGGGTTTTTTTTGAGGCGAGGACCTGTTCATTTTTCCTTCTTTTTTAAATATTTCTGATGTACAAACAAGTAATGACACGCATGCACGCATACACACCATGAATTAAAAAAAAAAACTCTTAGAAGAGTTATAAAAAGGTAAAGATTACATGGACAGTTCTGTGATCTAGCAATCACATGAATTAGTGGCAACTTCCACACGCTACCATCACTGAAAACATTTTTTGTATGGCAGTACATAATATTCTTGTTGAATTTATTCACTTTGTTATTGCTGGTCAGCACTAAATGTGTGTCAACGAGAAGGCATATTGAAATAATTTTAGATCTGCGTCACTCGATGAAAATATTTTAATAAGAAACTAAGATTCTGTTCTACTCCAGCATACTCTGTCATCTCAATATGTCATAACATTTCTCATCAGTATTTCAGAGTAACAGATGAATTTTGAGACTAGTAATGCTGCACGAACAATAAAGACTGTTACTGAAGAAGAACGCTTTTTATAGAGATACAAAGGTAATTCAGCACAGGTTCAATAAATAAATAAATAAAATAAAATGAAATAAAAATAACATGTAAAAATAGCCATTATGGTCATAACTCAAAACACTGCCATCAAACAGTTAAAAAAACAAGGTATGTAACGAAAAAGCTTATGATATCAGTGATCTCTGATTACCAGTCAAACTTTGAGCCATGCCAGCAGAAAATGTAGAACTGTTCGATGACTCCAGCTTTCAAACCACCTTTCAAACACACGATAAACATGACAGGCTGAATGGTAACAATATGGTGATCAAACCTCCATAAAACTGTATAGGGTCATTCCGTGTCAAATCACCCAATGGTTTACACCCGACCTTCTCATATTTTTATTGTACTTAGTATACTTGTTGACTGGGATCCAACAGCACCAAATCTGAAATTTTAGCTCAATCAGACCAGTGGTGTGGGAGATACGGCCCACCGAATTTTGATATTTTTGCCAAAAATGGGTGTGACCACCAACCTTAGAACCCTCATATCTCAGGAACTACTGGGCCAATCTTCATAAAATTGGGATTGTTAGAAAGGCAAAATGACAAGGATTCCAAATCTTCCATTTTTGTTTAGTTTGGAAAATATTGGAGTACCTTGACCTTTTGACCTTTGCTATGACCTTGCAATTGACTGTGTGGATCATGTGATCTTGAGATGACCTTTATTGAAATTTAATCTCACACATGTTAACTAAAACATATAAAAGTTTCCTGGGTGTAATATTTTTTGTTTAGCCACAATATAGATTTAAAAAATGCACATGCATGAAAATAACACCTTTTCAGCCATTAACATCTGATTAACTAAAACCTGAATGAAATTTTTTTGGGGGTGATTTGACACAGAATGACCCTATAATAAAAAAACTTAAAACGGTGCGACATAAGCCATGAGTAGATCACTGCTGTACAGACAAAAACGGTTAGAGGACAAAATTCCGGCGGACAAAACCCAAACATCATTTAGAAAGAAATCTGCACTAGAAAAATACATCTTTTACAAAAATTAAAAAGCAATGGCTCAATCTTTAAAAATAAACGGAGTAATGGGTAGGATTATGAGGGGTTGGAGTATGGCTGCACGGAAACAAAAAAATAAATGAATCTGATAAACCCTCTCTCTCTCTCTCTCTCTCTCTCTCTCTCTCTCTCTCTCTCTCTCTCTCTCTCTCTCTCTCTCTCTGTGTGTGTGTGTTAGTGTGCGTATCGACATTACAAAAATGATTTGACCCCATTGTGATTGAATCTATAATCAATAACATTTGAAAAAATTCTCTTCATTTTCATCTATAGTCCCTGTTGTATCTAAATGGTGTTATGATTAACATCGTTACAGTTTACGATGTTTATTGCTATACAAAATTGTGTTATTCTTAATGGAATTCGCTTTCAGAAGAAAAGGAGGAAGACTACAAGATCAATTAGTAATAATACCTTTATGTATACATTCTTCTCATTACTGATAACTGAGAAAATGCCAGGAGCTCGGAAATATGAATACTTTTGACAGTCATCGATATTTTTAGTAAACGAAACTATAATTGAAAATCGGAGATTTCCAAAGTAATCACAGCTTTGCCTGTAGTGTCGGCTGCTTTAAACCCATAACATAGATTAGTTTGGGGGCTTTCGGCGATCTTGGACTGCACGAGAAATGACACTATACTGAAAAACATTATCATTTCCAAGCTTTCTTTTTATTAGGAAGATAATTTCTAATAGATAAATCTAGTACAATCAATAATAGAAACATATATCGTCCTGTCGTTAATATGTGAATATAAGCATGCAATATACATATAGTATATTCACAGCTTTGTTGTTATGCAGCCTTGATTTTAACATTATTCATTTTATTTTTTTATGTGTAAAACTGCTAATGTTTCATTTATTAATATTAGTAAGAGTATTACGAATTGAAAATTGTTCATCACGTTGAAAATATATTAAAAACAAACAATAAACACTGGAAATAAACAAAATTCGCGATTCGATTTATCTACTTTGCTTACAGGTCTATGACATTTTCGACAACAACTTGCAATGTCGATAACTGACGGGTTAACTCAATGAATAACTATTAAAAAGAAACATTTAGATAATCCAAGAATGCTAATGATACATTGCAGTCATATCATGGAGAGCCAGAGACATTGTCTGGCAGACGCATAGCAGTAGTACACATCCACAATGCACATAATAACATAAATATTACATAAAAATCAATTACATAAATATTTCTTTTACAAAAACGCGTGGGCGGCGTTGAATTCGGAGATCGATTGGTAAATTATTATTAACATTATTAAAAGAACACGGGTCAAATATGTTTTGGTAAAAATAAGTACACACCACATATCGTCCATTTAAAGTTACTTTGCAAAGGCCTCGCGAACGGTGGTTGTCAGTATCTAATAATTCCACTGAAATAATAACCACTCTCATAACAGCGATTACGTAAGTTTCTGAATACAAATATATTATCAAAATAAACTTAATAGTTATATGATATTGTTATATTTTTTCATTAAACGTATTCCTGCTGTGACGTGTTTTGTACTCCATAATGATTTTCAGCTGTTGATATTCAGTATCAATATCCATGAAATCAGTAACATTTCGTTCTGATGTGTTTGTTCTACATATTAAATTGGTACATGGATTAATTAATATATCTAGAAAATATCTGGCACAAATGGGACCATGTAAATAAATATGTAAATTAAATAAATAAATAAGAAAAACCCTGTGATATTTGAGTTTGTTGGTGTTGTCACGGGGCCCAGCGAAAAATAGATGTTAGCTTTCAAGTGCTAATAACCGTATCAAAATATGGTTCTTTTCCTGTCTAGGAAATGCGCTTTTGGTGGACCCGCTGACCGTGCAATTAAGAAACTGTGACGGTTAACTATTAAAGATACATATATTAACATATATATTATTAAGTATGAACACAAAACAAAACACAATATTTCTGTTACAAGGATAATTATTTATTGGACACATCTATATTTATTTAGTGGTTGAGGTCGTGGGAATTGGCGTTAATTGAAATACCATGATTTCTATTTCTTTAATTTTCCCTAACGGCTTACTTTAGAAATAAACATAAATCAAACTCTCTATGGAGCATCTACAGGTTACATCAAACTGATCAACATATAAAACAGGATAACCATTTGTACCTGCTTCCGACTTAAACAAAGATCTCGAAAAATTTAGTTACCAACATAGATACCTAATAATGGCCACCAATACCACAGTCCCACGTGTTCCCTCGGAGTCTTGTCCTCTCCTCATTCCCCGAAACCCACGGATCTAGACTTAAATAAATAGCGATGGACTTCTATGAAGTCAGCAGAACGTAGCCGAAAAAAAACTTTTGTCTCTCGCTAATGACCATTAATTGCTATGTGATTTCAGTAATAGGATTACTGCTAACTAAGGGTACACATTTAGATAATACATACTGTTATAAATATTTGCAGACATTAATGGGTAACATATTTACTTACTTTAATGATACAGGTTAATTATATTAAAGTAAGATATTCAGGCAAATACTATGTTACCAACATTTTCATAAACTGTATCTTAACAGCACAGCAATATAATTTATTACAATAAGTGAAAAAAAAAAATAGCTAGCAGCGAATTCTACATGTAGGTATAACCTAATCTGCAATCTGCAGTACGTTAGGAGCAATTTTCTAACTTAAACACAGCAAACAGTACACCTAGATATCGCTGTTAAAACTTTCCATAGCTTGATCGAGGCTCTATTAGAGTTAACAGCCCTGCTGCGTGAAATAAAAAAATAATAAAATAAAATAAAAAAAACGGTTTACCTCCATAGTGTACATGTGAAAGGGTGAAAGTTTACACACAGATTATGTATTATTATGCGGTTAAATCGGTCACTTCACTGTTATGTCACACTAATCTCTGCAGTAAGTTGTAGATTAAGTTCTCCTGCACGCTGCAGCTGAGACGATGTCAAATCACCAGCGATCTTAATAATATTTTTAAACCTATTCAGTAACAGTATTAACAAACGTCATCGAAAGGCAAGTTTACTTCTATAATGATGATAATGATATATGATAATAATAATAGCTTAGGGTGTCCTTCCATGTCTGAGATGAATAACAAAAGTGTGTACCAGATGTATATTTATATTAATTATTAACAAGCATAACTGTCAAATAGTAGCATTGACTGACTTAATTTACTAGTAAACCGAATTACCTAAGGTGTGATAATAACTGAGTTTTGTGATAAAATTCAAATAGTTAGTACCTGCCAAATGTTGCGGAACAAGCATTAACTTTTACTGAAAGTTTATAACATTTACTTTTCTCTCGGTACTGTTTTAAAAATTCGACACTTCAATATAATTATTATAAACTGCCAGGCTGGCATGGCAGACAGACAGACGACGGCGATAAAGTTATACTGGATATAGTAACCGAATAATTCCTCCTAATAAGATATAAGTATATAATTTAAATGAAAGAAATCAGTGGCATCTTGATAAATGACTATTACGATAAGTGTGGATGATTTCTTATTTAGACAAGTACTGACATTCCAACGACTCCTTTAAAACCTATCAGACTACTGTAGTTACTAACAGAATTGGCAGTACGATTGATTTAACTTATAATCTGCTTGTTCCGCGCAATTCATTTAACTTTTTTTTTTTTTTTTTTTTTTTTATATGTGTTACAATTGACAATACAAAAAAGTGGAAAATAGTTATTCATTATCAAATCTTGTTATTATTTTGATGGTGAGTCTCTGCAGTAATGAGGCTGACAAGCTGGTAGTGGATCTAACAGTCGGTCGAAGAGAAGAGAAAATATGGACGATACGATGGAAATTGTTAATCGATAATGTGGTGGTATAAAGAAAAGAAGAACCAGTCTCAAATTAAATTATTTGTGTAACGAAAAACGAATTTGCAAAAAAAAAAAAAAAAAAAAAACATCCTTATTATATGTTTTTCTTTTTTTTTCTCTCTACAGATCGGACGTTCAAAGAATACGAAACAAACTGGAACAAAAACTAACGTGATTACCTCGATAAATATTTCAGAAATAATCTATCATTCTTAATAAATAAAAGGTTAAAAGTCTGTCTAAACCATCATCATTTATTTTCACCCTTAATACGCATCAGATCTCCATGCTGATGTGTACTTTTTTTCTTTTTTTTCAGTTTTAGAAAGAAAAGATAGAAAAAAAACCCCAAAACCCCCAAAACCCCAAAGATCGCAGTGTTAAACGCAGATAGAGATTTCAATGATTTCGTTTTTCCATACTGACTGAAAGTCATCAGCTATTTCCATTTCTGTTTGCATAGTAGCCATTGCTGTTAACTTCTTGACAACTTCTGATAAGCAGCGTAGATTTCTCTTCTTTTCTTTTGCTATCGTTAACCTTCATTTTTTTTTTTTTTTTTAGCTAATCCAGTTTAGTATATTTGTTATTTATAATCATCAGTTTTCTTCTTTCCGTTCTTCACACTTCATTTTTATAGCTTCATTATTTTATATAATATTTATTTATTTAATTACCACCCCATGCATCGACAGTAAAGCACGTCTGGACGACATTGTCTAGTAAACGGCTGGTTCGTGTTAATAATGTATGAATGGTGAATTAATTTGCTATCCAGTGATCTTACAAACATTAATATATTCCATTTTGACGGATATGGAATTTTTTGTAGAGGCGGCATTCGTTACAACTCGGTCGATTCCGTACTTCATGATACAATCGGAACACCTCGAACATTTCTATTAAAATACAAGCATAGCGGAATGTGACAAGGTGTTCCGACTGACCGGAATCGACCGAGATTTGCTGAATTATTGAGTGTGCATGTGCTAAATCTATGTATAAATCTATGTCTTAAATACTATCAATTTTTATTTATTTATTTATTTATATTTTTATGTCCAGTAAATCGAATAAGGCAATACATGCAAAACATACAAAAAATTGTGTATGTTCTTTGAATAAATACTTTCCGAGTTTTTCAAATATAAGACAATCGATTCCATTTTCGGGTTGTTTACACATGGTTACAGTCGTAATCGAGCAGACAACATGTATCTGCGTAAATACGGGTTTTCATCTGAAAAAGACCCGTCAGAAACTGACTTCTCAAAGAAAAGAAAGGGTAAGGCAGAATCTAAAGAAAAATATGAATAAGAAAAGCGAAAACGACTGTTCTGCCAGAAATGGAAAATCGAATTCTCGTCGCTTGACTACAATGAAGAAACCAATACCATGTTCAACATCACATGTAGAAAATATGAAACTGCAGGGAGATTTGTCGAGGGCACAAACAATTTTAGAACTAATGCAATAAAAAGCCATTCTGAATCCACGTCGCATACAAAAAATAAACTGAAGTCTATATGGATATTCTGTGAGAAGTTATATTGCACTGTTTGCCATATAGATAGTTTAGCTTATTCCAGTGTAATAAGACTACATTTGTTAACTTTTAATGTTAAATATTGTTCATGAGTAAAATATGCAAATGTTACAATACGATGTTGTTGTTTTTTTCAATGTTCTATTCAAATATTGTTACATTGGTTAATTATTATGGATACTCTTCAAATAATACGCAATATGAAGCAAAGTTTAACAAAATTATCTCTGTTTATGGTATATTTTGTCATTCAGCAATTTGGTCTAGTTGATATTAGGTCAGGTCTTGTAAATTCTAAGATATACTGGTCTAGTAATTAAAAAAATTAACGTCGAACCATGCACCCAAACAGTAATGTCAAGAAAATATGTCTCTAATTACTAAAAGAAAACAAAAATTCTTAAGGTTTGATCTCCCCCCCCCCATAGACAATCTACATAAACCAAATGCAGGGAATTACTTCACTGCGAAGTAATTTTGAGTTTGTAATACATGATGCTTACATTAACTAAATGAACGTGTCCATTTTCACCGAAATTCCATTCATTACCAACTGCAAGATTTTATTTGTTTCAAAAATAATTTTTTGAGATATATATTGTATATCATACATTCTTGGAAACCTTACAAAACTGGTATTACTGTCTTAACTTTCGATCTCCAAGGAAATAGAAACATTGTTTTCAAATGAATGCAAGAAAATAAAATCTGAAATACTGTAATATTATAAATAAGTATGTTTAATAAAATCATAGAGTTAATAACGGTGAATTTAAAATGCTAATTTTACAAGACATCAAAGCAGAAAAGGACAAAGTCTAAACAAAGCAACTGAAAGTGGTTTAATTACTGGTGATACAATAACGATAATTAATTTTCCGAGTCACTAACTCCAACAAAAAACATCGGTCTAAGACAATGCCCCTATCATGAAATCTGCTCAACCAATATGAGTTACTGTTTCTGAATGTGAAAACAAAAGTATCTTTTGTACCTAACAATTGTAGAGAAAACTTGTGGTGAAACTAAAAGGTCAAAGTATTATATATTTGGTATCCATATGTACGGTTTAGGTACTTATGTATTTATAATCTTGGTACAGAACGTGCTAATATTAATTTATATACATGAAAATACATATATACACACACACATACATACACACATACTCAGAGTACATAAAATACATAAATACATGTATATAAATTAATATTAGCACATTCTGTACCAAGATTATAAATATATATACCAAATACATAAGTACCTAAACCGTACATACCAGTGCCAACTATATAAAACTTAGGATTTTTAGAAGATATTTTCCTGAGTTTTAAGTTTTTATTATTATTATTATTGTTGTTGTTGTATTTAGTAACAGAACTGACTATTTTTGACTATTTCACTAGTACAGCAGGGGTTTGCTTAATAAGCTGACTTTGTAACACGTGTGTGTAACATATGGGAGACAACCATTATGTCAGGTAGTGTCAAAATAAGTTATAAGTTATTTGGCGATACATGTGATAGACAACAATAAAAATATAACGTTCTTCATTAGTAGAGTGTTTGGTATAATAATTATTAGAATTATGCAATATACCTTTGACGAAACCACTCAGGTGTCATACAGAGTAAAGCTTTTATAATTATATACAGCCTTTATACATGTGTTATAATTTACAAGAAGAGAATACACAATTTTATTTCAATATTTTACATACTGAACATTAAATTAAGAAGAAATAAGTTCATATGTTACATTTTTATTATGTAGTTTTACTACAGAAAACAAACTTGTATCAGAGTTAAATGAACAAAGACTAAAGCCCCAAATTATTTGTACGTGCCAACTTCTCCTATCTTATTTGAATCATCTGATGACTAAACATTACCATATAAGTTATGGAGTCAAGTAAGCTGTAATGAGGATAAACTGTAAATATCTATGGAATATTATAAAATAGAAAATAACAGAACAATGACCTTTCATTTTCATTTAATAAAAACTTTATTGGAATGTTTGTTTTTTTGTTTTTTTTTAGTTTTAATACTCTTCTAAAATGTGACCAATCATGTGTTTTAACTTTAAAACATTATTCATAAAAATATTGCAGAAACAACAAATTTTACAAACATATTTGTTTATTTATTTATTTATTTTTTAAATAACTCCAATTTCAGAAAAGGTCGATCAGTGAAATGATTTACAACATCTGTTTATAATCCGGAAATAGGTGACAAGTGTCTGGTATTTACTGGTTGGATTAATGTAAATATTTATAGGTATCGGCAAACCGTTTTAGCTGTGTATAACTGGAAAATCCTGCAGTAGTCCAGAAGCAAATATTTTCTTTGGTTCTGTTGTCAGACCACCGTGTTTTATTCGTTGGGCGGTCGGTCGATATAGTAATGGCTGGTCAGTATAACTCAGGATTTCTGATCGAATTACACGGTTCCTGTTCTATGTAAATCAGTAAATATTGCACATGGCCGTAACAAGACCCTTTTTGAAATGAGATAGAAACACTTGATCGCCGAGCGGAGTAGGGCAAAAACATTTGGGCAAGGAGTGTGGGTGCTAAATGACAATTTACATTGCATCAGGGCAAGATATGGGTTAACATTGAAACGTGAAAAGGATGCTGTAAGACTTAAATCATCAGGAGTTCGATAAACCTGTTTGATGTCTCGTGTCTTTGAAGTCATTTATGTCTTTTATCGCAATGATGTCTGTAGACTTCAAACGGTAATCGTAGACAAAAACAAATTCATTCAGTGGATATCGTTTCTGTCTGAATAAAGATTTATATTAAAATTTTGGTCTGTGGCATTTGCCTCATTTGCCTCAATATAGTTTCGGCCAATTTGCAAAACATTTTTAAACAGAACGCATTTACAATTTAAACCAAATCGAAGGATAGCAGACCAATAAATATTGAAAAGATGTGTTCAGAGTATACATCAAAAGGTAATGTCTGGAGAGTGCAAATTTCTCGTACGTCTGTTTGTGTCTTTGCTAGACTTTGAGGAAGATTTAAATAAGTAGGTCACTTTTTTTTACTTCATGAAAACGTATTTTTGGTTACGCCACACTGTTTTGACCTATTTTTCAGACTTCTGATAGTTTGCTTTATTCTCTATTACAGTAACGATTAAACATTTTAAAACTGGAAGAATAAAACATAACTACATATTAACAAGGGATTTGAAAAAAAATGGGTCTCTAGTAGTGTTTTGAGTGCAGTTGTTGTTTTATCGTCCATAATGTTACTTGGGAGTGAGTTCAGTCGGTGCAGCATAGCTGAAATATCTCTGGCCCTGTGTAGTTGTTCTTTTTCTTGGTGTTGCTAATCTTAATGAATTCTTTGATCGTAGGCCTGTACACCTCCAGAACATCCTTGATATTACTCTGGAGAACAAATGTTCGAGGTATTGTATGTTTGGACCAGGAGCTTGTACTTTGTTCTACAGTGGACTGGCAACCAAAGGAACTCCTTCAGTATTAGCGATATGTGACTGTGATGTGATATCCTGGTCACAATACATCTGTTGTGTGCTGGACCCGTTGCAGTTTGCTTAATAACATCTCATTTGGTGTAATAATATGACCTGTTATTGTTATTATTATTATTATTATTATTATTATTATTATTATTATTATTATTATTATTATTATACACTTGTGATTTGGTGTCTGGTTTGTTTTAAACAAATACTTTTACCATCCATCAATAATCTTGAAAAATACTGCAGAAATAGTTGTATTGTTGATAATGATGTAAAGCTATAGCCAGAAGCTGAAAGAAGAAATATATTCTACGTTTTCATGGAATCGTTATTTCTAGAAGGCAGAATCTCCTTAACCTGGCAGTCAGCTTTTCCGTTCAATGAAGATATTTGCAGTGTTTACACAATTTCCTTGACAAGCCGCCATAACCAAACATTCAAATTTAATATTATTCCTGAGATTTGTGCCGTTCTGTCAAGAATGCGTATATGTTCAATATTCATTATATATCATTCCACATCCTCCCAGTCAGTTAAATTAATTTCTCTATTAAACACGTATTATAATTAAGACAGGAACTTTGAGTGGATCTTATTTCTATCTATATCTGATTTTGTCAGTAATTTACTCATGCTGTACATTTTTGAAGATTTATGTTTCATATTTTCACAGTAAAAATCTGATACTAGAATGAAATTTTTGTCCTAAATGAAGAAAATAGTACGTTCTAATAGTTTTTAAAGATAGGAAAAAGAAAGCATAATACAGATAAATAGACATACAAATAAAGAGGCCAAGAAAAAGTAAATAAATAAGAAATGCTCAGTATATTCCACTGTTGACAATATTCATTTTCGCAAATATTCGAGAAACAAACTGTAGATATTTTATAAATTTTGTAACGTGATTTAGAACAGTGGACGGAAACCGTTTTGGTTATTTCCTAAAAACTGTTTTGAGTAAAATGAAGTTACCTCCAGATGTCACTGTATTAATTAGGCTTGTTTTTGTTTACTTGTTTTTGTGGACAAAAACAAAAACACATTCTGTATATCCCTTTGAAAGACTTTATACTTACTGCATTTTGTTTTATGTATGTCAATTTATTTTACTGGTATTATATTTATTTTACTGGGTATTATATTTATATATGTGCTCACGGTTGAGTGGTTTTTGTCGCAAATAAAAGTATCTCTATCATACTTTACATATTCAAATGACATATTCTAAGATAATTAATTATATTCTAAAAGACGTATTCTAAAATACTTACTTATATCCTAGTAAAGCAATATAACATATTTACATATCTTCAAGTCATCGTTACTTTTAGGGATTTATTCAAAAATGGTTATTTTCATTTTAATTATATATTCTAAGATAGTTACGTATGTATATTATATTGTGTTACTGTTTTTGTTGACACTTGTTTTTAAATTACTATCTGCAGTACAAAAGAAGAGGGGTGGGCACATATATAATTCTAATTAAATATATAATTATTCATTTCGTGTCAAAGTTCACATTGATTATTTTTTGTTAAAACTCACATTCTTTCAAATCATATAAGCCCATGATGAATATACAGTTGTCTCAAGTTACAAATTCCAATAGCTGCTTTAGTTTCTCTAAAGGTGTAAAAATTTGACTTTTCACCTATGTTTTTATTTCCATTATCATATCAAAATAACTTCATTGTTTGGTTGTTTGTTTTGTTGTTGTTGTTGTTGTTTGGTTTTTTAAAATATATTTTATAACACAATTATTGTTGTATTCATAATAATAACAACCCCCAATTACTATTACTACTATTATTGTTATCATTAACACCACCACCACTATTACTATTACTGATGTTATTATTACTGCTATTACTACTGTGGCTGCTACTGTAATGTTAGAATTGTTATGACTATTACCACAAAAACGACTGCATGGAACACTCCATGAAACAAAACACCAGAACACAAAAATTGCTTAAAAAAGAGTTAAAAATCATGGTTGCGAAATAATGTCTGATAACGTGCAGGAATCAAGTAGGTCTGCAGTTGTTTTCTTAGAGATGGTTAGATGTGGTGAAATGAATGAAAGGTTACTATGGTTGATGTGTATTTGGAAACATAACAGTCGATTTACTCCTAAACATATTTCAGTTGGTGGAGTATTAGTCACATATGCATTTCATACGGATGCAGAGTGGATCTAGTCCCGTGCGAGGAACACTGATAATGGAGAAATATCGCAATGAAATCGTAGTGAATTATTTCGACAATCATCCCCTAAGAAACTGATATGTGTAAATGAATGACAAAGCTAAACCTAGTAGAGCAGGGGCCAAATGCAGTTTATTCAGCAGATGGTCACAGAGACGTTACCAAGGCCAGCTTGCAGCACAGATCACCTGTAAAAGGAATCAAAAATTCAAATTGTAGCAGAACGTGTAGTTGCTTTATGTTAGGAATGGGCGGTTGGGACATCGCTGAGTTATCGATAGTTCTAGGACATCTTGAAAGAGTTAAGTATCTGTTTGGAACACTGTTTGTTTTTTATTCCACCATATCCTGCGCTGCCTGTGGAAGATTTTTTCTCTCTGTACACAGATACTGATTTTAAACATCTCTCTCTCTCTCTCTCTCTCTCTCTCTCTCTCTCTCTCTCTCTCTCTCTCTCTCTCTCTCTCTCTCTCTCTCTCTCTCTCTCTCTCTCTCTCTCTCTCTCTCTCTCTCTCTCTATCTGACAAAATATTTTTCTGAATATTTGAAAAACTAAACACCTTTTTAATACATTAACAGTTTTTGTCATCATCATCATCATTTCTGGAATACTTACTATATATCTCCTTTATAGGAAATTCAACAAGACCACTTCTTGATCTGATAATAATTAAATATGTGCCTATTATAACATAATGTATTAGTGGAGTACAATAAGCGTTAATGTATAACAGAGCCAATATAAAACAATACTCTATCAAACCAGTAATGAGCTGTACACTTTAAATACTTTCATTTTACAGCCTGATTAACAGAATGCATATTGAACACGAAGCTAAGGCAACTGTTATCAGCTATAACTTTCATATTTGGTGAAAACAAGTACGCATTTATTTTAAGACTCTGGAAAACATGTTATGGTCAATTATCTTCGCCGTTACTCTCCAGGCAGACTAACTTATCTGGATGCACATATCCTGCTTCCCTCTTAACGAGCGTCATTTTAATGTTACAATAAAATGAACTTATCGGTGGTTACATATAAATATAGTGAAACAAGAATATCGATGAAAAAACGAATTAAGGGATTGTTAAATTAATCAAGAAGAATGAATGATGGCATAGAAACGTCAAAATAATTACACACAAAGACTATTCAAGGAACGAACAATTATTGGATTATTTTTATCCACGAGAAGGCTTCGTTGACATCAGTCAGAGGTCACCAGCTCGATGGAGGCAGAATCATGCAGTGGGGGGCGGCATCTCTAGCCATCATGGGATCTCTGAAAAAAGCTTATTCAAAGGTCTGATCAACAGCATGAAACAGCATGCTGTTAATCAAATGTGCTGGTATTTAACCCCTCGAACTTCGGTAGCATGTCAACTGATTAACTTGTAAATGTTATCTTTTACAAAAATGCTCTCTTATTGCCAGAAACAGGCCAAAAACATAGCTTTTTGGAACGCAGTTATATTTATAAATTTAGCTACAAAATACACATTACTGTTTCTAAATATAATCTACAACCCCATCCATCGATGTGTTGAATTATATATTGTCATGTTGATAATTCCCTGCTGGTTACATTAAACTGAGAAGAAACAATGCTATTTCCTGTTTGTCTAAACAAAGTTAAATCTGCAAAGTGTTTTAAATCTGTATGATGAAGAAACTAAATATTTACTATAATTGAATTCATCTGTTGCTGATCTTGCACGCGAAGAAATGAATTAATATAAAGTGCAAAAATATTCACATCTACGTTTCCGGAGAAGATATGATGGTTTGAGTAAGACATCTTTTCCCGTTATTTTGGCTAAAAGAGGATATTTTCAATATTGGTCTACATTTTTCATTCTTATTGCTGTTTTGGATTTGGGTTTTTTCTCTTAGTGATTATTGTAATATTATCATTTTTATTTCCACCATTATTTGCATACTATTTATTTTGCTTTATTTTATTTTATTTTAATTTTTGTTTTAAGTTTCTTTTTTTTCTCTCTCTGTCTCTCTTGTTTTTTTTTTTTTTTTTTTTTTTTTTTTAACCTTATGTAAGTGGCTGCACAGACCATGAAGTAAAAAGTAAATGGCTTGTGTTTCATTGTTTTACATGTGTTTAATGATACGTCCTCTGTTACCTACTGTATGCTAAACAGACTTTGTGCATTACATAGAAAGATTAAGGCTCTCAAATCACCCACACCATACTGGCTTTGATACTTCATTCCACTCAGTTTATAATGTCAGAAGCGTCAGGAAAAAATATGGAAGTTTAAAGTATTTTTTGAAAGTCAGTAGACAAAAAATGCATTTAAAATAATGCGCATTACAAACAAATCTAAACTGTTTATTTGAGAAGAATATCTAAAGGATGATATTCTAATTCTCTAATCACTACCCAAAGCAAAGTTAAAAGCTATATCAGTCAGTCATGAAATTATGTAGTTTGAATCTGAAGAGCAGAAAGAAAATTGTAACAATCCATCACATGCAACATCCATTTCAAGGAAAAGTAGGTGCAGTGACATCCAACATATTCCAGTAAGTTCAGTAAAATCTTTCTGTCTTAGTTATTCAGCATATTTAACAAAGAAGGTAATATCGGTAGTTACCACTAGATGTCAGATGCAAAATGATAATATTTTACCCATAATTCTTCAGTGCTTCATCATTGTTCTTTTGCTGTGCAATTTTCAAGAAAAATTATTTCCAATTCCTGAGGCAAGATCTTCAGAAATAAGGTTTGTATCAGGTTTCTATTCTGAAACAATGTTATATGAAGATCCAAGAAAAAGATAATGTCATAAAAAGTAATAACATATTTTATGTTAAAATGACAGTTAATGAAATATAAAAACGATTGTTGACAGAAACTGCTAATATGAAAAAAGAGGTGTTTGCAACTGCCCCAGTCATCAAAGGAATTACCAGTTTCCACTACATCAACAATGAGGATGGCCACAGTTTCTAGTTCATTCTGTCAAATGATGAAGTGAAAACTTCTGAAGAAATTCATCCTGCATATGATCCCCAATTTCGATTAACTATACATGTTGGCACAAAGCCACAATAATTTTAAATTAAGATAGGAGATGTTATATTATAATCAGGAAGGTGTTTTTTGACTTGTTGATTTGGAACAAAACCATCTACTTCTTTTTTTTATATGAAATCTTTCCATGCCATGGCACCAATAAGTGACACCTGACAGGATTTCTTTTTTTTTATCTTTAACATAACAGATATTCATAACAGTAAAGGAACAGGTCAAAGTACATTAGTAAATTTTGAATGGCTATGCAAGTTTAGGTAAAAGTCATGAAATCCACATCATGTTCTTGATCACGCATTAAAATGATTTTTGTCATCACATGAGACACTACTTCTTATGGACATATAACTTCATTTTATGTATGGATTAATATAACATCTGTAAACCACAGTTATGTAATGATGTTTTCCTTACACTTTCTGTTTTCAAGCTGAATATATAACTGGTGATCTTCTGTAGCCACATCACCTTCACTCCTAGGGCAAACATATATTTTTGTAATTTACAGGGTCAGTTTTTAACCCCTAAATAAATAACATATTACTTAAATTTTTATAGATATGTGTCATGAATATGCTCTCTTTTTTTTGTTTGTCTGTTCTTGTTTTTTTTTTTTTTTTTTTATCATTTGCCATAGGAAGGTAAACAAATAACGTATTAATAGGGAGACCTGTATTCTTAAAATAAACAAACAAACTGCAACACAAAAACAAGACATAATTTTAACAAAAGATAAACTGGTTTAGACCTCACAATCATCATACAAGAATACAGCATTTAGCAGGTGCTAATGATGTGAGGCCCAGCTCAGGATGCATGTACATTTGTCTTATACATTGTACAGGCATTTCAGAAAAATTAAGATTAATAATATAACAAAAGATTTATTAATTTCTTGTTATTCAATATTTATTTGCAAAACATTTCAGGATTGTTTTTTCTACAGATTAAAAGAAAACCCCCAATTTATTTCAAAAACTTATTCTATCTGTAAGTAAGAGACAGTTTAGTTGATATGCTTTTCAGTTATGTTGAACATAATCAGGATGAATAGCTGCCCAATGTAAATGAAGGACAAAGATCTTGGGCGTATTAACAGGGGTTGCTAGATTTGTAGGAGTGATAATTTTCGGCATGGTGCACCATAAACAGAAGTTGGGCAAGTGTATCAATTAACCTCATTAGAAGCTGTGTCACTGAATCAGTCACGCTTTCAACAAACGTTTGTTTTTAACACTCATTAAATAATTTTTAACAATAAAAACTAACCACTAATATGGTTTATAATAAATGACTTAACTGTAATATTCATCATACGAATATAATTCACGCCATTAAGTCCATTTTCTAGTTTTTTAATAGCAGCTTAATGTTAACACGTATTGTCTTTATTACAAAGTTTATGTCCCTTTGTCGAAAATGATTATTAAAAAGTGATCATTTTATTTTTTTAAGAACACATTCGTGCTCAGTCTTTATTTTCGCACAATAGTTACATCACCTTAATAGTGAATTGTGTTCTTTAAAAAATAAAAAATCTGGACACAATTGCGCTGATATATTTCTGATTCTTTGAAAGTGATAAAAATGGCTAATAAAACATGAATAGTCCAAAATTGGATACTTCGGCACCAGATTTATAATACTTTCGATGAAAAACACAGAAAAATATGTATTTCCAACAATAACTTTTAAAGCCAAATTGCGAATTAAATTTTGTCAATTTATTGGCGGCTGTATCTACTCCTTTAGCTGTTTTTTTTTTTATATATATATGTCCGTTTTACATAAATTCTGTTACGCACATTTCTGATTAACCATTAAGCTCTAGATATCCCTGGTCTCTTCCCTGAGTCACCAGACAGTTCTGGAAATATTGTGTCTTAAAGATGGTCAAGTAATCAGGGCGCTGGGAATGATATCAATCCCACTGAATATAATGCCCGTCATCGCGAATTAGCCTATACAGTGGTACCTTGACTTACCTGTTTAATTCGTGGTCGAGTTCGTAACTCACTTTGCTCGTTTATCAAATCAATTTTCCCAACTGAAATATATTGAAATACCATTAATCCGTTCCAGCCCCCCTAAAACAACCCTAATTTTTTGTAACGTGTTTTTAAATGAGAAAAATGTATTTATAAATGACAAATATTATATAAGAACAAAATAAAAGAGAATGTAAAGAAATAAATAGGTTTTGTAAAGTGAACCGGGTTAGGGTTTCTGCATCATTTCATGGACAGAGCCTCGCAGCTTAGAAATTATTTTAACGCCTTTCACTGGACTTATAGCTTTTATTGACTCCTTCTACTACGCTCGTACTGCCTAGCCAAGTCGACTACACACACACCTCGCATGTTTTTCTATGATTTTATGCTTTAGTTCAAATAACATCATCAGCTTCTTCTTTTCAGCACTGTCCTTTGCACTCATTTTCTTAGGATTCATAAAAATGTGGCTAAAAACAGCACAAAACGCGAGCACAACACAACAGAGATGCTTCCACGACGAGGTAACCACGTGAAGCAAACAAGTGAGACGCGGGATGCTGGCGGATGTTGTGTTGTTCGTTGCGCCAACTAGCGGCGGCGTATCTGAAGCTCGCTTGTAACTCGCATTTTGGCGCGCAGCAAAAAACGACCGGGCGACTGCTCGTAACTCATGTACAAATTTAAATATATTTAATATCCGAGCTGTATATTAGATTTTTTTTTAATAAGCACAAAAAGCCATGAAACATTTTTAATAGTTTTAGTAAATTTATTATATATATGTAAGAACTGTTCTCAATCTTGATTTTATATGCAATCCAAGCACAATTTAAAAAGAAAAGAATAATAATAATACATTTTATAATAATAATAAATAAATAAATAAAAAGAATAATAATAATAAATAAATAAATAAATAAATAAAAAGAATAATAATAATAATAATAAAATTAATTAATTAATTTAAAAAAATGATTTGATATTTAGACTACGCTACATATCCTCTAGATTCAGTTCTGTTATCATATCAAAACTAAGTACACTAAATTCTGATACTAAACACCATTTTTTTTATTGTTGTTTTTTAAATCCCCCTCAAACTGTCATGAGGTTTGTTTTCATCTAAAGGATTTCATTCACTCTTACAGGAAATCTGAAAATCTTACTGCTTACAACAAAGGATACTAGCTGTATACCTTCATTTATAATCCAATTTGGAGAAAACAATGAAAATATTAAACATTATACGTCTTAATTGAAATATATCTTATGTTCATCTTTTCTGTTCATAAAAAACAGTTAAAAAATAACTATAATATGCTACATTTCCAAAATTACTAATCTACTGACCATATAGAAGATTCCCTTTTCCAAGAGGAAGAGTGTTTTTAATCTTAACATAATAAAAAGAATATTTAATCTGTATTATTGTGTGCCTTCCATGTTAGTAGAGAAAATTAGATTTTACTGACAGAAGTGGAATAGATGAGACATGCTAATTCATCTTTCATTTGCTTTCTTCATTCTATGCCATGACAATAAATGAAGCCATTCCGGGAGAATTTTTTAAAAACATTTGAAAATTATTGTTGTTGTTGTTGTTGTTGTTGTTGTTGTTGTTGTTGTTGTTGTTGTTGTTGTTGTTGTTGTTATTATTATTATTATAACATTTTGAGTGATAAATGGTTCTCTGGTGAGTCAGTGAGACACACACACATACAGATAGCTAGCTAGATATAGATATATTGCCAGATACAAATAAAAGAAAAACAAAGTATTATCCTGTTCTCGTCATGTTAACAAAGCTGGTGCAGTGATATTTTCTGATCAGTCCTCACGGATGTAACAGAAAGAACTCTATAACCAGGAAATTCGTGTTCCAGTGTTTGAAAAGCAATAGTTATGACAGACAGTATGTATAAATATGTACCAAATTCAGACACATCTTATTCATATAACAATTCACTAATTTGGGAACATTCAAAAACAGAGGTTAAAAATGTTCCAGTAATTAAATTAATTTCATGTTGACAATGTATCTAGCATGACTTTGTGAAAAATGAAATGTATAGAGGGTTAATGTAAACATGAATAATATTTTATTCAGATCACATATTTCAGAATTTAGTATTTTCCAGTTATTTATTAATAGGATGGTT
Source organism: Chrysomallon squamiferum (assembly GCA_012295275.1). NCBI lineage: Eukaryota > Metazoa > Mollusca > Gastropoda > Neomphalida > Peltospiridae > Chrysomallon > Chrysomallon squamiferum. Next base: position 19,918,364 of record CM022673.1, on the reverse strand, counting down.
TTATCTTGACATCTTGTGATTCGTCTACGTCGAAATGGAAATGAAGGATTAATGCGAGCATTGCAACATTAAATACCTATCAGTACACAATCATTTTACCTGAGTTTCACGTGCATTCGCCAAAATCTGACCAATTTATACCGATTTCCCTCGTCCTGTCGCACAACGTGCATTAAATTTGTTTTAGGGTGCATTTAAGCATACTAACCCATTCCAGGATAATTAGGGTTATTCCATGTCAAATCACACACCCCAAAAACACAGAAAAAAGAATAAAAGTTTAACCTCATCATCTTAGATTTTGATGAAATTTGGTAGGTGGTTTGGACTTGACATAACTAATCCAAATGTCAAATATTAATCGTAGCAATAGTTTTGGAGATTATTGTCTCTCAAATTTGGGCTTTTAGACCATGATATCTTGGTAACCAGCGGCAGATTTTGATTCCAAATCTCTTATTATTTCCTTGATAGTTGCAAGTTCAACTGTGATATCCCTTTTACCTTTTGTTTGACCTTGAATTCAACCTTATGATCGACTTGACTTTGAAATGACATCAAGTCAGAATTAATCTCCAAGATACTAACTACACCATATATAAAATTCAATAGGCTTGTACACATTTTTTGTCATGTTCGGACTTGGTGCTGAATTTCTTCACATCTTTAGGTGAGTCACTGAAGTAGTGGACTTTCTTTATTTCCATGAATTCAAACTTCAGGTAATCGAGATCTACTTGATATAATTATAAACTACTGATGTCAAATATTTCATTACATCACTGACTACACAATTGTATTGTTAAACAATATTCGAGTTTGCGATAGGCAACAAATGAGTTCGGTGTCACCTAACTTGTTTTCCCAATGAAAAATCCTCCTGCATAACATACAAAACGTTTTTGATAAAATAGTTTCTTCTAACAGCTTCATTCATGATTTTAGGTTCTTCATGTATGCACTTTGGAATTTAGCGGTAAAACAGCTGAAATGAAAATTTGTCTCTGAATTAAATTTGGATTCTGTTATGCCAGTCAGTTTTGATTTATTGGTATAGTATGCCCGCATCATCAGTCACTTCATCACAGTTATTAAGGCATTATGATTAACCTTTCACGACCAGGACATTCCTTATATGCCCCATCATCCTATGTGGAGCACAGGTAGTATCTTGGAGTTAATTTTTACTTGATGTCTTTTCAAGATCTAGTTCGAATTCAAGGGAAAAAAAAATGTCAAAGGTTATCCAAATTCTAGCTTACACCTATCGAGATTTTAATAAGAGATTTTGAATCCTTATCAAATTAGCTTTCCAATGACACCAATTTTAAAAAGACAAAATTTTAGGGTCTGGATCTCCAAAACTACTGCTGCGATTGAACTATTTGAGATTTGGGCCAGTTATGTCAAGGCCGAACTACCTACTAAATCCAAAATGGTGAAGTTAAACCCTTTGGCTGATTTGCCATGGAATGACCAACAAAGCACAAAATAAATAATTAAATAAATAAATAAATAAAGTAAAAAAAAAAAAAAAAAAAAAAAAAAGTATAAATGATTTTGTAAAATCAAATACTTTTCTTGTTTCCCTATCCCTTGTGTGTTTCTTTTTTGACATTCTCTATATATATGTATGTGTGTCTATAATCTATGTATGTCTTATATATGTATCTGTGTTATTTCTGTTGAACGTTGATGATATAAAGTCGGAATATGTTGCGACCAAGGAATCTCTGTGACATTCGTGAGTACCTAATGTTTTGTTTTGAATGGAATATTTTGTAAGAAGAATACACTTCATAAGTAATTTACCTAACATACAAATCTGAATGAAACAAGACTGTTACTGATTCATTTCTGTAGCACAAAGAAATATGGATGTATTGTGTCTGATCTTAATGTAATATCTAAATAGCTTAATGAAAGTGTTGATGTCAAAACATTATTTTAGCACCGAGTTACAATTAAGTTTGTATTATTTTCCCATGTGTTCTTTCTCTTTAACAGCATTTAGTTCACAGCACTATTCAGTGCAAACTACAGCTATCTGGTCACACTGATACTTTTATACAGAAATGACTAAACTTGTTAGAATAATACAACATTAACATTAATCTAAACTGCTGATGATCATTATATACACGTTTTGTTATTGGCCAATTTTACACAATCAAATTCAAAATCCATTGGTAATCAACACATTTCTTATAAGGGCATTTTTGGAGTATAATGTGAATTTGTACACGGCATTCTAATAGTAATACAGAGATGATATGAATAATAAATTATTTTTCTGATATTTGAGATTTTGTTATGCATCCTCTACACTAGGATATGACGTGATGACGGCACTGGATGTCACATAGGCAGTTCGATTATATTACAATACAAATCAATATAATAAAAAAGATAATGTAATAAATAATAATAATAATAATAATAATAATAATAATAATAATAATAATAATAATAATAAATAGTTTAAAGAAACAGAAAAAAGAAAAACAGTAAATTAAAAACAGTTATAGTGAAAAGCAATATTAATACAAATGGAAGAAAGAATTTGTGGTATAAAGCAAGCCAGACAGAAACATGACAATTTAAGATAATTATTTAACCTATAACTTAAAACTGAAATTAACTATTCTTGTAAGTATTTCATTTTAATAAATAAGTAAAGTAAGAGAGAAATACAGAAATCACTCGTTTCTCACAGATTTCCAGAAAACTGACAAGAGATTATAAGAAGATTCTCTAAACAAAAAAGCGGTTTTCTCAACGTTTCAAATTTTGTTTCTGTTTCTATGACAACGTTCTGTGGTAATTAAACAGTTATTCGATTTGGTAATAATATACTTGGTTTATAATGTATAAGGTGTGCCTTTTGGCCAAAGCTAAGCATTTGGGAAATGTGAAAAGAGGTTTAAAAAATATGAAGAAAAAAAACAACAACGAAAAAGAACTTGCTAATTAACAGAGATTTTCAAAAAGGAGATAACAGTAAAATCATTTAAAATTTACAAATTTCTACACTATGTTGCAACAATTATCCTTTGTCATCTCGTTATTACTATTACTGTATTATTCTTATTCTTTGTGGTGCATATTTATTTGTTTACTTATAATTGTTTATTGAGCTTCAGTCATTCTTTATTCTTAATTCTGATACTTAAATGAACATTAATATCGTTTTGTATGCTAGAATCTACCTTCAGTAAAAGGGGTTATTTCAAAATATTTTAATCTTAAATTGATATATTAATGAATGTTTTTATTGAAATTCTGTATTCTTTTGTTTAACTTGTGAAAAACTCTCTGGTGATAGCTTCGCCATTTATTGGTGTACTCCTATTTTTATTTACTATCACTGATAATTATTTTGCGAGGCATGCAGTTTTGTTTTTTTACTGATAATAATCGATTAGTGGGAGTAGCTAACGTACTCGTGTTTGTGTCAGGTTGTATTAACGCAACTTATAATAAACGATTAGTTTTATATAGTATCTCTGATGAGATTTTGAATTGCTGCCAGGAGAACAAACCTGATTCTCAGTTTGTAAGTCAAGACAAAATTCTGAATGTATACGACAGAAAATCATCTGAGTTGTGAGATGAACATTTCTAATTTCTCTATTATATAAATGCCATTCCAATCTGTAGATCATATCCCTTTACATGCCATATTTACAAAACTAATTTTTTGTCATAAACCAAATTCAATATAAATAACGAAAATTAAAAAAAAAAAAAAGCATAATCGTTATAAATAGCTGATATTACAATATACAATAGTTTAAGAAATGTAAAAACATAATATTTTTTATGAATCATTTGAAAACTTTTAATTTTGATTTTCTTGAAAGCTGAAACACAAACCCTTTTAATGTACATCTTTATTTATACAATTTCAAATATTTCAGAATTTTGTCTTGTAATACTGAAATAAGGTACAGTTTATCTGTCCTAATAATATTCATTTTCGAGGTCTTGCGTTCTCTCTTTCTAAGTTAAGATCTAAATTAGAAGAATTTATTATGATGTGTAATACTTATAATACCTTTTACATTATTTATTTCTAAAAATTATACCTATGGGTCGAAACCTTATGAAAACTGAGCTCTAAGAAAAAGAAAAAGAATGTTTCATCTTGAAAGAGAAAGAAGGCATTACCGTATTTAAACTGAACAAAAGCAATTGTGAATACGTCACAAATATATTCATTTTTCACTTTAATTTCGATAAACAGTAAATATTCCTCTGTTGGAGAAATAACATCTTATATATATTTACATTCGTGTCTAAAAATATTCTGTATCCAATTTTAAAATAAAATATTAAATACCATTATTAAATATAATTTCAAAAATTAATAAATGTATATGGAGTTACGTACATTTGTGTCTCTGTGTGTGTCTATTATGTATGTGTATTATTTTTGAATATGTGTGTATGTCTGTCTGTCTGGTACTGGAAGATTCTTGTAAGATCACTTTTCTTGACATTAATTTGTTTATATTTTATTCTCTGTGCAGTATGTTTGAGACATAAGCTAACTTTACCTCCAGCATGAAAACTGCGGACAAATTTCTCGATACGAAATATATCCAGATGCAGAGTTTGGCAAACGCCAGTGAAGATTATAAAATATTACTGATGGCTGCTACAGAGGAAAACTAGAATAAGCATCACATTTGTTGAGAATATTTGGAAGAGTAGTTGTACAAAATTGTTGTTTGTTTCTATTTCTGTATTATATTTATTGGTGTGGTTTTTTGTTCTGGGTTTATTATTCCTTCTATATTTCACTATTAATACACAGTGCTACCTCGAGTTATGAGTGCCCAACTTACGAGTTTTTCGAGTTACGAGCAGCCGCACGGTCGAGCTTCTGCTTTGAGTTGCGAGCCAAAATCCGAGTTACGAACGAGCTTCAGATCTGCCGCCGCTAGTTGGCGCAACGGACAACATAACATCTGGCCAGCATCCCGCGTCTCACTCCAAGATAAATACATGTTACAAAACCAATGTATTTCTTTACATTCTCTTTTATTTTGTTTTATACAATATTTGTCATTTATAAATACTTTTTTCTCATTTAAAAACACGTTACAAAAATCAAAACAAAAAAACAAACAAACAAACAAAAAAAAACCTAAGAAAATGGGGTGGTTTTTAGGTGGGCTGGAACAAATTAATGGTATTTCAATTAATTTCAGTTGGGAAAATTGATTTGATATACGAGCAAATTGAGATATGAGCTCGGTCGCAGAACGAATTAAAGTCGTAAGTAAAGGTACCACAGTATAGCCTTTAACCTTAATGTAGTATTAACTATATATTTTATTTATATATCTTTTCTTCTTAACTTTCTTTTAACATATTAATTAGGAAGATTAGAAAATAATGTCATTTTCTCCACTGTAAGTGAGAATGAAACAAATAAAACTAAATAAATAAAATACATGTAAGGGTATACAATACAACTGCTTAATACAGTTTTATCGGAAAAGGTTAGAGAGAAATTTCAATCAATAGCAGGTTAGTGCTCTACCACTGCAATATTATATCAAATATTGATTGGTTTTGCTGACTTTATGTGGATTAACAATTTTAAATATTTTATAGTATCACATAAAATATATTAGCACTGATATTGTTGTCACAACAACCACATGTTAACAGGGCTCAATCCTTGTAGCGATGACAGCTATGTTAAGGATGATGATAACTCTCATATGTTCCCAAAACTGGCAATCTCTATTTTAGGTAAGCGGTGAGGTGTTCTAATCCGCTTCCAGAAATGGGAAAACTGGCGTGAGCAGTTAAGGCCAATTTAGACGCATGGGGATAACGAGATGTGTGAAGAACAGAGGCTAGATAGAATAGAGATTGCAAGAAAATTAATGTTTGGAGACATGATATTAATGTTATATCTCAGTAAAATTTGTAGACAGGAAATACTACCAATTTAAACGTGTGGGTTAACGAGATCAATTAAGAGATGTATGAAGAGGGTAGCCAGAATAGAGGTTGCAAGGAAATTAATGTTATAACGTAAAATTTGGAAATGAGGTCCAGTAAGGAAGTATGCAAGTGGTTCCGTATGTTTGTTTCACAAGCATTCCTTTCAGCGTGCTTTCAGTTCAACGAGTACTTTCATGAGACGTGGATTAATGGCAACTTTCCATTGACCATTTGGAACCACTTCAGGAGCGATACTCGTAGGACGAACAACAACTGTGAAGGTTACAACAGCAGGTTGGCCAAGAGAGCAGTGAAATCACAGAAACCAAGGAAGTCCCGCCGCACCGAAGGAGACAAGCACAAAATCTTCCAGCTGGGTTTGGAGAACGTCACGTGTACCCAGGACACGGCTTCCTACTTGTCAGCTTGCGGTGGAGTGCTTTCTGGGACATTTCGTGTATAAAGTGTGACTGAATGTGCTTTCAAACTGTCAGTAAAATTCTATATTCTAATGCAGTTTTTGCTTATTACATAAAATGTATGCATCATCATAATTATCATTATTAGTCTATCTATCTATCTATCTATCTATATATATATGTGTGTGTGTGTGTGTATATTACATTTATATTTCAAGTAAAGATTTAGATTGTATCCAGAAATCCGACAAATTAGTGTACAAAAAGTAAACTAGTGGGTAATTTAATAGTAGACGAAATCTAAAATTATACATACATACATACATACACACAAGCACACATATACACACGTTATAGTATATTAAACTTTGTATATCCATATGCATGTATGTATGTATGTGTAAATGTATGAATGTGCGTGTGTTTAAGTGTGTGTGTGTGTGGGAGGGGGGTGATCTTGATTTTTAGATCTTTCTATTTATTTATTTACAATTTTGTATTTTTTAAAGAAAAGGTGGAATAAAAAATTATTTTTTTAAAATACTGCAATACATTTCACGGCGTAGTCACTAACCAGTATTTGAATTAACAGCAGGAAAATACAGTTGTTTTTATATTACTTTAAGAATGTTAAGCTATTCGCAATATTTACAAACATGATTAAGTAGTATCATGATAGACAAATTATAATATTTTAAACAGTACAAGTCAACAATAATTAATTTTTGTAATATGGATAACTGATTAAAATAATATTCAAATAAGCTTCTGAGCTTCATACTTAACGTTATTAAATTTATCGATTTTACGGCTATGAAACGTGTTTTGATTTATTTTAGAATTTGAAAACCTTGAAGAAAACAGATATTGAATTTATATGTTGAATACTTTACTAGCAGGAAATCGATTTTTCAATTGATTGCAAAATACAAAGATTTATTTCTGCTGCCCTGTCGTTGTACTGACTTGTTATAAAAAAAAATCATAAGGCTGGTCAAATGATTTGTAGATGTAAGTGATAGATCGCGCGAATTTATTTGTTCATTTCGATATCAGTCCAAGAGCAAAAGGTTCTTCTTCGCAGCATCTTCTTTGAGGAAAAAAGACGTTGAAAATATTTCATTTTGTTCAGTGTATTGATGTCTAATCCATTGTAAACTTTATTTAATGTTTTTAAAATATTTAATAGCTGTTACAGATTTTGCTTTAATTTTTACTCCTTTTTTTTAATATTAATACTGATTTTATTATTATTAGTAGTAGTAGTAGTAGTATTAGTATTAGTAGTATTATTAGTATTATTATTTAACGTATTAATCATTAGTTTCCTAATGTGATACTGTTTGGATGTACAATGCTAGGCTTGATTACAGAATAATAATTACAAATTCTTTATGACTATCGATTTTGCTAGTTCCGATATGTCAGTAAAATATCAGTCTTCACCAACTGCCGATATTATCAGTTATGATAATTTATTGTCCTAGGTGATAATGTGATTTGATACAATAAAAATAATGGCTGAAGCAAAATACTGCTCTTGTAATCGGCATTCATTAATATCGATAAATATTAATATTTAGAACTACAAAATTAACATAGTTTTCAAAACAAATTTAATTATATCTGCTGCAGGCACACATCGGACATTAATAGCATAATGCGCACACAAAAACTACTATGAAGCGTATCATGTAATACTTTATAATATGTTGCGATTTCGAACCTAACCGCAGCTTGAAAATCTAATTATCAAAGCTTAATAACATCGCCTGGAATTTCCCACAGGAAGCCTATCAAAGTGACGGTAATAAATACATTGATTCATTCAATAAAAGGATCACGACGCCGATGATGACCACATGTATCAACGAGTTGTATGTCACAACCTCCCTCCAATTCTTCCTTTCTGTGATTTCATCTTTACAGCTTGAACTCGACCTCATACTAGTGACTGTTTGTTACAGAATAGCCAAAAACTTAGATAAAATCTAAGTTTGTAAAAATGTTAATATGCAAAGATGGTGGAAATAGACTGAAACCAGATATATTCGTTATCTAGCGGTCTCTTCTACTGCAACAAACATAAAATACGATGCACTATTTTATCAGTAAACTACTCTAAAATGAGAATTTGCAAATTTCCCTGTAGAACTGAAATTCAGCATAATTTACAATTTTTTTATAGTGAGGACCGGCATGTATGGATATCACAGTCCCGTAGGAATAAGATGCCCAAAGTGAGTTAGTGATCCATTTGACTTCATTTGGATATGAACAAACAAAAATTTTAGGTAACAAATTTTTCGGCCCTTAATCCACGAAGGGCGCCGTCAATCATGGTAAATCATAAAATTTCTCTACGAATACTTGACCAACTTCAATGATGTTAGACTCTGCTGTAGGTTTTCAAATATGATTGACAATCTGGAATATGTTTCAGGTCGATGGTAGGCCAAGGTCATGCAAGAAGGTCAATGTAGAGGTCCTGTTGACTGATATCAAGTCGATTGGAGGTCAATGTCATGCAGTAAGATCAAAACAAAGGTCATGCAGTAAAATCAAACACCAAGAAGATGCATCTATATAGATATGGAAACTCAGATTCAAGGTCAAAATCTGAATACAAATAAGCAAAGAGACGTAATTACTAATAGTGAACTGTACTGCATTAAAGGCAACATGTTTAATTGTGTCCTGAATACACAGGGAGATTCACTGGCAAGAAGACAAAATTTGGGCGAAAATAAAAATATTTAAAGGTTAGATTCTTTAAACATTCATATACACCACATCTATCATATAACAGACCATACTGAACACTTAGTGAGTTAAATTAGTGATACTCAGTCTTCCTAGAGTGTCATCCTTTTCATCCTCCTGCAACAATCATAGTTTGGTAAAAGCACTAAGTCGCACCTGAGCCACAGGTATCAGTACATCAGGGTCAGGCGACCATACATCTGTGTTTCTCACACAACCATGTCTGATCGTCCAGTGCACTGATGATTGCAGTAGGCACTGAACTTGTTTCATGTAGTTTTTCAAGAATTTGGACATCATGCCAGTATCTTAGGTTCTATCTGGTCAGCATACTACTAAAGCAAGCAAATCAGATGGTTAAATCCCACCACCAGTATCAAAATGCTTATACCTGTCTGTGTGCCCATAATGCTGCATTCTTTAATATATTACTAAAGAATGGTCAGAACTTTAACAATATCATTAGAGGCCATTAATGATCATTAATTATTATACATTAATTTTGGTAATTTGGACTAACCCGCTACAACTCTCCATTGGTAAGTTATGTCGATTAGCATATGCATTATTTGAACAGACTTAAATTCACACTCTTAAAAGGATACAAATGCTCTCTTGCCAGGTTATAAAAGGGCTTTGGGGGCTTTTTAAATGGATGATTTATTGTCTATATTTGTGTTTTACTTAGTAGTAAATAAATAAATAAATAAATAACAATAACAATAATAATAATAATAATAATAATAATAATAGAAAGAAAGAAAGAAATTAAGAATTTTCCTGCAGTCTATCCTAACTGAAATTAAGTTGATCAAATTCTGATTTTCTAAATCAATTTCATTTGTATTTTGTAAAGATTCCCATTTAAAGATAAAACTAAAAGGAAGACAAAATTGGAAAGAAAAGAAAACCAAAATGAAAGGATGATATATATAAAATTCGGAATATCATGTCTAAGCAAAATGTATCTGTAAAATAAAGGTATTGAAAACAAAAAGTAATCTAGTAATTTGAAACAAGCAGAACATTAGGCACATGCATGCTGGTATATTACTTACCTGTCTCCATAGTAACGTGGGGAAATTGTTGGCAAGCAATGCAGAAACAATGACGTGTATAACAGGTAACAGCATCCCCAACACAGTGGCTATATACGTCCTCAGTGGCATCAGGGCGTAGACCATAAAAATAACAAACACTATCTCCCATACACCATCGACGGGGTTCCATACTCTGGCTGATCGTCTGGGTAGATCCAGTCCCAAGTTTAGGGGTAAGGCAAACAAGGCAAAACAAATAAGAAAGACTAAAAGTAGGTAACAGACTATAGGGAAGTGACTTTCCTTCATAAATCGCGTGTTGATGTACATGAAAACCAAAACAAAGGCTACAAACTGGGCACTCAAGTATAATCCGAGAACTGTCAAGCTGCCTGCATAAGCGAAGTTTAGAAATGCCAGACACAAGGTAAGCACTATGAAAAGAACAAGCATGTACCCGATGGAGGACTGCTGTAACTTATACACATATCTCTTGTAGAGGTGTTCCAGCTCATTGTTATCAAAATGATATCGACTTAACAGTCTTCTCAACGGTTTTCTTTCTGCTCCTCTTAACATCGGGGTTCGTTCCATTGTTGACATTTGGAATGGAATCGGAATTATGTCTAAAGAAAAACTTTCCGATATATATTAAAAACGCCGTTCACTCGCAATGTAAAAATCCACAATTTACAGTTACTGTTTTCCTTTGTGAATGTTTTCGGAGAGGCAGTTAGAACTTATATCTGCGTAAGCCGGGAAGGCGATGCGCTTCGGTCCCATCTCTCGATTACTTGGGCAGCTGAAAATAGAACGTGACGTCACGGGGGCAACAACCAAAGTCTGGGTTTCATCTTACCGCTTTGCCGAACGCCGCTATGAATTTTCTAAGAGCTGTGTTCACAGCCATCGCCGACACGATTCACATTTAATGGGCGCTGAACCACAGATGGTACACCATGACAGAAATATAGGAGTACAGCCGGTTACAGCATTACTTCTTACAACGCAAGCTGACCTTAGCATGAAGTTCAAACTAGACTGTTACTGTGGAGTAATGAATAGGCAAATGAAGTGAACTTAAAACAAGCCATTACTTTATATCAAGAATGCTTTACTTACTACAATTATCATTATGTACTGTGATTATTTATTATTTATATCGTTGAAGATGATAATTAAATAAACTTGTTTTTATGACTGCCTGGTTTGTATTTAATATAATAATAATAATAATAATAATAATAATAATAATTTTAAAAATTTAAAAATTAAATTATGAATAACTGCCAATGTCTGTTACACCTGAAAACAACCATTCATAAAGTATCACGTTAATTAAAATCTTCAGTATCTTACATAATATTTATTTAAATACAATATTATTATAAAATAAATAAATACTAAATATATATATATTGATGTCTAACAAAAATAAGTTATAAGGCTGTTTATGTACATGAAGTTGAATTAAAGCACAACTGTACTTCATTATATTTAATTAGTTATTTATTTAGTTATTTATTATTATTATTATTATTATTATTATTATTTTTTGAAAAAGCAATTTTCGATACAAAATTCACATAGTTATGATAAAGTTAAAGAAAAAAAAAAATTGTTTAAATAATACACGTGTTACCTGGTACACACACCTTCAATTGACATCACAAACGAACGACAAACGGTGATATGACAAGCTGTTGCAGACTTTTTTCATGAAATTCTCAAATCAATGAGTCTACGTGACTGCATTGTTTCAAAATATAGTAATAAAACCTATTGGGTTTTAGGGACTGAATGAAGAAAGACTCAAATAAAAAATAAAAAGCAACGGAAAGAAATGGGGCTGTTGATGAAAAAAAATAAAATAAAAAAAAATAAAAAAATAAAAAAAAAATCTAAATGAAACAAAAACTATTTGGTCAAAACTCTAGGCCCATTATTACATTTTAACAAGGTTGTTAAATGCCAGTTAGCCACATAGCGTTGTTGTTGGTGGTGGTGGTGGTGTTATTGTTGTTGTAATTGTTCTTGTTCTTGATTTTGTTTTGTTATTGCTGTTATTTTGGTGGTGATTGATAATTGTTATTATTATTAGTTGTTATTCACGTATTCATCGTTATTATTTACTGTATTAATTTATAACATGACAAAAGTGAAAATAAGATACAGCAGTTACAATATATTAATGTTAACTAATTCATATATATTCCATTACAGAATGTTAAAACTACTACCATGATAACTTAATTCGAGTTAGTTATTAACGTTTTAAGACGAATGACTTTAAAAATTATCCAGCATTTTTCTTTCACCTTTCTTTATTTTTGTTTAACCATGTAATAAGGGAGCCAACTCTTTAATAAAAACAACAACATTGCACTGAATTTTTTCCCTTACATGTCATTTTTATTCATATCGGTAATGATATGAACAAATAAGAAAACACTTCTGTCATTATAACTTCTTCCGTTGTTGTTTGTTCATAACAGAAATAACTTTTTAACATTCGAAAATATTTAATCTGTCATACGATATATACATTAAACTGTTGTGAAGTATATAGTTCATGGCCAATAAACTAAGAACACGATCATCCAAAGCCTTTGCTGCCATCCAAAGTGGATTTCTTCTTTATCAGCTATTTAAAGGTTCCAATATTTTTCAGAAGGATCCGTGAAAATCTGTACTGCAACAAACTGAATTCAGTAAAATAACCATGTTTCTATATATAAATTAGTCTATTTATCTAGTTTGAATATTTATCCTTTTTAAAAAGCAGTTTCCAGTTGCCATGTGACGTCACGCAATTGTTGATATTTTTATTTAAAAAATCGACGATGAATGAAAATTGTGGATTAAAAAATATATAAAAATGATTATCAGCAATTTCTTCTTTTGTATCCTCTTTGGGATGATGTTTATCATGAAACAAAAAACAAGTTAGCAAAATGACCCGTTTTAATAAATCAAGGTTCCCACCCAGGTAACGTGAATCTTGTTGAAATATTTTATTCAAAATATTTTATTAATTTATGAATCTCTGAATACTTGTTACACTGTGTTCATGGGTGTTGCTCTTTACAGTTAACTTACATTCTCTTGTCATAAAAAACTGCACATGAAGAAAATAACAGGTCCATAAAATAATCTTTCTTTTCAGCTCTGTAATTCATATGCATATTGTCATTGACTGGATTTAATAAAACAGTAAGACTCAGAATTTTGTTTCATTGTATATATATATATATATATATATATATATATATATAGTTTTTTAAAATAGTTTTACTCTGTCCATTTCAATATACACAAGCAAATTAAACTTAATGATGCATAGTTATAACCCTGATAATAAAAAGTAATAAATAACACAAAATGCAAATGAAATATTTATTTATTCTTGTTTTGGTATATATATATATATATATATATATATATATATATATATGTATGTATGTATGTATATATATAGATATATACACACACACACACACACACACACACACATACATACATATACAGAATTATTATAATTTTTATCAATGGTGACAGAAAAATATAAATCACTTGTACTTGATTAACTACTAATATCTCTGGAAAATAATTTTACAAAATCATGAATTAATAATGATAATCATTACTCATCTACATTATACAAAAATGATACTGTAATTAAATAATTAAACAGCCCAGCCCAGATTCTCAATTAGCATCAGACTAACTTAACTAGCACACATACACACATATTATTATAAAACTGCTTGTCATAACTGCAGAAATTTCATTTTGAATTAAAAATAATTTCATGTTTTTATTTCTTATTACTATATATAGTTTTACACATTTAAAACTTCAGTCAGTCTTGTAAAATATTGTTTTATGTCTACAAGTAAAAATGAAAGAAAACAGACATAAAAAAAGACGAAATAAGAAATGAACAGAATTATTAATAAAAAGAACTATACATTTTTCTTGTTAGGGAATTACTGTTTCTGCTTTTATCATAAAGCTTACTGTTAGAAAACCAATTATGCAGAAATATGCAATATATACTGATATGAAAGACAGGTAGAATACATATATATATATATATATATATATATATATACAGATATTTGTAAGTTGTTCTTGACATACCTAATGAAAACTTTCTATCTCAAACAATGCTTATATGGAAGTATGAAAGTGTCTGTAATAAAAAAGTACAAGGTACAAGTTTATTACCCAGTATTTTAATAATTGTACAAAACTTCATTATCATGCTAAATTAATCTAATCTCTTTTGAAGTACACACATATAATCATAGCATCAAACTATCCCAATTTAGACAATCCTTTATCAAGGAACTTGATCACCCAATATGTAATGGGTGTTTTATCAAAAAACCAGTTGTTTTTGTTGTTCATTTTTTTTACAAGAATCTTTTCAATATATCCACAAATTTTGACCAAAAATATACATTTAATAAATCAAATGCTTTCTCCACAATTTTCATGCAGCATAGATACCATGGCATTGTTCATTTTACTTGATTTAGGTGAGAACCTGTTAGAGGTGAAGTGAAACTATAAACAAATATAGTATTATAATTCATGCAGAAAACAAAGTTATAAATATGTACTTGTTACAACTTAAAAAAAAATACATGAAAAACAATTTACAAATATTTTACTTGTATCAACAATAACAGTCTAAAATCTACATGATAAATAATATGTATGAAATAAGTATATTTGCTTTCTGATGAATGAGTATATTTATTTCGATAAATATTGCTTATTGATAGTATGTTCCTGTCATAAATGTATTCCTAACTAAAGTTTGGTGGGTTATTGCACACTGCCTACTTCTGTTTGACACCATATGCTCAGATCAGTTCACACTTTGTCTATGACAATATTATTAAATAATTAAACAGTGGCGAGCTACCTTTCAACACTTAACAATATAAATCAAGAGTTATATTAAATCCAGTTAGTTAATATATATGTATTTCAAATTCAGTCAGTGAAAATTTTTCTAAAATCCAGAAAGTTAAGACAAATATAGCTAGTAAAGATTATCTCAATTTCAGTGATTTGAAGTCTTAAATCTAATACCAATGAATTACACAATCTGAAAGCAGCAGATAAAAAGATTCAGAAGTTTCCAAGAGTCTAGTTTTGTATATGGAACAAATAGCATGTTTTAATCTCTCTTGCTAACAGCCTCTTAATTTTTTTGTATTAGTAATATACAATATTAGTAATTTCATTCATTGAACATCATTTAAACATTTGGCCAGCTTAAGTAAAATTATTTCAAATTGACATTCATATTCAAACAACAGGTTTCAAACAAACAGTGCCATGTTCTATTGTTCTCCATGTTTGTAATTTATCATGTATGTGAACTTTGACAAAACAGATATAAATTGAAATTATATCCTGTTTGCTGCTATTAATGATCAGTTTAATGAACTAGTTGTTATTTTGATTTCTTTATTAAATATATTTTAATCTTTTGAAAAAAATTTATGTTTCATCATCTATATTCAAATAAATTACTCATTTTTTAATATAATGTTTATTTCAAAAGTTTTGATTTGGACTGCTTATGAAATATTGATATAAATAAACTTCTTTAGGTGAATATATTCTTTGTCTTATTGATATCTAATACTAAGTGCATAACTGGACTGAATACTTGCCTAAATTACATCACTTCATTTTATTCATTTAAATGATTTGACTGGATGTAACATCTATTTGTTACAAATAGTGAAATGTATCAGAACAAAAGACTATACTAAGTATCATTCTTCAGAAATAATACAAATACAAATCCCCTGATGAAAATTCTAATTAGACAATTAATATCTGTCACTAAAAATTAATAACCTCAAAGCTGACAGAAAACACTGAGGATGATTAAATTAGAATATGATCCACATACATTCAGATATTACATGATTTTTAAAATACAAAATATCCAATACAGCATAAAATATCATTTTCTGATATAGTTTCTAATTCATTTTAAGTATGTTTGAAAAACGTAAATTACTGCTGTAAATAACATTTCTCCTTTATCATTAACATTTTGTGGCTGACACACAGTCACCAAATTGATTCACAACCATTTCCACTGAACAAATCAAGTCTTTCTCTTTGTGATTCTGTTGATTTACAAATTACATCAAATCTATCATAAATATAGGCAAATCAGCAATCATCAGTCTTCAAACTCATATACACATGAATCCAAGTATTTGTTCTACAGAATAACACTCACAGTTCAGTTTTTGCTTCAGTTATATTGCCATGCCAGTGTGTGTCCTCAACAGAAACCTGAAATACAATGATAAAATACACATCACTATAACGTATAACAGAAATATCTAAAAACTATTTAACACATATACCTTTCTTTAAAATACTGAAGATAATAAAATCAGTAAACATTGTTACTTCTTGCCTCAAAAAACAACACATCACTATCATAAATAAAATACTAAATTATCTTTGTTTTCATTTGGTTAAACATTAACTTTTTATTGTCTGATTGTAATGTCTTACACAGTATGACTGGTCTTCAAACAAATTATAATATATATAGTTATATATATATTTGAGGTTTTCTTCAGACTACCATAAATGCTCTTTAATAACTATGCATTAACTATAATAACAATATAGCATTGCATCATTGTGTGTTTGATAAATATTTAAAAGTTTTCTTCACTTATTCAGGCTTTGATTTATTGTTTCATTTATTTTTAATCTTACTTTTGATTTCAATTGTTGCCAGTTTTGTATGTTTTCATACAATCTAAATAACAATCACCTTTTTTAACCCATTCCTACCACCAAAAGATCTTATTGCAATCATGAGTTCCTCTCTAGGATCCAGTAGTCTCTGGAATCTTTTAGAATCTGGTTTTGCATAGTGTGCTGCCTTCAATCCTGTCTCACTTTCTTTAATCAGAGATGATCCTCTTGGAGGGGGAGGAGGAACAGGCCCTTTTCTAGATCTTAGTAAATTAGATTCACCAACATTTATCCTTTTAAACTGTGGATCATTTTTAATGAAGTTGTCAGTTTTTACTGCTGATACGTGTGTACCTTGCTGTTGTTCCTGCAAATCCAGAGCCTGCATGCTCTGTTGAAGTTGTGACATTATCTCTTGCTGCATTTGAATCTGCATCTGCATTTGTTGTAGTTGTACACTTTGGGCTTTATCAGGCTCAATCTGCTGACTGGCTAGAAGTTTCTGGTTCTGCAACAACTGCTGCTGCCACTGGTTGAACTGCTGCTGCAGGACCACATACTGTGCCTTTGTAGCTATTTGCTGCTTCTGAAGATCCTCTGCCTCCTCGTCCTCCTCCTTCTCCTCCACCTCTCCAGTACTAACCACACTGTTCATACTCTCCTTGGCAGTTCCTCCTCTATCTACTGGAGTCGGATTTAGTTTTGACGAATCTGACTTTTTCTGACCTAATGTAACAGTTTTCACAGAAGTATATTTTTCAGAATTACCATCAGAATCAGAAAGCTCATTTGATATTGAGGTAACATCTGTTCTTATGGCAGGTAAAGCTATCTGTGATATTGACTTTTCCTCAAGTAAGCTGTCCACTTCTTCTTCAGCTTTTGAAGGAAAGATGAGGTCTGAACATCGCTGCCGGACATTTTCATGCAATAATTCATTGTCAGTAACAATGACATCTGTGTATAGTGGTTCTTCAACAGTGTGACTTGGTGCATATTCAAGTGATGAAATGCATTCTTTTTCATCTTTGTCAAATTGTTGAGGTGATTTGTTACTCTGAATATATGGGCCAGCAGTGTAGCTAATATTTTGAAGATCCTCCAAAGACAAAATAAATTCCTCTTTTTTTAGTGGACTCATTTCATTTGAAATATTAGGTCTGAAATCTATGTTAGAATTCAACCCAGCATCAAAAGTTCTGTAACTGAGTTTTTGTTCTTCTGCTTGATAACTTGTTGAGTTAGACACATTCATCTGTGAATCAGGAATGTGATATGCACCACCAAATATGTAACCACTCTGTGGTGCAAAGTTTACAATTTCTTCATCAGCTAATGTGCTTTCCTGATCCTCAACTTCAGGGTTGTCTAAAGAAGACAAATCAGATTGAAACTCTGAAAAAAAAGATGTACTTTTTGATGACTGGTTAGGTCCACTAATATCTTTACAGCTATTTTGAAACTCTGGTGGTGGTGGTACTACTGGAACTGTTAAAACAATTTCAGATACTTCATAGCTTTCAACTGAAGGTTTTGGGAAAATGTTTGATGTTTCCAGAGAGTTTCCAGAACACTGCTGAGCACACACTGAGCTTATTGTTGATCCTGATTCTGATCCAGAATATTTATGACAGTTGCTGCCACCACCATCAAGTAAACCATCACTGGTGGTAGAAGTGTTGTGACGAATAACAGATCCAGTGTCCGAGTTGCTCTCAGTATCATCCAGAGACTGGATTACATTAGAATTTGAATCATTTCTTGTGTCAGCATCTTCAGTGAGGATGCTCATCCTCTCAACAAACATAGCCATTTCCGATTTGTACTCTACTACAGAAACAAAAAACAAGAAAATGTTTTCAGAATACTGCTTGAGAAAAAGGAAATAAAGAAAGTATCTCAAATGAAATGTTATTAAGATAATATTATTTAAAACAAAACAAAACTCAGATTCTATGAAGATTTGTCTGCAACAACAATCAAAGTTTTGAAATATAAATTAATCATTAATAACAATAAAGAAATTTTAAAATCTCTATAATTATTAAAAACTATTTCATACTGGATACTGTAATGGTTATTAATAGTCTTTATTTGAAAGAATGTATAACACAACAGAAATAAAAAACACTTATCAAACTGTTTATAAATTAAAATCAAGTTATTCTTCTTATCATTATCAATATAAATATCTACTTGCCTAATTTTAAGTATGTACTTTAAACAATTACTAAATCAATATTAGTAACTTCAAAGAATGATCCAAGGACAAACAATAGTTTCGTGAAAGAAAATTGAAACAAAATAGCTGCATCCTTACCAACATAAAAGAGAGCCAAGTTAAACATTAAATATAGCATATGCATCATATCACATAACTTTATATCACAAGCCATAATCTCGCTGAAAGACCTAATTTTGTGACTAGCATCAGTTAAATATGTATAAAGAGATCACTAAAAATGCCTATCACATACTTGTATTCTATATACATTTTTAGCTTCATTTAATGAAGTATTTGTCACAGCAGTTTCAATATTAGTTATTATTTATCTTATAAAAATGAAAACAAACTTCTCATTACTGTCAGATTCAAAGACGAGAACAAAGTAAATTTCAATATTTTTTAATTCAACTATTACATAGTGGAAATATACTTAAGAATCAGATTTTAATATTTTCCATAACAGAGTACTGAACATTTCAATTATTTCTGTAATATGCAGTTCACTTTATATTCCATGTTCTGACATAAAAAATTAATAACATTAATAATAAATATAATCAATATACATGCAATGTCAAAAATAAAAAAACAAAACAAATTAATTAATAAAAGGAAAAAGAAAGAAGAAGAATAAGCAGACAAAAACAAAAGATAAAACTGTAGTTGTCATAAGCAAAGCAAATATAATGTGCAAAACTATTCAAACTGATGAATCCTTTCCCTGCTGCAGAAAAATCTACCTTCTTTTTGTTGTTCACAAGCCAAGGCTTCCTCAGCTGCTGCTATAGTCTGCTCAAATGACAGGCTGATCTCATCAATAGAATTAGCTGAACATACACTTGTTTGGCTATTGGTGTGACTATGAACTGGACAGCAGAGAAAGCAGAAGGTAAGGGACACCCAAATAAAGCATAACCAACAGTGTCAGTTCATTATGTTTTCATCAAATAAAATGCAGTTTAGCTGGTGTTATAAATTTTTATTTACATGCCTCTTTCCTGTTTTTCTTTCATTCTTTTTTTTTATAAACTTATTTTTTTTAAATCACTAAAAATATTTTTTCTTGTTATTGTATTTTTAAATGATCCTGAATTTATTAAAAGTGAAAAATAATCTGTTAACTATAATTTTAAAGCCCAAAATAAATATTAATTTATCAAATGGAATACAGTATTTGACAACATTACTGTTAAATAAAAAATTTGGTAACACTTGAAACCAAAATATATTTAACAGCAGATCAATTCACAAAATATCACAATCTTAGAATCTATTATAATTATATGCAGAGCACAGAAAAAAAACAGTTAAAAAATATAAATACATTATTATTTATCAAAAAGGGGACACTTCAATATTTCCTAGATTTACAATGCATTTATTAAGTTAAATGGATATCTAGCAATATTAATTTTAGTTATTTAATATGTGACAGAGTAGTATTTAAGAAGAGCTAAAGAATTTAATATACAGACATGTACATTTATATAAAACAATAATGAACATATTCAAATGCGGGAGTGATTGAAAAAAGTGACAAATATACAATACATATGTTTTATATAAATAATACATGTTGAGTTAGACACATTCATTTGTGACTCAGGAATGTGAATGTGATAAAATATATATACAGGTATATGTATTGTTTAACAAAAATGCAATGTAAGTACCAACATACCTGACTGAGGTGAGGTCTTTGCACTGGAAGGTCCTAGAGATGCATTGTCATTAACCTCCGTTTCTGCATCAGTAGTCACAGGCAATTTATGTTGGTCCATCACTGGACTGTAATGCACAGGGGGCATATCTTGAGGTGGGGGTTCATTGGGAGGAGGAGGTGCAACAAATGAGCAAGGTCGTATTTTAGCTTGCTCAATGTTGTCAATGTCTTCACTGCAAATTGACATGTTTTCAACCATCATCATACCTGACTCTGCTACATCCATGTCATCATCATGGAATGTTATGTCAACATCAGTGTTCTGCGGCAACTCTTTGTTTACTTCTTTATTATCTTCCATTTCTGTGGCAGAAGCCGAGTTAAAGAAATAAGGTAAAGTCTACTTTAAAAATATAACAATATAATTGCAGACATAAAAAGAATATATAAATATACATTTCATACACTATATAATTATATCAGGACATGTTGTCACTGTAGAAGGCATCAAAGCTATAATTTTACAAGTTACCTTTTTGACTAAATGACATTTGTTCAGTAGTTGCCGCTGGAGTAACCTGCACCTTACCTGGAATAAATTATGTGTTTCAGTTTACTTCACAACTGCGTATATAACCATACATATTAATATACAACATTTAGATCTTCACATATTCCACCTATTAATTTTTAAATATCAATAAATTAATTAGATAATAAGGAGTTTTTAGTACGAAGTAAATTCCAGATTTGATCATAAAAATAAAGAGTTATGCCATATGTTACAATAATACAACTTCTGAGTACTAATACATGTGAACAAAATATCTAAAATTTAATTACTAATAAGAATTATTAATGAAATTCAAATTATATTGAAAATTTCAATACCAACTGGTATCTATAAACTGCATTAATTATATTTTTATTGTGCTTTAGGAACTTGATAATTTTTTTCAGTTGTATAAAATAGGTGTCATCAAGTGGTATTCAATAAATAAAGCAATAATAATAATAAAATCAATTAAAAACTATGTACAAATACTGAATTTTAGATTTCTGTTATTTCTGTATTTATTATGTCATATTAAATGTTAGTGGCTCTTCTAAAGAATTATTTTTGTCATCTATGATATAATTACATGCAATTCATAAATATATCAACTGTATATTGAATAAATAACTTTATATCAATTACCAGGAGGAGCTGGTGCTCTCTTTTTTTTGGATGAAGGTATGGCAGCTTTATTGGTTTTATCATTTCGTTCAAGAGAATGAGAACGACGAGAAGGTTTGCAACTTGGTCTGTTTAAAGGAAGAGTTTGACTTTCCCCTGCTGCCAGAATGTGAACAGATTTTGACAAATTGTTCCGTGACACATCATCTGTACTTTCTATGGAGGTGGCATCAATGCTGGTTTTGAATGTTGTAGTCACCCGATGTGCTTCTGGTGAGTCTGCTCCACTCAGAGTTAGTTCATGATACCCACTTGAATCAGAGCTATTGCGGGAGTGAAGACGTATATTTTTTACACTTGTGTTGTTGCTGTTGCTGTTTACATCAGCCTGTACAGTAATCTCACTCTTTGATGTTTCGACAGCGGGTTGCTCAACAACACTATTTATAGGCCCATCCTTCACTTTTATCTCCACTGTAGCAAGCATTTCTTTTTGTTGAGGTGGAGGTGGTGCTGGTCTCTTTTTGGTTGCTTTTGTTGCCTGTTTTGGAACAGCATTCTCTTTACCGAGAGAAAAAACATTTTCTGCTTGACCATCTTGATCAGAGGCACTTCCATCAAACATTGATTTTGGCCGTGTTTGACCAACTGAAATTCTCTGAGATGGAGGTGTTGAAGATGTATGGCTGATGGATGATGTATGCTTCAGACTGGGCCCAATGTCATCTTGCTGTAAAACAAGTCAATACATTTTCATAAATAATTACTTTGTTTTTTATTCAAAAATAAAATGCATCATAATCAAAATATACATTTATTTATAACATTAGTATGGAGTTCAAACAAATTTTAAAAAGTCTCATTATATACCAGTCACATCTAAAATTTAATATTTCATAAAAGGGAAATATTTTAGAAATATTTGAAAATACATTCTCACCAGTTTCAATTTTTTATCTTTTCGTAAAAATGATAAAAATCCCCTCTTTTTTCTCATTTCTGTAGCTGGCATGTAAGCTGGCACAGACGTCTGCCAGAGATCAGGCATTGACTGAGCAGAATCAACCATTCCTGTAAAAATATTAACTCACAAAATTAACTTTATCTCCACATTGTAAGAAATAAATAAGAAAGAAATATAAAATGTAAGTTATCAAAAAATAAATAAATAAATAAAATAACAATTACTAAAGATGATGGAAATAATATTCATATTATTAACCAATGATTTAAAATATTTAAACAAATCTGATATAAATAATTATGAAGATGTGATAGAAGAGAAAAAATTAAGCTGAACTCAAACAACAGGTGATTAAACATGGTTAAATATTAATAATAATCAGTGACACTTTTGTGTAAATTGCCAATAAAAATGTAAAAAAAAAAATATAAAAAAAAGGTTTTTTTAAAGTTATGATTGATAATATATGACCATACCATTGGGAACAAGGTTAATTTCAGTACATCGTAAATCTGCGATGGTGTTTTTGGCTGACAGGCTAATCTGAGGGTTGCTGGAATGTTGGAAGATGTAACGAGAAGGATCATAGTTTTTGTCTTGACACACCTTCATATGGAGCTGTTCTAGAGTCATTGATGAGTTAATCCTAACAACCATTTTTTGGTTGTGAGGCAGGTTAACTGTGAACCGGTGAGTCATCTACAATATATAAAATTGCAGGTACTGAAAGTGTTATTTTATAAATTGTGTTTACAAACGTTTCACTTACCAAAATAGAGTTCTTTCTATATTCATAAAAAAGGTAAAATAATTAAAATACAGTCATTTAAAAAACACAACATTAAAAGCTTAACATAAAATGAAAGTTAAACAAAAAGTAATATTACATTTTTAATAGTTGTACCCACCAGATATTTTCCAGATTCCCCAACTGATTAAACAAACATCAAACTTCAACCTCATATAAAGCTTAACACTAACAATAAACATATATGATGCACTGTTAAACATAAAATATTCACTGAGCTGCGAATTTGCTAGAAACTGTGTTCATAATGAAATGTCTGTGAATGGGGAGCTGAATCATGGACTGTTGTATGTTTCATTTATGATTCAGTCCTGTATCTACTCCTCTAGTTTTTCCTTATAAGTGAAAAGAAAGTCATTTCACAAATTTCTATCTAAACAACTTACACACATAGACATATCAAATCTGTTGTGCTCTTGATTATGAATTACATTAACATTCACAAATGTATACGTTCTGCACAGTTTCCAATTTGTGCCATCTTAAGATTGTGCTGCAAATTTTTACTATTGGTGAAACAACTGCACAAGGCAAATCAGCACATAATTGTGGTCTTTAATATAATTTTGTGAATACAGATTTTATTTTTAGGGTTACAAAACAGAAACAAAATAATTGGAATTTGAACATTTAAAATGCTATCAACATTCAAAATTTTGCTTTTCAACACTGCAAGACAATCATTTTATTGTAAATGTTATACATATTAGGAAGACATAATTATTAATTTGAAAACAAGTAAATACATATTCTGAGAAATTTTATGTAATACATGCACCCTGACCTCTGAATTTTAGGGACAGTTTTGTTTGTAATCCAGTTTATTTTAAAAGTTTGGTCTGATGTACATTGGCAGATAAGCTGAATACAAGCACGCTATGTTTCAAATCAAGGAGATTCTCTAATAATATCATAGAAAATCCCCTAGACAAAGTGAATTTTAAAAACAAAAATATATAAAACATTAAATTTGATACTAATGACAATAGGGTGCTTTCAAAACAGGAAATGAAGTGATATTTACATCTGTTCCCATAGTTTTTTGTTCGGTCTAGGTCTAGGAAGCTAAAAGTGTATGCCAAGTATGTACTGCAAGATAGGACAGGACTTGTAAAATGCACAGGAGCTGCCTTGAGCAATTTCATGATCGTCATGCAGTAAACGGATAATAAAAATATAACCAGAATCTTAAGATAGTGCAGATTGCCAAATTGCATGAAAATAATATTAAAAAATGGGCAAACACATTGTTGACAATAAATTCATAGCAAATTTAATGCTGCTCAAAAAAGAAAAACAGAAGTGGAACTTACTAATCATTTTGTACCAGTACCATGAAGAATAAAATCTAAGATTTAATTAGAATTCTGTGACATCAATTACAGAGGGATTTTAATTGAAACATAGTGATATAAATGACAGTATTATTGCCAGTATTACTACAGCTGTTGCAGTAACTTCTTAGGTAAAAAAAAATAAACAAGATTTTTTTATTAGAAAAACATTAAATGATATTAAAATCTGGCCACCATGTCCATCAATAAGAAAATCATTCCACATTTTGTGTGCAGATGCCATATAAGAAATTATTTACGTTCTGTGAGATTCAAAGCCATGGGGCATTTGTAAAGGATGTTTGGTGTGACAGTGCAACCTGCTGATACCTTTGGGGTTATAGCATATGGTACTGGAACTATAGCTGCTGCTGGTGAAATCAGTTGTTAATGTAGTTGAATGTGTAGGAAGGTGTAGGTAGTGTTGTAGCTGATATTAGTTTATGCAGTTCTGACTGTAGATGGTAGTATTGTTGTGTGGGTGCTGTCATTGATGAAATAGTTAGTGGTTTTTTGATGTAGCTTGAAGTTTTATGTGATCTGTTGAATCAAGAATAATGTGACTCTTTAGATGCTTCTCTGATAAAACTGTTCAATAAAACAAAATAAGATTGTTAGAAAAGCAAGTAAAAATTTGGGAACAGAAAAACTAGAATTTTACGAGTCATCCCACAGGAAAGTAGCTTTAGATCTGGTGTCTGGGTGGGAATTCTGTCCTGTTGACAAAGGCAAAGTTATTGTAACACAAATGATGAAGTAGTTGATGATAAGGTATTGCTGACATGCATGAAACATGAAATGGAAAGACAAATGTTCAAAGTTATGGTCACCAGAGTGAACTTCAAATTGCCTTCAATCACAAACCTCTAGGTACAGCCTGTGGTTGTAATTCCTCCCTTAAAATAATGGTCCCAGTTCTAAAACAATCCCCATCAAGAAAACATGGTGTGACATAATGTTCACCTTGATGTCTGTAGACATGTGTCCTTTTGCAGATCTATGGAGAAGGAAACAGGATTCATTAGTGAAGAGGATATGTTCCGGAAATGTGCTGTCTATCACAGGAGATGTCAACATGATGTTTTGGCATCAGGATTGGCCTTCTGGCTATTTATCTTGCATGGATGCCATAGATTTACAGACATTGTTAGACTGTTCTCATTTTGTTGCAAGAGATGGTTGTGAGAGTTGCTGGTAAGAACTTGGTTCATTTATGTATGCTTCAGATTCCTATTTCTTGATGATTGGTTTTAACTGTCTATGGTGTTTCTATGGATGTTGAACTGATATGCTGCAAGGTCCCAGATTAAAGTTCCATATGACTTGCTATCTGTAATTTTGACTGAGATATGGCATGATGAAATTGCATTAAACAATTCACTAATACATAATAGTGATTTCTCACTTCTAGACTTCTGAAGGCTGCAAAGAGTGGCAATGATTTGTGATTGGAAAATCTAGCCTTTTATGGTTAACACTGGACAGAATAGTCCATGCTTTTGCACAAAGCATGCAATAACTCTTTACCTTTTCACTAGCTGATTCAGGTACAGTTTCTCTGGTTTATATCCATAAATCCGAACATGAATTTATCACTCCAGACAATCCATGTGACAATAACATTTAGACTTCTAATATAATGCTTAAGAATGATAAATTATCCTCATTTCATCAACGTATAAATTCATCACATGGAGCATGAAAATATTCAGGAAATACAAAAATGTTAGTATTCAAAAGTAAACATTAGTAAACATTTTTTCATATACTTGAAAATATAACTGAAAAATTAACTTATATTTTATTAAATGTTATGATATAAATATTAAATAATATAAAACAGATATATTCAAAATTAAAATTAATCCAGAAATGTTTGTTTTTTGTTGTTTGTTTGTTTTTTTACATCCTTAGTACAAACAATAAGAATATAATTATCAATAAAAAGAAAGCACATTCATAACCTGATATTACTTTGAATACTGAACAACTTCCAAATAACATAGATTTACCACACATAAGTGAACTATAGCTACATATATCGCTAAGATATGTAACATACATGAACTAAAAAACATAAAACAAAAAAGTTTATATATATAAGAAAAAGACATGTTAACTATAATACATATAAACACTGATATATTTTAAAACAATCAGCTATTGATTTTTAGATTATATATATGGTATTTATACTATGTCCTGATAAAAACATATGACATAGATCTTATATGTAATTATGTTTTGGCTTAGCTAACAAATCTGTTTTGGTATTTGTTTATTTTCATCATTTACAAAGAGTATAAATTTTCAAACTGTTTAAAATACTTTGGATGTAAATCATGATAGGTATTTCTAAATCAAATAACAGAATGCTTGTAAAATGATTCTGATGTATTTGTTTTTTAATATGATTGTGGAAGGAGTTAAATGTAAAAGAAAACAAAATATCGTATTGTCCCTGCTGAAAAAATATATTGTGTGTGTGTGTGTGTGTGTGTGTGTGTGTGTGTGTGTGTGAGAATAATAAAAATTTAAATAAACCTTGTTATAATACCTCAAAAGGTCGACCACCTTTAGATGATTCCTTATGAAACTTTTTAGATTTGTCAACTTCTGAATTTTTTAACAACAATTGAACAGTTCTGCCTTCAAGTGATCCCACTGTCTGGTTAGCCTTGAATTCCAGTGGTTTTCCTGTCTCGTCAGAAAACACAACCAGTGTATAACCTGAAGGACTAACTTTACAACTAGCTGCTAGCTGGATCCGCAGGTCATACATAGGTATGCTGAAATAAATAACAGGTATTAGGTGTCATACACATCCACCCTTAATAACTCACCTTTTCTGCAACAGTCAAAATCAATTTCTTCTTTCTTCCAAACATATTTAAAGGGTAAGCATTATTTAAGATTATTCAGAAAAACAGCAAAAGTAGTCTGAATGTGAGGTATATCTCCCTCCAGATGTCCTCAGAACACAAGCCTGTGTATCTAATTTACTCTGTGTACCTTCAGCATTCATCATGTTGACTACCACAAAGTGTGCTGTACACCAGTCACATGACAAATAATGTCTCACACATCTAGACTTACTAAAGGCTCTGTTACATTACAATTGTAACAGTTATAAAATGTTAATAACTAGTATGTGAAGTGGAGTATCTAAAGTTAATTAGAATAATTGTACACACTACAGTATGTTATGGTTTACAATGCTAACAAAGAATGCCAATTTAACAAGCACAGAATGAATTAAAAAGGCTAATAAATAGTCTGTGTGCTTAACAGCAAGCACTAGTTAAGGTAGACTGTAACAATGGAATCTTAATATTCATCAGTCAATGGGATGGGTAGCCTGTCCCAATTCCGTAATTCATGTATATATAGAAGAAAATGCACAAAATGACCGTAAATATAAATATAAATGTAACACAAAAAGTTTTTTTATTTTTATTTCATAATACTTAGAATGAAGAAAATTAAATTAGTAATTTTTTATTTTAAACAAAATATGTTTACATGATTTTTTTATTATCTGGATCTAAAACACATCAGTGTTTAAAACAAATTAATGTCTATATTCATTAACTGAAAGCTACAGTAAGTTGTAAGTTGATGAAATGGTGAATTAACAGCTTAATTTCGAATTTCATATATTTGAAAGATGATTCACAATGTATAAACAAATTGTTTTTAAAAACATAATTTGAAGGACAGAATCACCTAGCTGGACTACAGTGTGTACAT
The DNA here is from genome assembly GCA_012295275.1 of Chrysomallon squamiferum. Lineage (NCBI taxonomy): Eukaryota > Metazoa > Mollusca > Gastropoda > Neomphalida > Peltospiridae > Chrysomallon > Chrysomallon squamiferum. The sequence continues at coordinate 19,889,499 of CM022673.1, read as the reverse complement.
AATAATTATGAAAAGAAAGAAAAAAAACCCTAAATATTCACTGGCCATGCTAATATCAGTGAATGAACAGTAATGATCATAAAATAATATAATTAATAATATTTGAGAAACTAAATTAATGTATTCCTTATTAGAAATCTTTAAGAATTTGGAATTCTACAAAGATCTGACAGTTAATATTAGTAAATAACCTCAACACATTGTTATAATAGTAATTTTTAATATTTAAGATCCAATCAAATCAGTTTGGGACAGGATACTGTTAAGCATGTTTCCATGTCTTTGTGTTTGAGAATAACTGCATAATAAAGTATGTCTGAGTAAATGATGTCTTTACACAGGAAGGCAAACACACACACACACACACACGCACAAACAGACACATGTATATATATATCAAAATAATAAAATTATTTTTTGAACCTAAATGCACAATATTAATTAAATAGTTAATTTCATTCAGAACTATTCATTTGGTTTTTAAATATCAATTATATAAAATATTACAAATTCTAAATATCTTACACACAAAATCCTTTTCTTCACTCTATAATTCATCCAAGGTAACCAAATCTGAGAAATCCCCTTTTGGATCCAGTTCAATCAAATATAGCAAATTTTCAGCACAATTTCTGTGTTACTGCAGTCTATTAACTAATTTTACAATAGTTGCAGGGTGTTTATTGTTGATGTACAAACATTCCACACTTGACAAGTATTGTTTATATTAAACACAATGGTGACAGTTTCAAAACTCTTTTGCTTTATATATCAGTAGAACACTGCTGGTAATACATAAATAATAAAAAAAAAAAAATACATTCACATTTAACTTTGTATAATTTTATGTGACTTAATTTATTCAAATCCCCAAGTAAATAAATAAGTTCATTTTTATAATAAATAATGACAAAAATCTTTAACATTTCACTGTATGTTTCAAAACTGACATTCATATCTAATTTAGGTACAGAGAATACAGCAATTTTTTAACATGCCATAAAAAGTAAAATAAAATAAAAACATGAGTTAGATTAAATTAAAATAACAGAAAAATAAGTAAGTTATGATCCTGCATAATGGTATAGGCTGAAATATAAACAAAGGCAAAATAAACCTTATTAAAAGTAGCAATTTTACTTATCATCAATGTCACACATGTACCTCTGGGATGCATTGGCTTCATTTGTAATGTAGAAATTCAACTTTTATTTCTTTGTGACTTAACGAATAATTTTAGAAAGAAAGAAATATAAAATAGCCTTAGTTCTTTTTCATAACATAAACCATTAAAAGCACATATCTGAAATGTGTGTAGATCTTTAACAAGTGAGAAATGTCATAACACATAAATATACACAATCAACATAATAGAAATTATAAAATCTGATAAATACAACTCTTTGAAAAATATATGTTTTGACTAATTTATTTTTCATGTTTTGCTTTTGGTAGTGATAGTGGTATTGGCTGTATCTGCAGGTTACATTAGAAATAGCAATGGTATAAAAGAGATGATGTTAGTGTTGCTATAGATGGTAGTGGTAATCTCAGTAACAGAATAACAAATAGCTACAGCGCAATAAATGTATATTTCAGTCATAGTAAAGGAACTACTTTAGAAATAAAGATTCATGAATTGATATAATTATATTAAAGAAAATAATACAGCTACAATAAAGATAATGACAGTAAGAACATTTACAGTCTGTTTGCATAAAAAGAAAACTTGTAAATAGGCATATAAATTCAGTAAAGAATACTTTTTAGTTATAAAACGTTTTCAGCTTTTAATATTGCTGTCCCATTTCCCCAAAAATAATGGGAAAAAAATCCAGAAAAGAAAGAAAAAAATATTACTATCATATATAAAGAATAAATATCTATTTTTTTATGCAGTTAGTTAATTCAGTTCCATAATGACCACTCTTCAAATGTTTCACGTGTGTGTGTATGTATGAATAAGTAATAATAATAATAATAATAATAATAACAACAACAATAATAATAACAATATTAATGTTAAATATTAATAATAAAAAGAGTATCTGTTAAGAAAATATGTCAGTTGGTTAGGTCTGAAATTCAATCATATGTTTTTAGTATTGAAGTTAGATATTAATATTGTTAGATTTTAATACAATTCATTACAGGATCATAAAGTCAAGGCCTCAGTTTTTTTCACACAAATTATTAAAATAAAAATTGCTGATGTTCTGTACAATAGAGTACTAGTAATTTATTAACAAGAGACAATCTAAATTTCTTTGCAACAGTAGCAAAGCTCAAAAATTATATGTAGTGTCTATTTTGAGTCGAGGTTGCATTCATGACAGATGCAAACATTAGTGTATTTGTTTCTGCCTCAGAAATAAATTATCCTTTGTGATCACTCAGGATAAGAGAAGCAACAGGTTGAGTAGATTTATGTTTTTTTGCACTTTGATCATAATGTCAATCAATGGGCATTGGCCATCACATTTGATGCAAATATTAAACAATGACCTTTATAGCAGATAAAAAGACTGAAGAATAAATAGTGGCAATGATAATAAAAACCTTCATTCTCAGTACACCAAAACCTGACAACATCAGCTATGTTATTGATGTCTTTACAGTATTTCTCTTATCTTGCACCATATGGAAAATAATAAATCTACAACACACAGACACAGATACATATATACACACATACATATAGATAAATAAATTAATCTGAGGACATTTTTTTACCAACTGATCACACCTGACCTGTATTTGTCCCATATGGAATCTTCCTGATTATAGTCATTCAAAGGTGGTCTCGATGGCCAAATGGTAACATTGTCTGCCTTTGGAGTGCAGGCGAATGGCTGCCATATGTTCAAGACTCATCGACAGCATCTGACGGGATTTGAGAGGTCATGATTGGACTTTATTCTCCTGCAACAGTGCATTCCCAAATATTGTCTATGTGCACAGTCTAATCAGATGTACATAAAACAGAGAATATTCAAAATCCTTAACCATATACATATACATATACATATATACATATATAGATATATATATATATATATATATATATATATGCCATGGGCTTTGTGAGATCATGACTGGACTTTGTCCTCCTGTGCCAGAGCATTCCTGAATATTGTCTATGTGCACAGTCTAATAAAATGTACATATGACAGAATATTCAGATCCTAAAACACACACACACACACACACACACACACACACACACACACACATATGCTGCACTGGTTTTACACTTGACAATAATGCCAATTTGCAATCTGCCTGAAATACATCAATTTAAAAAAAAAAAAATGATTTGATAACATTTTTACTGCTGCTGGTGCCACTGAACTGGATCCAATTATAGAATAATATATCTTAAACCCAAATGCTGATAGCAAAGGAGAAGCAAGATGTTTTTCTACTTAAGATTTAATAAACTTGGTAGAAAATCTGGACACCCTGAAAAAGGAAAAGGAAGGAGATGAACCAGAATATGTTTTGAAGATAATAAAAACTGATGTCCTCAAACACTTTCTGTTAATACCAACTTTGATTGAAGAGTGTTGTAACATAGCCCATGCATGGAACATGACTACAGGGTGAGTATTAATGATATACAGGCATGAAATGTTTAAGATATGGAGAATAAAGGGACATCAAATAATTTTTGATTTGTATTTTCTGTGATAATCAAAAAGCACTTTATTAAACTGCTGTATTTACATATACACTTATATTTTTATTTAATAAACAGTCAATATTAATAATATAATGCTAAAAACGACATTTTCAGCTGAATCCTACTGGTGTATGAGTGGATATTTCTGATAGTAAAACATAAAGGTTATCTATAGTTGCCAAAAATGCTTATTATTCATTATTAAATATAATATTTGGGAAGGCTTTTGGGAAAAGTTTTGCTTTGTTTATTTTTGGAAACTAGATAAAAAAATAAATACATACATGAATATGATAAATGTTTAAACTTAATGATCTCTAATCAAATCATAACTGAGTAACTGAATAGGTGTCATTTTAATATAAATATCGAATAACTATTCATTATAAACAGATTTCATTTATTTCACTTGAAAATTTTATAAAAGTGCGGAGGTTGTTATTTTTCTCCATTTTATTTCAAATAAAATTATATATGATAGATAACAAAATTTAAGAAAAAGTATAATATTAATTAATATATAATAACAAATTTGAGAAAATTTCAAAAATACAAAACTGTACTCTCTCTAGTCTTAACATGAATGAAATGAAAACAGCTTAGTGGCTTATTTAAGAAGATTGATAATGAAAAAGTAATGTTGTACATGTTATAATTATTTAAAGCATTACAAAGATAGATATATATAGATATTGGAAACTATTAGAATCATTGTATCTTTATATAAGCAGTTTGTGCTATCTATATACATTTTCAGTATTTTTATTAATTAATTTTTTTTTGTGCTGTAAAGTGTTAAAAAAATCTTCATCTACAATTCACTGTTATACATTGTTAATATTTTGTTTTATCTCTATTTTGAAAATTAAAAATTTTAATTTTTAAAAGGTCTTTCTGAATTGTATAATTTATAACACCCTAATATGTAAAATTTAATAAAATTCACAATATGTGAAAAGGCACAGCACTTTGTGAAGTCAAAGTTTAGCTGAATGTGAACTCTGCACTGGTACAATTGCCCTGTCAGTTATTATCAAACACATGAAGTTTTCTCCAGCTTAATAAGAATTTTAGGTCTGATCTGCTTAAAAGTTTAGCACTAAGTAGAAGCAATCAGTAAAACTGCAAGATAATATATGTTCCAGCTGTGCTGCTGCAGGTCAGTTTACAATAACAACCTATTGCTTTGAAAGATTAACACTGCATTGTTTGAAAGTAAATTTTGTGAAAAAAAAATTAAACATTTATATTTTTGTTTTTATATTAATAGTATTTGGAAAAGGAATTTTGTATCAGAAAACACTGTTTATTCAGATACATGAATTTGATGACACAGTATTAACAGTTTCTGTTATGTTGCTATATTAACAATATATTTTCTGACAAAATGATTTCTTTGAGTGTAAAAAGCTTATTTTTCTCATTAAATTTTCTTTTCTTCACATATATTTTGGCACAACATCCCAGGTTTGTGTTCCAGAACAATATTAAAGGCATGTGTTCTGCTCACTATCACACCCCTGTTTTTAATATATATATACATATACATAAAAGCTCAAACGAGAGCCACTTGCATGAGTAAACAATAAAACTATAACATAACTATCACAGTCAGTTTCAGATTGTAGGGTAGCACGTTATACAACATTCTTTGTTTTTCCATTGGGAGAGAGGATGAAAAAATTCTTTCCATTTCCAAATCTTGAACAGCCAACATTGAACTGACCGTGAAAAAACCATTTATATAGATTTCCAATATATAAATATGGTATTTATATTCAGTTTTCAATTACTTTTTAGTCATTGAAAAAATTAAAATAGGCTACTATTTTTCTTAATGTTCTTAATGACACTTCCCAATTTTTTTAAAGTCATAAATATAATATTTATATTCTTTTTCCAATTAATTCTTAGGCATTGGATAAAAAAAAATAATAAAAAAATCTACTTTTTTTCTTATTGTTCTTAATTACACATTTCTGTTCAATGAAATTATTACCTCTCTGGTCTTTGGTTGAAAACAGATTAAGATGCACAATGCTGTAACATTATTCTTTTCAAATGATGTAATTTGACATAAAAATAAATTAAGCAAGTTCATGGATGCTGATTAACCAAATATGTTAGATGGCTGTGGTCAAGATTATGGACACAAACTTAAATGGATATTGCCAACATCTCTATTATGTATTAGATAAATATTAGATATTATTCTATATATTAGTATAATGGTATGCTTCAGATAATATTATAAACGTTTTGTTTATTTTGTATATTTTTTGTATTAATTTGTGATAAAAGAACTGAATTTGATTTTGTTATAAATAGTAAATCTTGAGAAATTACATTCAACAGTTGGCTGAAGTCATTAAACCATATTTAAGTTCTGCACATACCTTGAATCTACTGTAATTTGACAGCTTTCTCCTGATGGCTTTATGAACTCCAGATCAACTTTTTCTTCTACTACTTCATTCATGTTCACATCGTCTAAAGGCTCTGTGGGGTGTGTGAGAGCAGGGGGTCCACTACCACTGTTCTGGACAATGTGATGTTTCTTGCCCACTGCAGCTGGAGGAGGACTGGGTCCACTCTTCACTATACTGCTCATACCTTTCCTGTAATCAAATTACATATCTTTCAATAAACTCATTTAAATATATTTTTAGACAGACTGATTTATATCAACAAAAGTAACCAAGGATCATGAACATGATCAAATTATTGGTATCTGTCAGCATATAGCTTCATATCTTGGTAGGTCAGTTAAAACAATACAAAGATAATATATACTAACAAAGAACTTGTCATAAAAACGTACATAAGCATATTTTTAATTAATTATAACAACTTGAAATATCTCATTAATACAGGAGCATAGCAGCCTGTGTTAATGTTCACCTTTTGATAGTAGGCATCAAGAAAAACTGAAATATTCATGTAATTATTATAACTATTAAAGAAACCTCAGTCTACCTTCTGCATAGAATTCAAAAATTAAATAATTTCAGGCATATTCTTTGCAGCGCTGTATTATGTAACACTGAATACCACACGGCAAACACAGTAAACAAATGTTTATGCTGTCTATGAATCATAATTATTAGCATAATGTTTTGAAGTCAAAAAGCAATAGTAGTACATTGCTGTTGTCTGTTACATAAGTAAATTAAATAGCATATGACTTGGCAAAACCCCAATTTGTCTTTTGCATAAATCTAGGCAACTGTCTTCATAATGGCATAAATCTAATCTGGTACAAGACTTCACAAATAAATATGTTCTGCAAATGTATAAACAAACAAGAATATCACTGACAACTCTTGTGGACATTAAGCAGGTTTAGGTGTAAAGTTCACAAACCTGTTCTTTTTTTCTTAGGGGAGCTCTTGTTCTTTTGTTCTTTTCATTTTGTTTCAGAAACAAAACCGTTACTATACTGGAGCTGACTATATTATTTTCCTGAACTTGAATTTGTGAAAAAACACAAAAACAATTCGTAATTAATTTCAAAGTATTAAGTGCATATATTATGTTTAAAACACAACACACCTGCATGCATACATATCACAAACTTACCTATTTATACGACACAGATACAATATCCTATACAAATCAATGAAAAAATGTTTTAAAAAAGCTTCAAATTTGTATCATGCGGAAAACAACAAAAATGTTATCAATAAGAGTGCAGTTGATTTCTGAGAAAAAGTAACCCTTTTATTTTAGTGAATATTTTGTAAATACATAACCTATCAATGTTTCCTTCCTGTAGCATCAGTGTAATGTATATAAAACATGTAAGAAGATAAATAAATTGAAATGGTCATATCATTATAATCTGTTTTTGATACATATGAATATCTACTAAATACAATATTCATTCATTTTCTTAAATATACTATGAAATATATTGTAATTTATATTTAATTTAATGGTATGTTTCAGTATTTATTCACTTCCATTATAGTTAAACATTAATATTATATTACTTTTTATAATTTTATTTTTAATCCTACAATTCTCTCAATTTAAATTGATTTTAATCTTTTTTAAAAACTTGATTTGTAATTTCCTTTTTATTTGACATTTTCATTTCTATTTACCTAGCTCTGTTACTTAAAAGTGGTCTATCTTATAAAAACAAATTATTGTCATAATATATTGGTATGGTGCATATATTATTGTATGCGGTTATATGCCATGTGTTTGTATGTAAAGTCTGTGTCTCTATGTGTAAGGTATGTGCTGTGTACGACTTCTTTTCTTTGTCATTATAAAATTAATATGTTAATCCTCACACATAAAGGAAATTATCAACCAACAGAAAGAATCAACAATATTTTGGTTCTTAAACGTAGTAATATCAAGACTATTAAATTATGAAATTACCACCATGACACTATTTCTCATACAGCTGCTAAACTAATAGGAAATATTAACCCAGTTTTTCAATGGTGTCATCTCTTTTGAACTTTAAATTATAATGAGATCCCAAAGCTAAAAGGATTTATAAAAATAGAAAAAAAAGAAAGAAAAAGCTAATAACAGGGTCACAAGTGAACAGAAGTGAAAGAATCTGACCTGTTATACAAGTTAATACGAGTGAAGTTTTCTACATATTTTGTTTTAATAGAAGCTTATGTTGAACACTGCTTGAAGTTGATCAAAAATATTAAAACTCCTTTCATGTGTAAACTATTGTTTGAAATTAAGTACTTTGCCTTTAAAATTGGATTATCATATTTGTATTATGTTTTTATTTTCTATTTTTTATTTTAATAACAGTAATAAAATTACAACATTGTAAAATAATATACTTGAAGTAAAATAGATTTCACAAATATCATCTTGAAATTAAGACTTCCATTCAGACTGTAATTATTATTTTCTGTATTTATGAAATCCTAATACTTTAGTGTGTGTGTATATATATGTTATAGTCAATATGTCAAACTAGTCTTTTGGCTTAATACCTGAAATGTTTAGGCATTTAGCCTAATGTCCAAGACTGTCAGGCATTTGGCCTAATTACTAAACTTTCCAGGAATTAAGCCAAATGACTGGATTTTGGATGCTGTTGTTTGACATTCTGCCTGATAGCAATTCAGGCAATTAGTAAGTTGGGTTTAATGCTTTGCTTGCACTGTTCATTGTAGGGATTAATGGTTCAATTCAATTTTTTTTTTTATTGTAAGCATTACAGCTTATTGATATAGAATGTCAATAATAAAAAATGTAAAACATACAAATAGCAACATAACATACAGCTAATTTCAGTCATTTAGCCTTGAAATTTTAGACAGTAGGCCAAATGACTGAAACAGACCTCTAGTCATTAGGCTAAATGACTGAATGAAAAAGAATGACTTGCAATTGCATGAAAACATTTATTTCAAAACACATCAAGTAGTGTTCTATTAATTACAGCAGTTCAAACTCAAGTGACATCTTGATTTGTTGAAAAGATTGTTCTTGAAATATTTACCTTTTGTTTGACACCTCTTTGCCCCCCCGTTGCATTTCACAAACCCTTGCCCTCCTGCATATGACTCCTTTGATACTGCTGGTCTAGGAAAGATTGTGCAATCTCTGTTCACATCATCCAACAATAGCTGTCTCTGGGGACAGACATCAAACTGGTTCCTGGAATATTTGCCTTTCAGAATTGCAGATGGGCATGTTATGCTATACTGAGAATACAGAACTTGGTCAAATGGTCCTGGTAAACCATGATCCACTTGTACTTTCCACTGGGGAAGGACTGCCTATCTACAAGATCCACTTGGTCAAGTGTCAAAAACTTGGTCAGAATAGGCTGGATCACCACTACTTTGGTTATTGGCATATTGCATTTCTGTTGACAGTCCATACACATTCAAATTCTTTTTGGATAGTTCTTTCAGTATCTGTTCACATGACCAAAGGTGTCTTCAATGGAAACATAGTACAGAGATAAAGACTTTTAAGCTGGTCCATAATCCTTTGGAATGTACTCTCTCTTAAAGTGATCTTCTACAGGAATCTCCATGGCACACACATAAGTGATCTGAATGTGATCAGGAGCTACCATATTTTATACCACCTATTAACACTTTGATACAAAAATAACACTAATCCCTACCATCTAATTTGTCTTTGATGTAAGAATAACACAACAATATGGCAATGTAGAGTGTAAATAATATGTCTTTAAATTATATTTCTCTGTTGTCACTGTTTGATACATATATAACTAGTGTGCTGAAGTATACACATCAAATGATTAAATATTGGTTGAAATTAATTCGTTCAAAAAATTGTATTTTATATTATAGAAAAATAATTGGTGACTTTTATTAGGAAAACTTTATAAGAATTGGGATTGGGATACATATGGATAGAGCAGGACCAGATTAATGAAAATAGAAAATTTTTTATTATTGTATAATTAAGCAAGTAATGTATGACCAAGCAAGGTAGAATCTTTCAATTCAGCTAAATACATCTGTGAAATGTGACAATTTACATAAATACATTACAGATGGTGTAACAATTATGTTTTATTTAGTTAAATCTATACCAATAGTTTTACAAAAGATACTTAACAAAGTGAGGCTATCAGCACACCATGTGGCAAATGAGACTGGAAGGTATAGGAATACTGAGAGAGAAAGAATATGTGTATTATGTAACAATGTGGTGAAACTGAAGATGAGACTGAAAATAAGAAATCATTGTGTAATATGGGTAAATATTTGTTTAAAGCATTTCAGTGTAGAAAAGTTTTGATTAGTTAGATATAATTTATGTGCTATATTATTTATTTTCTCCAAAGTTTTATTACTGACATTGTATATCAATAAGCTATAAAACTTACAATAATAAAGAACTGAACTGAATCATTAATCCCTACAATGAACAGATGTTAACAAAATATATTAAAAAAACATTTGTGCATAATTAAGCAAGTAATATATGACTAAGCAAGGCAGAATCTTTCAATTCAGCTAAATACATCTGTGAAATGTGACAATGTTATGTCGCTATTTGTATGTTTTACATTTTTTTATTATTGACATTCTATATCAATAAGCTGTAATGCTTACAATAAATAAAAAAATTGAATTGAACCATTAATCCCTACAATGAACAGGTGCAAGCAAAGCATTAAACCCAACTGACTAATTGCCTGAATTGCTATCAGGCAGAATGTCAAACAACACCATCCAAAATCCAGTCATTTGGCTTAATTCCTGGAAAGTTTAGTCATTAGGCCAAATGCCTGATGGTCTTGGACATAAGGCTAAATGCCTAAACATTTCAGGTATTAGACCAAATGACTAGTTTTACATATTGACTGTAATATATATATATATATATATATATACACACACTAAAGTATTAGGATTTCATAAATACGAAATATTATAATTTCAGAATATTATGTTTTAGCATACTTCACAGTGAAAATAAATCTAATGATATACAATACTCCAATAAAAATAATTACGATATTAATCTAAACCATCAATTCACTTCAGGCCTTCCATGTTATGAATGTATACTCAGTCTTTATAGATTTCTTATGTTAAAAACAAAAGTTCACTCATTCTGTTTGTTGTTAAAACAGATAATATGCATAACGTCAGTATTTAATCACAAATAAAAGAAGTCTAAAGTACTACCATTACATATTATAACCTCACTAAATCAGTGACTGTCCAATAATGTGAAAATTTAGATTGTAACCATTTTCTAAACATCAGTATGTACATATTGCTACATGTAATTAAATGGAATGAGTTTGTTGAGCATTAGTCCTGCACTGTATTTAATTTTGAAATATAATTTTTGTTATCTTACTCTTACATTTCATGGAAACTGTACTGCTGAAAATATTTAGAAATAATTTGGTAATTGGCACTGATTGATTAGATGGTGATTTTGCAATCCATGGTGATTTATGTGGGGGTTTTCTCTGATTGGTTTTGGATTTTTCTTTTTTCTTGTCTTTGAGCTTTCAGTTCTGTATCAAAGCTGAATTATTATTATTATTATTAATGTAGGAAAGAGAAATCAAAGAATTCAGCTTTGTGGGAACATTAAAAAGGAAGAAGGTTATATATTGGCTGGTTTTATTCCTCTTGGACATGAATTATGATGATTAAATTAAATAATAATAATAATGTACAAACACATTTCAGTAAAATATATTAATATTACTCTGGGATTTATCTTTTTAATATTCAAACAGACAAATTTTGATAATTCTAAGTTATAAGGCTTTTTGATAACTCCAGTAAGTATCCTACATTGTATGGTTTGAATGAAGACCAAGGCACAAACTGCCAAGTATATTTAACACAAGGAAAAAGTGTTAAAATTTGTGACTTGGTTGCCCCCACATCCAACCATCATCTCTGAACCAACAAATAAGGCAGAAAAACAACACTGTATGATGAATGAACTGGAGAAACGCTTTCACACCTGAATAAATACATATATTGATATGCACTGTGTAGAAGAGATTTAATGCTTGCTGCAGATGTTTTATAAATCAGACTGGTCACAGATAAGCTGTTTAAATACCAATAATTTCTAAGCGATACATAATCAATTAGCATAATAGGAATACAAATAATTAAATTAAATTAAAATTAAAATTAAAAATTCTGCAAATTTTGCATTTTAGAAGTTAACAAATGTTATTTATTTCAGTTTATAAACTTACTGAATGTTGTCCTTGTGGAGAAAACTCAGTGCACAACATTTTACTAGAAGACTAAAATCTAGTATTATATTTATGAAGCAAATTTTAGGAATTTAATTAATTTGAACATATGGGCTGTTCTAAAATATATATTACATTTTTCATATTTTATTTTAATAAAATGAAACAAAAATATCTTTCATTGACTTATAGACAGCATATACAAGGTAAGAATGCTGCATAAGTAAATAACAAAATACCTGTGTTATGACTAAAGTTTGTTGTTTTGGAACAGCTTTAGTAAAGAACCTTGCCACGACAGATTAAATGACACAAAAAGTAAATCCTGAAGAAGGTAGGCTTTTTTTTCTTGCTTTTTTTCTCTTGTTAATAGTAATTGGATTTTCCAAAATAATAAATAAATAAATAAAAATAAAATAAATTGCACACAATTTTTTGGCAGAATCTACAATCACAAGTATTAAATTCTAACAATTCTCTCTGTATGACCTAATTTCTTTAACCTTTTTCTTTTCAAGTGTTTATTATGTTTCTTTAACAATTTGTACAGCTAAATTTAAATGACAGATTGACAGATAGAGATTTGAATTATTACAACAAGATGAGAGAAAAAATGCTAGCACTATTCTATTGCAATCATGTAGTTCAACTCCAAACTAAGTTGATCTCAACTTTGAGTATTGGTAAATCCTTAGAAGTGTGTTGATCTCCAGTAATCCACTTGATAAATACAACAATAGTGTTTTGTGTCTTTTATCTCCAGGCCACCATAGTAAATAGCTGGGGAAGTACAAATAAGTAAACTTGATGTAAGGCAGCAGTGGGTGGGATTAAAGATGTGTTTTGTAGGATAAGTGGATTCAACATACAATCAAGTGTAACTAATCATTTTTCTGTTTAACATGATTTTGAAGTGAATGTTTTCTTTTTTTATAATTATTTATTTATACATTATTTCTTATATTCAAGGTTAATAGAAAGTCTGAATTACTGTTTCATTTAATATTTTTTTCTCCCACAGACATTATTTTTTTCAAAACATATGAAGAATTAGATCAAATTTAAATTAAGCTATGACTCTAAAATATTACACTATTTTTATTCACATACATCTAATGATCAAATAACCTGAAGTTCTTATTTAACTTTATTCTGGTTGTTAATCTGTGTCAAAGCATTTCTTTTCTTTCAACACATACTGAACATGGCATTATGCTCATTTATGACACAGTATCAAGAGCCACAATTGTATGTACTGTGACTGACTCAGTAATGTCACAGTGACACTGACAAAAACAAGGTGACAAACTAACTGAATTAGGGTTATTATTTATCACTGTAAGTTAGAAAAACAAACAGCTACAGAAGAAACACCAACTAACTTAACAGAATCATTCAGACATCTACATTTATGTAAAATTAACAATTATTTTGCTAGGCTTAATTTAAAATTTCATGATTTAAAAAGCATTCTTTTCACAATCATTTGTTGTTGCCACAGTAACAAATGATTATGCTGTTATTCTGAACAAGACATACATTAAACTCTTCAAAGCACCAATACTAGAAAAACATTTCAAGAATGAAAATTAAAATATATGCAGACAAAACTGAAGAAGTTCATTATGAATTAAAACAAACAGAATGAATAATAACAAAAAAGAAACAATACACAATTACACAATGATATACTGCATGCACAACACTTTCAAATAAAAGGGATATGTGTTCCTTTAAAGCAAATAGCTCAAACATGCCTTTTTCTGAGAAAATTTGTTTTGTAAAATATTGTTATTCATGTTAACAAACAGTCAACATTCCCTCTGCCAAGATATTTAAGCACACTGTAAATACACGCTGGTAATGTTTTACCTCAGCTTGGCCCTGTTCACTGAAAACCTTTCTCAAACATGTCAACAGAAGAAGTTTTTCTATTTTTATTGTTCTTCACTCTCAGAAAGTCAAATGACATTACAGCAACTAATTACAGAAAAACTTTGAAACCAGATTGATCCTGTGATAAAAAATATTTTTCTTTCACTTTTTTAAAATGTATTATTTTAGTTCCCTTGAACATACTCATTTGTACAGTCAATTACAAAGACATAATCTGCAGTGTTGTGTGCATTTCTGTTTTAGAGGTCATGTATATAAAAGGTCTGCTGAACAATTACAAATCAAGGTGGATAGTCACAAATAGTGTCTGAAATATCATTATATAAAACCAGTGTTTGACACCAGTAACTATTAATGTCAAGAATATACTAATGTCTTATTGAATATTTATTCTTCAATTTATATCCTTCAGCATGAACTGTATGTTTGCAAAAATAATTTTAATACATGCTTCTTCAACTGTTCAAACCTGTTTTCTGAACTCAGAATCCAGAAAAAAAGAAAATTAATATTAATAGGTTAATCTCAGAAAGTAGTTTATCTAAAACAGTTGCATAGTAACATTTCAATGGAATACATATAATTTAGACAACTGAAATATAATAATAGAATAAAATAAATGGAGGTTCAAAAAAATTCCTGGTACTGTAACAAAACTTGACACCTACCTTTATTAGAATATTTATTCAGCATTATCAGAGTGCTTTGAAAAGCTTTTAAAAGTGTAATAACAACAAAAAGAAATCTACCCAGTTTAGAATAACTCATGTGACTTGACAAGTAAATGTGTTATCAGAAATTAGGAATACCTGGAAACAAAGTATTTTGTTATCTCTCATACACACATCTAAAAAAGACATGAACATTTTATAAACTGAAAAATATGCCTAAAATATAAACAAAATGATTCTAATTAAAAATGTACAATTCAAAATTTTAATATTTGCAAATATTTCAGAAATGGTATATAAATTATCAGAGTTGAATTAAAATCATTGGAGCATCAGACGTACACAAATTATGATGTATAAAGTATAGTTATATTTACATATTTATTCACAGTCCAAAGAAGGAAACCAACTTTAAAAGATTTTATATTTCTGTGTTTACAATATTGTCAAAACAATTACAGCAAAGAAAAAAAAAATTATTTATGTAAATTTAAAAAAATGTATTACTGCTACATTAACATAATTTCAAAAAGTTAAAATAGCTATTGTCATAAAAATTCACTTGTATAAACAGACTGGACACTACCTCATGTATAAATATATTTACACATTCTAGAACACACATTATACTCTGTGAAGCTTTACACAACTTATTTCAGGCTGTCTATGTTAATGTTTATCAGTAAAGAAATAGATGTACTTAATAATATATCCCAATGTCTGGTCTA